>JAPMOQ010025585.1:348348-551032 GCA_026543055.1 Argiope trifasciata
CAATGCATACATCAGAGATGTGTTGGATTTTAGTTTTGCCAGACATACTTACTGACTGGAAAGAGATGGATGTTAATAGATGTTTATTTTAATACACTTACAGATATGGCAGCATACTAAAAAGAATCATTTTTACTTTATTGTAGACGAAAAACACCAAGAGAAAGTATTGTAATTGTTAAAAAACAATATGATAGGTACAAAACTAAAAAAAGCAAGATAGGTAACATTTGAAACTGATATTTAATATCTGTAGAATAAACATCTCTCAAATTTTAAGACAAGTCGAATAAGGGGCTCATAGAAAAGTTATTTTTGAAACCATGTACGTCTGTCTGTAAATAAGAACTCAAAAACACTATGATCTAGAAAGATGGATTTTTGTGTATATATTTACTCCGAATTTGTAGATTTCTATCAAATTTTGAATGAAATCATTTTGAAGAAGTTTTTCTCCTACTGTTTGAAAAGAAGAAAGCGAAATGGATCAAATTTGGTGAACAGATTTAATATCAGAAGTATAGATATGTGTTAAATTTGTTTTGATTACACATGTTTTGAGCTCGACCGATTCTTAGATGAAAAAAAAAAAAAAATCCCATCGTTTTTATAAATATTGACGCATGCGTAATCTGATAGTCTCGTGATTGTTTCAAATTGATTTAAACTGGTGAATGACAAATTAAGATAATTCGTAAGAATTCTGAAAGCGTATAATTTGGAAATCAAGTTATAATTTTAGTTGGCGATAAATCGCTAAATGTGACAACTTTCTGCATTATTTTATTGTGACGTCTTTTAATTAGCTGAAACTATCCCTTAACCAACAATTTTTATCAAATAAACAAACAATATTTTAACTTGTTTGACTTATTTTTAAAAAACCTCCCGCGCCTTTAGCAATAACACTGTAATTTCAAGAAAAAAAACTACAACAGCAGACGTTAGCTAATCCAAAAGCTATACTGTGAAAACTGACCCCAAAGTAAAACTACATTAGCAGATGATTGATATTTTAAAAGTTATACTGTGAAAGCCGTCTTCAAGATTTGAAGGGGGGGGGTAAATCGCAAATTTGTTGCCTACGCATATTGAGGCTTCAACAATTTGTTGCCTTCAAATAGCTTCAAAAGAAATAAGCCAGAATTTCATCATGATAAAGGGGTTTTTACAGCAATCTTATATTTATGCATCCGTTACAGGAAATCTGTGCATTTTACTTACTTAGAGTTATAAAATAAAATTCCATTTTCATTGGGAATTTTTTTTATTTGAAATCTGCATAATCTTAAAATTTTAAATCTATATTCTTTTAAATTTCATTTGAAATAAAAAATAAAATGCTTTGTGGAATTTTTGTTAAATAAAATACATTTATTTCTATACACATAATCTAATTGCATTAAATTAATTATTTCTTCTGTTTTAAGGTATCCGACTACGTTAAAAACTCTTTTTATAGATCACAATGGCGCATTATTATTATTATTTCTTGTGATTTAGACTTTTTTCTTTCCAAAACAGTTTGTTTTTTCTAGGAAAAAAAGGCTGGCTTATTATCCAGGGTCACAGATTTTTTCAGATAAATGTCCTCTTTGACATCCATTTCCTCAAAATGTCAATTTTCTTGAAAATTCTCCACCTTTAACATAATATCTCAAAAACTAATAGAGGTATTTACATAAGAATTTCAGTGAGTAATTTAAATAATATGGATAATGTAATGAACCGAAAGTGTTATTGTTGGGGGAACACTTTTTCATTTATGAGTGTTTTTAGAAAAACTAAGTAGAAAATTAAGGGAAAAAATGCATATATACGTATATTTTTATAAATAACTTCTTTGCATCTTTCTTAGATTTTGGTTCATTTCATTCATCATTATAATCTATATATTGCGTACAAAAAGAAATAGAATTGCTACATTACATTTTGTGTATAGTGTTAACCGTTTTGGTTAAATTTCATTTAAGTTTACTTCAAATTTTCCACTTCTCAAATTATATTATGTTTTTAAATACTTTTTTTTATATATTTATAGTTTTTATAATTGACAATATACATAAAAACCATATACAGTTTTTAAAAAATTCAATTTTTCAAAAACAATTCCTTCAAACGTAGTCGGATACCTTAATACGAAGATTGTCGATTAAAAATAATTTATTCATTCCTAATTTGCTGTTTTCGAAAATATCCAAATCATCCTCTTTCCAGGACGGATTTTGTATTGACTGTAATTCGAATTAGTCCCTTTTTTTTATCTTCCTTTCCAAAACAAATATATCTATTACCCCAATTCCTGGAAATCAAATCGATCGAATATATCCGGGGCAAAAGGGAATTAAATTGAAGCTTTTTCCGAGAAATTCCGGGAACCTGGATATATTCCTAGAAAGGAAATTCTCGTTGGCGTTCGATTGGCAGGTTGTTTACGTCTTGAAAACTGTCGCGGATTTCTTCAAGGGTTATATGAGATATTTGACAGAGACGTATTTCCGTCCAGTTTTGCACTTTAGTGTATCCGACTACGTTCTAAGGTAAATTTTTGAAAAAGATGGGTTTTTTAAAAACTATTTAGGATTTTTAGTTGTATCCCCAATTATAAACACTATAAATACAAAAAATTATTTTAAAATGTAATATATTTTGAGAAATAGGAAAATGTGTAGTAAATTTTATTGAATTTTAACCAAAAAGGGTTAACATTCTACACAAAATTGTAATGTGGCAATCCTATTTTCCTTAGTACGCGTGTTATAGAATACAATGATGAATGAAATGAACCAAAATCTATGAAAAATATTGAGATGCAAAAAAGTTATTGGTAAAAATATGCGTATATATGCATTTTTTCCATAAATTCACAACTTGATTTCTCTTAAAACGCCTATAAAAGAAAAAACATTGCACCAAGAATAAAACTTTTGGTTCTTTTCATTGCCCATGTCATTTAAAACACACATTGATATTTTTATGTAAATATCTCTATTAGAGTTTGAGATATTATGCTAACGGTGGAGAATTTTTAGAAACATTAAAATTTTGAGAAAATTGAAACTAAAGACAATTTTTAGCCGGAAAAATGTGGTCCTACATGAGAGGTCGGGTCTTCCTTTTTGTAGGAAGATAAACTGATTTGGAAAGAGAAAAGTCTGAAATGTAAGAAATAACAAAAAAAAAATTCGCCTATGTTGTTGAAAACCAATTTTTTTAACGTAGTCTGATACCTTAAAGTGGACAAAATGTATTTTTATCGTCCAAGGATTCAGTTTTTAGAGAATTTCCACTTCTTCGATTATCCAGACCTCCCCCCACCCCTTCCAATTTTTTGCATGGCAGCCAAATACGATAAACAAACATGGAATAAGCTAGACAAATGAAATTTTGTGTATTATTTTCACACCAAATTGTGTATATACATCAATATCAAAGTACATATGATCTCGGTAGTTAAATAACCCATTGAGCTAGTTAAATGAAAATTGGTGCGAATGATAGACTACAATTAAATCCTGTCGATACTGCTACGTTCAGTGGTGGTGGGGTGGTCGGCTGTATGTAAGAAGACTACTCCTGTACGATATAAAGTGGACTGTATGCAATACTTTGTCTATAAAGTTTCCACGTGTGCTGTTTCGTTTCTTGAATGATGAGTCTAATTTGTAATCAATAATTTTTAATAAACAGTTTCATACTATTTATGACTGGACGCTCACCATAGAACGCCAGCCACGCAACGAGACGTACACAAGAAGAATGACAAACTCTAGGGGTCTACAGAGGAATGGTTGTCACATTTAGCGTACTATCATCTGACAGGGCGATAATATTTGGTTTAACATTTAACAACTTCAATTAATAGATCTAGGTAATATTTCAGAAAAAAACCAGTCAATTGTTTGACTGTTTATGCATTCGTGCATATGCTAATGAGATAACTCAATTGCCAAAAAAAAAAAAAAAAATGTGGTTGAATGTAAATTATTATGATCTGTGCAGGAAGCAACAGGACATGTTTTAGGAACAGTTTTTTAAACATTGCATTTCTTTAATTTCCACATTCACACACGGAACAAAGACAAGACATAACAAGATATTCAGGCGCGCAGCTTAACAGTACAGTATCACATTTCATTCAAATTACACTCGCAGTGTGCAATGCATTATGGGATGGCTTAGAGGATAGCTTATCAGGCATCGCCATCTAGTATCCAAAAGAGAAAATATGAGTTATGTAACTGCTACAAAATTTATTAATTTTAGGAGTTCGATTTTTCCACCAAAATTGTAAACCTATAATTAATTTTGATCTAAATACTTCAATTAATATATTGTTTATCCGTGCATATGTGAAAGGTGTACAGTGGATTTCCAGTTAGGCAAAATAATCATCTACCTAGAACCATTTGAAATTGATGGGAGGTGGGAAGTGCAAAAAACTCGATTACAAAATTTATCTAGCTGTCAAATACATTTGCAAATTGGGTAAATTATAAGTTATTTATGTTTACTTACCTATTAAAAACATTTCTGACATATTAGGGTTTTTAGTGTTTAGGTTTTTATTAGGTAGTGTTGATAAGCAATAATTCCAACTGAATTTTAATTAAAACCTTATTTTTTCATCCTTTTAGAAACGTAATAATAGTTTTTAAAAAACAACTTTTTCTATTAAAGAAACCTTTTCAGTGAAATAAAAAGGACGAAAGAGTTTAAATTCATTTTGAAGCTTTGAAAAAATGCCAGTAGCCTTGGACATGGGAAGAGGCATTTACGCGTTTTATTATGTGGATCCTGCTTGACTTTAATGCTAGTTAATTAAGGTTTGAAATTGAAAAAGACCTTGACTGTAGGCAGTTCCATATTTAAAAAAATTTAACGCTCGTTCTTTAGCAATTAATTTTATAATGTAGTGAGATTTAATTTTTTAACAACATGTAGTTGGAATGCGAATTTGTTCAGCCATTTGCTTTTGATTAAAACACATGATCTTCAATTTATATGACTTTCATTCTAAAAGGTATATAATGATATTTTGACATTTAATTTAAATCCAAATTAATTTCTAGAGTTATCTTAATTGTGCCCATATCAAACTCATTCTATAATATTCTCGTATTTGCTGGTCCGATTCCACGTTATCTATTTAATTAATTCAATAAATGCTTTGCAAAGTTCTTCAGTCAGCGATTTCCACGGTGAGAGCGATTGATAAAAGCTGACCTAAACAAATAAAAAAGGTCCTGTGTTGTCCCTACTTTGAAAGTCACGAGTTCAGAAATAATTATGAGAATCTTAATAATTTATTGGCACAATAAACAATATTTTCCTTATCAAAATATGATATATAACAGAAGGGAAAATTATTTTTTTGCCTTTTCGTCTCTTCTGCTTGTCCACACTGCTTGTAAATAAGGTGCCAGCCTCCGGAGGAAGAATAAAGCGAACTTAAAAATCAAAAATCTCTTCAATTTCTTCGAATCTACTATCTGCATTCAATAATTTTAAATCATTACACACACACGCGCATATATATAATATAAGGTGTGTGTTGAGACATGTTAAATTTTGCTGGAAAAACAGGCCTCTACTAACCGTAGTATATATAAAATCAATCATCTCTCACGAGCCCTTGCGGCAGTCCGATTGAGATTAAAACTTACAGATGTGTCATATCATAAGAAATCACACGCTATACGAAAAAAAAAATGAACTTCATTATTGTTGAAGTTGACGAGACGCTGGACCGTTTTATATCCACGAACATTATTGCATGACAGAGCTCCATTGACTTGAATCGGATAGCTCCATATTGGTTGAGTATCTGTTGTATTATGACACAAGTAGCTCTAGGATTACACACCAGCCACAACATAAATATATAAGTAAAATAGATATTAGTTTTAGTTCCAGAATTATTTATTGCTGATAATTATCTGGCCGCGGTGTCTGGTGGTAAGGTCTCGGCTTCGGAACCGGAGGGTTTCAAGTTCGATCCGTCGTGTAAACGTTAAATCTATCATGCCAAACGTCCTCCCGCTGGTGCGGTGTGGAGAGGGGGTGCCAGTTCAGGTATCGTCTTCATCCGACCGCTGTTCAAAATGACAAGGTCCGTCCAAAATTAGCCTTAGTGTTGCTTCAAAACGGGACGTTGAAATAACTAAACTAAGAACCAATTCCGAGGCTTCTGGTCATTTTAGTGAAACAGATTCTAGTTTTAGCTCCAGAATTATTTATTACTGATAATTATCTCCAGAATTGCCATCAAAGCAACTTTTTTTCAATATCCATTAATTCAACATTCGTTTCTATAAGTTTATCAGGTCTCTGATATGCTATATGCTTCTTGTATGCCTAAAATATGGAAGAATATCACAAAGTCTAGAGACTTTATTCTCCAGAAATGGTTTATCTATGGGGGAACAACGTCACTGTCAAAGTAGTCTTCATGCATCGCAATATATTTGTCACGTATCTTGATACGTGTGATGACACTTTTCTCGGCAGCACAAGTTTATTATATTTGAAAGATCGATAACTATTTACATACATGTGATTTAAATTCCGATTTAAATCTAACATCATTTCTCGGAGTTCTCACCGGAACTCCTGCCAAAACAGTCTTGCAGGTATCCACCACACACTTCCGCCTAACTATCCATCTATTCACTTCATCTTTTTTTAGTGGCCTGGTGGTAAGGTCTCGGCTTCGGAACCGGAGGGTTTCAGGTTCGAGACTCAATTCCACCGAAGATCCGTCGTGTGAGGGGGTCTCTTGCACGTTAAATCTGTCAGGCCAAAGTCCTCCCGCTGGTGTGGTGTGGTGTGGAGAGGGGGGTGCCACTTCAGTTGTCGTCCTCGTCATCTGATCGTGGTTCAAAATTACGAGGTCCGTCCCAAAATAGCCCTCGTGTTGCTTTAAACGGGACGTTAATATAACTGAACTGAACTGAACTCATCTTTTTTTAGTTTTCTTGTAGAATAATCCCAGGGAACCCAAGAAAAAATGTAATTAACAGAAATATCTTAATTTAATTATCAATTAAATATTTTAATTCCTTCTTTTATCATATTAACTTCATGTTATTTGGGTTACATTCTCCGTGTTCTTTAGAATACAGTCAGCAAAAATAGCCATATAGCAAAAATATAATCTAGATTAAATGGTACTTTCAAGTACCATCAATAAATAAAGGGTTAAAAGAAATTGAATCATGGCTATTTACAATTACGTGGACTCTCCAAACTAATGAAGCTTTGCAACTGCTTTGTAACGGCATTCACAAATCGAACCGTTGCCGAACTTCATCTGAGACTAGTGCAAAAGGGAACTCTCGTATCAGAGCTGCCACTCCAGAATTTACAGCAAATCTTAATTAGCGATGTCTACAGTGATGCCTCTGGCGAACTCAACGGACTTTTGATAGACGTGCGGCCACTGAATGGTGTACACCTTTAATTATGCTCTAGAACTTGTCTCCACAATCCGGAATAATTCTGTCCCAAAATGGTAGGATCGAATTTGCCCTCCGTGTTTCAAGTGTTGATAGCAGTGATGCAGAAGCATGCATGGAGTCTGTTACTCGCACTGGCCCTTGATAAATTATATGACATAGTATAAATTAAGTTGTTGGATTAACCCTTTAACGGTCGCATAAATTTTGAAGAAAATGGTCATAAAAGTGATTATTTTTTTATTCAAGAAAATTATATAAGACTGAGTGTGTAGTTTAAAATAAATTAGCAATCTCTAAAAACATTGCAAATAGTCTGGGGCAGCCATCTGGTGTATATATTGAGTAATAAGCATGATTCTGGATAGATTGCTTATGTGAATCTTTAATGGTTGAACATAGGAATGCAAATGTGTTAATCGAAAATATTATTATATATTGTGTAAGCCTATGATGACTGTATACTTGATGATGAGAAATGAACCTTAAGTTGTAATCTAATTGAAATAAACAAAGGAATTGTGGTGTAACTAAAATGAAACGATGCTTCTATACTATGTGGTCTGTTTTTATTAGAAGGGGCATGGACTCACCCCTGTAGCAACGGCATGCAACGCGTCCTTGTTTCAATCTAGTTCTGTCGGGTCATGACCCGAACAGTTACAAAAAAAAAAAGGAGCAACCCTAGATTAGGCGCCTGCCAACTTGACGTGTTGATAGCAAAGTACTGAACAATATACATTTTGATAAATAATCGTAACATAACGTAGCGCCATTTTGATCCCTCCGTGCCTATAAAACTGAATTTATATAACCAATTGCATGAGCACAAATGAAATGGACAGAAGATAGGAACTGAAAAGTACTAAAAATTGATGCTTGCCGTTTTGATCTTAGCATTGGTAGCAAAATACTGAACAATATATATTTTGATAAATAATCATAACATAACGCTCACATACATGTGTGAGAGAAGATAGGGGGCTGAAAAGTGCCAAAAATTGATGCGTGCCATTTTAATCTTAGCATTGGTAGTAAAGAACTGAATAATGTATATTTTGATAAATAATCATAACATAACGCTCACACACTTGTGAGAGAAGAATAGGGGGCTGAAAAGGGCTAAATATTGATGCGTGCCATTTTAATCTTAGCATTGGTAGCAAAGTACTGAACAATATATATATATATATTGATAAATAATCGAACATAACGCTCACACACATGTGTAAGAGAAGATAGGGGGCTGAAAAGTGCTAAAAATTGATGCGTGCCATTTTAATCTTATCTATTAAGATCTGGTATTTGGGAATGTAATTAAATATGAGACTACAACTAAAATAAAAAAGCATTGAATCTTTTTAGCACTTGTTTGATTAAAACATTGCAATGAAATGACTCGTAAGCTATGGATATGTTTACGCAAATAAACCGATGCTTGTAGCTTTCTTATCACACCCCGCGGCATAGTCATGTCTTAACACGGCAGATAATTGCAAGACAGGCATTCCTCATCGTCACGCACGCTGTTCGAGTAAATCCTGTCCGATCGTTCCCGTATTGTTCTCCACCTCCAGACATCTCGAAGCCCCATCTCCCAAAATCTTCGTGACTTCAACCACCTGCAAAGTTTATAAGACATGACGTCACCCCATCCACACCAGCCCCATTACGGAGCGAAAAGTTTATTGGATTCTTCATTCCTATATGATGGTCAAACAGCAGAGAATGTTATTAGATAAAAGCCGTCGTTGCACAAGCGCGCGTCCTTTTCTCAATTAGACCGAATCCCCTGGAGTGTGACAGAAGGCAGGGCGAAGTCACGTGGAGGGAAAACAAAAGGGAACGAAACACATGACGCACACAACCTGATTGTTATGCTGCAACCGTGACCTTATTCCCTGGGTGCTTTTATTACAGGTGCAGGCAGGGTTAAGAGGAGAAGGGCTTTTTCGAATGAATAGGTATCTCTGCCAGACCGTGACTGCTCGAAATTGATTAAATAAATGAATCGACTTGATCGGGAATTGGCACGAATCGATATGAAGTTGTCGTGCATTTCTTTTCATCAGTGTCTTCATTACTTGAGGTGATTGATTGAGATCTTAATTAAAAACTTTCTTTCTGTATCACGTCGGTGTTCAAACATTAAGACTGCGTAAGTGATTGAATATATTGAAAAACGTGTGTTCAAATTGTGATACATAAATCTGATATGCCCTTCCATTTCTTTAAAACTTCAACACGCTCGTTTGCCCTCCTCCTTGGATTAATAGAGGGCTCCACTCCCCAGGAATTGTTAATGCAGTTCCTCTTGGCTTACTTCGCTCGCTCGCCATCTACTAAACCGCATTATTCTCGCAACAGATATATTCGGAATCAATTTATTCCAAAATATGATTTTATAAAATGAAAGAAATATAAATATGTAAAACATCAAATACATTCACAAAAATAACCGGCATTAAAGTTCTTTGTAAACGCAAATAACCTTTCATTTAAATAACTATATAATTTCACGAATTTTTTTTAAAATAGGCTTTTTTCACAATTTTTTAATCTTACTAAGGTATTCATGGCTGCATCATTCTGATCTGAAGATCAATTTTTGCGGTGTTGTTTGGAAATCATCCAAGGGGCACCTTTTTATTTTTGGTTTTAACTCTTCGATGTATCGATACCTTCATCATCATGCAGTGTAGAAACTGCACATCCTCACTAATAAATATGTTCTTAGTTTCATTTCTTCAATCATTGTCTGTACTTAATTATTCAGAAAATTGCAACTGTTCCTTAGCAATTGTCAAGCAGAATAAGCTCATTTGCTTTTAGTTAAGTATTAATCAAAGCTCTACTTTTTCTTTTTTTATCACCCATTTCATCATCAAATACAATATAAAAACTTACTGACCCTTAATAATAATTTTCATTAAATATTTCGAACAATACTGGCAAAACAAAACCTCAAATGTAATGGGTCAAGTGACTCGCTATCTACCAATCAAAAAGCGAATAAAACGCATTATTTGGATTTTAAAAACATTATTTGGATTTTAAAACATTATTTGGATTTTAAAAACATTATTTGGATTTTAAAACATTATTTGGATTTAAAAAAAATGTTAAATACATTAATAATCAAAAGTATTTTTCGAATTAAATAATTTCAACGATGAAGCACTATTCTGGTTTCTATAATGTTTTGTTTTCATTGATTTTACTGTTGTGTTACCAACCGAAAATTTCCTGTTTAACCATATGTATGACGCAGTATGGGATTTTCTGGCTCTTGTGCCAATAAAACTAACAACCGACCGACCGAAAATCTTCTTGCAGCCAAAAAAAATCGCCAAAAAAGTCAAGGGGCACCAATTGTATTTCAGTATTAAAAATTCTATTAAATTTTATTTGATTCATTTTTGAATAACGGTTTGATTCATAGATATTTTACCAAGAGCCTGTGGTACTTTTTCCCACAATGGTAGCTATATAGACAACTACTCTGTTGAAAAGGTAAAATCGTATTTCATTTTCAAGCTGAAACAGATAATTGCTCACTTAAGTTATCGATTCATCCTCTTATCCTTTGAATACCAAACTTCATTTAGTCTATCTATAAAAATCCATTCTTACAAAAGTCGCGGAAAGTCGAATTCTGTTGCGTCAAAAATGGCGATAGTGTGTCATTGTATTCGCGCTGTATTGCTTCCTGCTATTTTATGTTCTTTCTCGAGGAAGATTTTGTTCCCACTTTTGGCAACGCTCCGAAAACGAAGCACCATTATGCTAATGAGGGGAGCATTCTTAATTGCCAAAAGACACGCTTTTCCCTTCTTTGGCATTCTACGGAAGCGTGACATGGTGTGTTGGTAAAAGAACAAGAGACTTTTCCGTCGAGGATTAATATTTATTCAAAGAATACAGAATGCGAGCACACGTAATATTTATCGATCCTATTTCCAGCGTCGCTTGCTTGCTTGCAGTTCGAGATTTTCTGCTTTTTAGGCTGCGAGCTTTTGAATCTCCAATTTATGGGAATTGGATTAAAGAGTGCTATCGAGATGTTGAGCGATAATTTATTTTATTCTGTTGTAATCTTGGAGAGGAATAAAATGTTTTACTCTTCCATGACTTCAAATTGGCAATTTTGGATGTGTGTGCAATCCATTGGAATTCGATAACGAAAGCACTTAAGCAAGCATCAGAAACAGAAAGCTTTTGTTTTGGAGTTCATATTTTTTTTAAAAAAGGAATAACAAGCCATAAAGTACGCGAGTTTGGGAAGTTTAAGTTTGATTTTGGATGTGCAGTTTAAGTGCATGTTGATATGAATTTATGGTAACTTTATAAGTTGATTCATTTTCTCAGTGACTTATTTACAATTCAAATATTGAATCACTGCTGGCAAAATATATTTAAATTCGCAGATGGGAATGTCATTTTCTTTTCTGCATAATTCAGAAGAGTAAAACAATGAAATTTGTGTTCGGTAAAAAAGAGGGGGATTGTATAAAACATGTCAAAAAGTACGAAAATATTCCTTATGGTGGATAAAGTATCAGATTATATGCAGATAAAACCGTGATTTAAATGATTTTTACATATCAGTTCTTTTCGAAAATAAAATGCCGGCAATGACATACAGAAAATAATACGCCTGGAGCATATAAATTTTTCGCCCCCAATAATCGCCAATGCCCGTGGAAAAGTAGATGTTGACGTCCAGTTTGTTGTTGATTTTTTAGCTTCTTTATAAAAATTGGTTTTAAAAGTTAACATTCAAGAATTAAAGTGTTATCTCTATGATACCCTTTGAAACTGGCTGTCTCTCCCCTTCCTCTTTATGACATTGAATATCTGCGAAAACGGAGGTTACATATTTGTGACTGAATCCTCCAAAGATCCACCTTATATTCGGCCCTCGTTTATATTAAATCTGTTGATTTCAAACATTATATCGCTGAGTTTTCAAGCTCGGTTTCCTGACTTATATGTAGAAAATATAAAATAGCTGCTGACTCATGTTATTTTGTTGTCATCTGACTATGTTTCAGAATTGTGAGTTTCTTTCAAACACAATCCTTATGTAATTTAATTTTAATTAAATTAAATCATTTAATTAATGTAATTAAAAATTTAATTTTTTTATTTTTAATTTTAATTAAATTAGATGAAAGCCACTCTTTCTATTTCCTTAAAATGTTTCTTATAAATATGCGCAATGATTTGTCAATACTTTCTTTTCTCTGATAGCATAAGTATAAATAGCGCCATTTGATTAATAATTGCATATATTATATATCCTTTCGGATCATAGCTATATTATTTGTTGAAAAATTTGTGATACTTTTTTTCCAAAACGAGAAAAGCTTTAAACGAAGAAAAGAATTAAATTGTTTGTTGTTAGGTTTAAATAATATATATTCGGTAAATCTATTCCTCTGGATTCCCTCCTCATATTTAATAAAATATTGCTTCTTGTCCACTCGTTTTTTTTAAAAAAACTAAAATGTTAATTTTGCTAATAAAACTGGCAGATTTATGCAATTTTGAATATCGCTATTTTAGACGACTGTAAACCATTTTAGTAGCCGTACCGTTGATGGTCCGCCTGTTAAGAGACATCTCAAGATAGCAGAAAACTTTTTAGGCAGTGATATACAAGGCTTCATAACTCGGTCAATTTTGATCATAAGAGGGGATTTTTTTTTCGGTTTTGTTTAAGGAACCAACAAAATTTTCTAAGCATGATTAATAACATCCAGAAGACTATTAACTCAGACTTTGATGTCTTCACAAGAACTTAATTTACAGAAACAATGTAAAATGTAATTATTTGTTATTTTCTAGTATTTTTCTATTATTTCTAGTATAGTAAGTATTTTTCTAGCTATATGTCTCTACTACTGCTTGGTAATTAGTTCAATGGGCAACAAACTTATCGAATTTCTAATAAAAGATATTTTTAAAGTTCCGATTTTATGCAAGATGTCCATTCCTTTATGTTGTATGTCCACTCCTTACGCTTTTATATTCACATATATTTATTTACAATTTATTGCTTTAGACATCAATTTGATAATAAATTATGAGTTCCGCCACAAAACACCCCTTTTAAAGTTTAAAAAAGGGATTTAGTTTCAATATTACACTGGCTTAAAGTTTTTTCGAAAATATAGTTTTCCATAAGAGCATATTTTAAAGCATAGGCTTAATGTTTAGATTGCTGTTTTTTCGTGGGAAATTAAATATAAATAACTTAGTCAGATTTATAATATAGGATACATTTTAAAATATTTATTATTTGTTTTGAATTTTTATTTCAAAATTTTATATGCAGCTCCAATAATTTATAAGAAAAACGAGCACTCATGTATAACATCCGACTTGAAGTGAAAAATAGCTGCGTTTCTTTCTATCTTTCAAGAAAACGTGTTGTGTGTGTAGCGTTCGTTTTGAATATTATTTCAAAAGTTTTTCTTGAGTACGTGCGATTCCTTTTCAGCCATTTAAAAAAAATTGTTTTATTTTATATATTATCCTTGAAAAGCAAAGCAACGCTGTCCTCCACGGCTTTTTTTTTTTACGGGATAAAAAACGAGTAGAAATTCTTTTCGAACTTTTTTTTTCTATTTACATCCCATTCGAGCTTTTCAGAATGAAGAAAAAAAATCTTTGATTTATCGTGAATGAATGCGGAGGAGTACTACTGGCGAAATAAAAGAACAGATAGAACGAAAAAAAGCGGAAGAAGACGGACAAATTTGTTCATCTTATCAAAAGCGAGAACCATTCTGAATGTCTTCCTCATTCTTGACGTTCTTCAGTCCTTTCTGAGAGAGAGCCCATCCGAGAAAAGAGCAATTAATATCAAAGTTAATGCGGTATTAGTTTTTTTCTGTTTTTGATCGACGGTGATCGTACCTCTTTCGTTCTGAAAGACAGCTATCTTGTCAGTTTGGGCCATTTTTATATTAAATCTCTGTCATTTGCCCCTCCCTTTTGCCTGTCGCTTTAATCTCACTTTCATTCTGTATGACTTTCTTGCATTTACTGTGGAGTTAAATCATATTGCTTCATAGTGCTCTGAAATCCAGCTGAATATTATTTTTAGGAGAGTCGTTATCAATTTTTTTCTTCAATTTAAATTAATGTTTTTGTTGTGTTTCAATGTAAATTGAGCAAAAAGTTATATTATTTATATTCAGAAACTTAAAGCTTAAAATTTTAAATTTTCTTTTAATTAATAGGTTTTTTTAAAAAAATTCTTCTTATACATTTTCCAGTATCTATTGACTTTCCTTTGAAAAATTTGAACTTATTGGAGTTACAGATCCAATTTTGGATATATGTATTAGTTTGTTGTTTTTTTTTAAATCACCAAAATATGTAATTTTTTTTGCAAAAATATCAGATATCCCCATTTTTTAAAAAAATTTCTAAACAAAATGTTAATAAATTGGCATTTAATTCTGTGCAACTAATAAGTGCGAGTTACTACAAAGCATTTTAGAAAATTTTTATCAAATGTATTTTATTTTCTAGCATTTTGCTGTAGACATGGTTTCAGAAAAAATAAGATTTGAGAAGTTTATAATTTTGGGGGAACAAAAACATTACAGTAAAAGCTCCTTATTCGCCCTTTCTTCATTCGTGTTTTCACTATTCGCGGGATTGAAAAAAGGCGACCCAATTCCTGTATTCGCGACTAAAAATTTCTTTATTCTCGAATCTAATAAGTACATACATAATAATAAAAGGATTCCAATTGGATCCGACCCAATATCCTTTGTAAATGCCGTCAGATGGACTAATAAAAAAAGTAAAATAGATCTTATTACAACTTTGTCTAGAGTATGTTGTTAAATGCAAACTGCAAGCATAGCCGAAATCGCGAATGGAATAAGACGAGATGGGTTCGTATAGATAGAATCAAGTGACATTCAGGAATTGCTTGAATCGCAAGATTCAGATTTGACTGAAACCGACTTGGAAGAAATGTTAAATTCACAGCTCATTGAAGAAGAGGCTTCAACAAGCACTGGGAACGTGACATTTCATTTGAAAAATCTTAGTGAAGTTTCAAGAATGGCAAATGAGCTTTGCGATTTCTTTATGAGCATTGATCCGTCTATGGAACGAAGTCTTATTTTTAAGAGGCAAATTGCAAATGCGACAGCTGCGTATCAGTCTGAATGGAAGGAGCTTTTAAAAACTGCCAAGCAAGAGAAAATGACAAAATTCTTCAAACCATTGCCTAAGCCTTAATATAATTAATCAAAATGTTCAAAAACTTCAATTAAATTAATTTTTTTATATATGTTTTTTTTTATTTTGTCACCTAGGAGCATATCCCCTATAATCCCATATAAATCACCATTCCGTATTCACGGTTTCTGTATTCGCGGTATATTTATGGAACATATACCCCACGAATAAAGAGCTTTTACTGCATTTGATTCTTTTTTCTTATTGCTTGGTTTCTTAGCTGATATTCATCATAGATTGAAATAATTTAATAAATACTTATTTATAAAACTTATACTTATTTATAAAATTTAATAAATACTTGTAATTTCTTATTTAACTTTCAACTTTTTTTTTACTTCTGAAAAGTGTAGCCTTTTTTTAAAGATTTTATTGCAATTAAAGGCAGTGTTGTTAGTTAAATTTTAACTTAGTAATCAAATAATCAGCTACTTCATGGACTTGGATTTTAATAAGCACTTTACATAATCTATCCACTGTCATCACGAGTTTGAATTTCGTCGTTATTTGCAGTTCAATGGTGCGTTTGGTTCTTGATGGGCACTAACGATGTAGAAACTAATACATCATTAAGTTTTATTTTCCCCCATCATTATGTAGCTTTTGATGTTTCCAGTATCTGATGAGACTTAATTGCATCAAAAATTATCGAGACATTTCCCTACCCCCTTTTTTAGAAAGAAAAATAATTATCTCCATAAGTATGTAAAAAAATATGAATATGTGTTGCTTTTTATTGGATCATAGTTAAGTTATTCTCTGAAACAAAGCTATTTTCTTTATATTTTTCTCTTAACCCATTTGCATCGTATAAAATATGAAAAAAAGGCCCGTATCACGGAAAAACTTTTATTTCATTTTTAGGTGTAAAATTGTATAAAAGTAGAAAAAAATCATTTTTGTGCATTATTTGTTAGTCATTTTGTTCAGTGTGGCAGTATTTGAAATGTGGGATGCATATAGGTATATAGTATATAATATGAATATAGTGTATATCATATTATATGCATAGCATATCATATAATGCAGCGTATATATACGCTCCAGTGATAGTGACTAGGAAAATTGAGCGTATATATACGCTAATGATGCAAGTGGGTTAATATTTATTTAAGAAGACTTTTTTTTATCGGTAACTTGTTTTAACCTTTTCGGAAAAGTCATATCTAAAGTGTATCCCAAAAATTTAACGAAAACGAATATAATTGTCAAACACTTGTGAATATGAAATTATGTTATGAAATGATTTTCATTTTTTGATTTAAGCAGTTACATTTATTTCTTTACTTAATCTAACATACATTTTTGAAATATAAACGAAAAGAAACATAAAATAATTAGTTTATTATTTTAATTTGCTGTTGGAGAATGGTATTGAGAAAAGTATGGTACAACGCTTAGTTTTTTATTTGTTCCCTTGATTTAGACATTGCCATGAAATATTTTAAACGTCTTGAAATTTGCGAATATGTTCGAGTTTTTATTAAAGTAATTCAAACTGCAAATTGTCTCTACTTATTAATCCTAACAAATAAACTCGTCAAAACGCAAATTGTACTTTTTCCATGACGTGTATACTCGTCAGAAACAGTTAACTGGTTAAAAGTATATTGATGCGAATAAATTCAATGGATTAAGACTCGCTTAAGAATGAATGTTTGAAATGAAATAAGGCTGACTGCTAATGTAATTCAAGAAATGGGCCATGTATAATCAAAAACTTTATATCGCTAAGAATTAGATATAAAAAGGATTGTATCTAAAAGATTTGATGATTATATCACGAACGGTTTAAATATTAATCTATTTTTACAAGAAAAAAATATATAAGTATTGCGGTCGTTGATCCGTAGCTTAAATAATTCAAACGAGTTTTGAACGAATTGTCGTCATCTTAAAAGTTTAAAGTATTCTCTGATACTATATGCTATTGATTTATAAATTGAGCACCTGTTACTAAAAAGTGAATAGATCGTTCTAAAAATAACAATTTACTTCATAAACCGTTTTTGATTCATTGTAATAGTGCCAACCGTGTACCATAATGTGAGGATATAATGTCAGTCTTCAAGCATTATTAAAAATGCCGGTATGCATTATAAAGAAGCTGTTAATCAGAGTTAGGTGATGTTTAAATTAATTTAAGTTAACTATTTCAAGCATGATAATCCAGTTTATAAATCACTTAAAGCTTAAAAATATGCTTCCTTAATTTAACGATTTAAAAACTATACCATCATTCATTAAGTACTTCGATACAAGTGATTCAGAAAATAAACCACCATGCTTGAAAGAGTTTACTAAACCGTTCCAGAGCTTTAAAACAAATTCGTTCAGTAATCTGATTGCATGACAAATAAAACATCTTAAGCATAACCAGATGATTCTAAATAGTTACTTCCGGCAGATAGGCTAATATTATCGATAATTTAAACTCAATGTTTCTTGGATAAAAGGACACAGTAGAACGTCATATATTGCATCAGCATTCATGACTGTCTCAAACGTTAAAAATAGATGCTGTCTTTATTCCCTCCCATATGAAGTATACAGAAAGTATTGCAGCAGTCGAAAATTTTGAAATTCGAGATTTTGACGAATCTTTTAAATTCAGACTAACCTTAGTCCGAAAATACATTTTTGTCATTATATCTGTGTATCTATGATTATCTTTTTTATAGAATGGCATAGATTTTTCAGTTTCCCATTTATAGTTTGCTTACAAAATTACAGCCATTTCTCATTTGAATCTCAGTCAGATCATTGCTCTCGATTTTGTTTATCCAATATTAAAGCTCCTTCACTAAATTTTAATCAATAAATATCAGACATCGGGTAGTTTTGACGATATTCACAGCGATGGATGATTCAAGTGCATCCCCACTTTTTAATCATATTATTACACTGTTTTAACTTTTAAATCAACATCAACAGATATTATCTTATGCAACAAATATAATCTTATTACACAACATCAACAAATATTATCTTATGCAATTTGTCAAGTGGAACATCTAATTAAAAATATGCGAATATATTATGCATTAATGATTCGTTTTATTTTATTGATTTTTAAAATTAAGTTATTAAACCATATTGGACTTTTCATAATTTGATTTATAGAATTTGTATGTTTTGTGAATTTATTTCGCTACTAGGCTAATAATATTTTCATCGATCAGCAATTCCTTCCCTCCCCATCTGAAGCCAAGTGGAACAACCAATTAGAGAATAACTTATATTCCATTGTATGATACAAAAATGTTGTATTATAATTGTATTTTAATCACTTTTAAATTAAATATTAATCCATATTGGGAATCTTAAAATTTTAATTTATAAAATCGGTATTTTTTGTGAATTTATATATTTCGCTACTAGGCTAAAATCATTTTCATCGACTTAGTTGCCCCCCCCCATTTGCTGCTCTTGGCAACTGCAATATTCTGAAATCTGCTACATAAAAACCCTTGACTAATTGTAGAATTAAGCAGGACTAAACTAATTTCGAATGTTACGCTTGGAACAATGCTAATTAAAAATTTTTTTTAACATTTCCACTGTATTAATTTTTATGAAACACAATATATTTCACTGACTACTAATTATTCTACCTAAAACTGCATTAAATCACTTGCTAATTACGCTATTCTTCTAACCATTAATTTTCGTCTATTTCGTTTTACGAAAAATCGGCCAACTGTTACTAGCAATTAACACCACCCTCTCTCTCTCTCTCTCTCACTCTCTAACTCAGGATCTGGTGGAATTGATTTTTTTCTCCATTTACACGTAAATAAAAAATAATAATAATAAAACATGAAAAAAAACACGCAAACTGCTGCAAGTAATAAAAAGACTAAAAAAAATAAGTCAAAGTAAATGGATTGCTAGCTGCGTTAAATAGCATTTTGGAAAGGAACCGCAAATTAGAAAAAGTTGTCAGCTTTCCTTGACGCAAACGATGAGTTGAAAAGAGCTGTTGCGTTCCTCCCTGCCGTCCACCCCTCTACTTTCTGTGAAATGTTTCTTTTTTTAACTACAATGAAGTTTTAAAAAAATAAAACCGTCAAGCGTAAACTTTAACATGCCTCGAAACTACCCACCCAAATGCGTTGGGGATATACTTGATATTAGTACTTTTTTCTTTACTCTTTTTGCGCTTGTAAATAACATAGAGACGTAATTTTCATTAGCTGGTTTGTGGTTTGTCACGTTATTTCTGAGATTGCGTCAAGCGTTTGCTGCTTTGATTCATGTGTTGGGTATGTCTCCGTCCATACATAATCGCATCCATTTGTGGTTTCATTAAATGTCTATGAATGGTGGCAAGGGAAGATTTAGAAGTACTTTTTTTTTTTTCTTTTCAAAAAGTTTGTGTGATAGGGAGATGATTTATTGCATTTTGTATCCAACGAATGCTGGATATCATCATTTACCTACTCCGTGAAGTTGAAATGAAACATTTGTTTTAATTTAAAGTATTAAACCGAAATGGCTGAAATCATTTTGCGGATATTTTCTGTTGCTATGGCAGCAGACTAGATTAAACTCTGTCTCTTACGAAACGGGTTGGATTTGATGTGGTCATGATTACTTCATCGATCAATTTAGCATGGCTTATTTAGACAGCTTTATTTGATTTCTATTTTATAGAACTTTTATTCTGAGAAAATAAATTTAAGTTTAGAGTTTATTTGCTTAAAATATATGTATAAAATTTTATACCCATTTTAAAACAAATGCCTTGAATAAAAATGTGTACTTTGTATATGCATTTTATGAAATTTGTATTTCTGTGAGATTTAAATACTTTGTCTTAAGTAAAAATTGAAAATTGTAGCCGAATTCTTGAAACTTTTTGTGTGTCATACATAAAACATTTTCAAAACGGAAAAGAAAATAAAGGTTAACATAAAAATAAGAAAATAACGCATGTAAATTATAGAAAAAAAATGGTTTCTATCATTAAATTTATTTTATATTTAAAAAGATTTGGAAGTCAGACAAGATGTATTCATGTATTTAACCCTTTACATTCGGAAAAGTAATTCGATGCATAATTATTCACCTGATACAAGGATTTGTTTATTGCATCGAAATATAATTGTTTTTAGTTGAATTTCTCTCAAAAATTCATCTTTTTACCACTCTGTAGGTATTTTTTAAAACCAAATAATAATAACAATAATAAATAAGTTAAAATGATGCACCGTCTTGGATGGTGTTTGAAATTAGACATACGAGTGCAAACCGTGTTCGAATTCAGATAAAATATTTTAATTATTTTAAAAATTGCGCACAGGTACACAATACTCTAATTGGTGAGAATTTCAGAATACCGCCTTCCTTATATTTTGTAATTAAAAATAATTTTGTGGTGATTTTGTAAGTTTCCATTTTCAGTTTTTGTATTTTTACTTATTTATCTTTTCCATCAAAAAATATAAGTTAACAGTGTTAACTTGATGATGATGCATAACATTTGAGAATAAACTTATAATTTTCAGTCGATCATACTATAGGAACGACAACTAAGTTGGCTATCAATGCCACTCCATGCCACTTCAACGCGAATTTGTTTATTCCCATGACTATTAGTTAGCATATGAGACAGGTTTAGTTTAGCTTAATTTTAGTAAATGTTCCATTTTAAAGCAATACTAGCGCTATTTGGGGACGGACCTCGTAATTCTGAACCACTGTCAGAAGACGATGATGATACCTGAGTTAGCACCTTCCTCTCTACACCGCAACACGCAAGCTGGGGGACGTTTGGCCTGACAAATTTAAAATGCAGGAGGCCCCCTTACACGACGGCTCTTCGGTGGAATCGAATCTCGAAATTGAAACCCCCTGGCTCCGAAGCCGAGACCTTACCACCAGGTCACCGCGGCACTTGTTATTGCATGGCAATGTTCGATGTAAATAAAATAAGATCAATCCAGGATTTCTGATTAAAATACAACAAGATTTAAACAACTTTTGGTCCTTTTTATCAGCTAGATTTCTAGAGTATCCCTAGTGATTTAATAGCGCTGGGGCAGAATTAAGCAGAAAGTCCCTTACTTTCGAAAAGCTCTGGGTCCAGTGGCTTTCTTTTTTTGCTCCTGGAGAAGACCCTTGAGATGGATCCCCAGGTGCCTTTCTTCTCCTTGGACTTCTTCACGCTGTTCATGTCCAGGCCCACAGAGTTGAAGATATCCTCTGCGGACCGGGACAGAAGACTGGGTCTGTGATCTCGAACTTGAAACCCTATGATACACAAGCCAAGACCAAGCCACCTGGCCCTCGTATGAGACAGGGTCTCAATACAAAAAAAAAATCTCGTACGAAAGTGGTTTCGAAGCTATTACCCATCTATATCGAATTAATAATATGATCGCTATGGCTGAGTTGTGATTTGATTTTAAATGCAGAATTTAGTTTGAAGTATATATTTCCCAAATGCCGCACGAACTACCGATACAAATAATCTTTCGGTTAAAATTGGAACAAAATAAGCTCCTTTGTAAGCGTCTCGTGGCGGATTCCTCCAAGCAGCGATCCTCTCGTCATCCTCGAGCCATTCTAGTGATAAATAATATTCATTTTGTATTCAGAAATCATTGAAAATGTTTTGTTTCCTTCACATTTATTGATTGAAAATGTTTTGTTTCCTTCACATTTATTGATCCCTTAATTATTCTTTGCGGTAATTGCATTTAGTAAATTTAGTAATTGCATCCCGATATGGAGAAAAAAAAATTGATTAATTAGTTGTAAAATCACCTGAAATTTCCGATTCATTAACAGTTCCCTAAATGTTTCCAATTTTTTCTGTTTTTAACTGTTGCGTAGTAAAATATTTTTTTAATTTCTTCTCAATTTAATTATTAAATATATTTTGAAAACTTTTAGGTACTTTTTGCTATATATAGCATGCATTCATAGAAAATGATTAATTTATTGACAATACAATATTATGATTATTCCGAATATTATTTGTATTTTCTAGAATCTTAATATCGGCGCTTTTAATAGTAAATTGAAAGAACGCCCAGTTTAACTGAGAAAAATAAGCGTTTGTTTTACGCATTGAAGAATCAACTTGTGTTTTTTTTTTTAAAACTGCGTATCCATCATTTTTTTAAACTTTAATTTTAATCAACTGCGAAAAATATTGAGCGTATAAAAATACTAATAAGAAAAAGTAAGAAATATTCTCCATCAAAGGCACAGTTAGCAGTTAGGCTGATGTTTTGTAGAAAGAAAAATACAGTTAACAAAACAAAAATTGCTCAAAGAAAAATTATTCGGTCAAGTAAGCAATTTATGAAAATTAAAAAAATTTTTCAATTTTGTTGTTGCAAATCCTTTACAATCTCAAATTGAAATATATTTTTTGTCTATAAATATGATTTTTTTAAACTTGAACCTTTAATTTGAAACATCATAGCATCATAATAGCATATAATAATATTTATGGCATCAAATCATAACGAAGCGTCATAAACGAATCATTTTTTTTGTCGCCTTCGTCAACGATGGAACGCTTAACGATTTTTGAATAACGCAATTTACGGATATTATTATAACCTGAAATAAATATCCTGCTAAAATCACCTAAGCTTATTGACTGTGATATTTGACTCTATAAATTCCGTTAAAACTGACTCCTTTAAGCTTCTTTTATTTATGCATTTATTTCAAATCCTGCTGGTGACATATTTCATGCAAAGGTGAAGGAAAAAAAAACTATCTGCAGATTTCTGAAAGCTACATCATTATCATTACAAAAAAAAATAAACATTTTTATTATGATCCCTTTGTTTTGCCTAGAAATAGATTGCTTTTTAGATAATGAAGTTTCGGCACTGTCTGAGCCTTTCTTAAACTCTTTCCAATATTCGATAAATCTGAAATCTCTTCATCACTCCTATTTTTTTTAATAAAAATGAAGAAAAATGAAAATTATCCTCGATTACTGCATCGCCGTGATCATGCTTTACCCTTTCGGAAGACGAAAAAAATAACAAATTTTTGAGAGGATGATGAATCAAAGAAGAAATGCACCCAGCAGGTGCAAAACGGGATTTTCGGCGACTTGTTTTCGTGACTTTGTTGAGAAGGTTTCATAAATATTGTAGCTTTTTCCAGGCTGTTGACCTTTGAAAGTGTGCACTGGCACGGAATAAAAGATCACATGATTTTGACTATGTGTTTAGCAGATTCCGATTCGTATCTCAGTCTCCTGCTCATGTCATTTCGTCTTTGAATGAATCGTGTATGTTTTTGTTAACCTTTTATTTACTGACGGTACAGTAAAAGCTCTTTATTCGCGGGCCATATGTTCCATAAATATGCCGCGAATACAGAAACCATGAATACGGAATGGTAATTTAAACGAGATTATTGGGGATACGCTCCTAGGTGACAAAATAAAAATAAAAAACAAATATATAAAAAAAATCAAATTAATTGAAGTTTTTGAACATTTTGATTAATTATCTTAAGGCTTAGACAATGGTTTGAAGAATTTTGTCATTTTATCTTGCTTGGCAGTTTTTAAAAGCTCCTTCCATTCAGACTGATACGCGGCAGACGCATTAGCAATTTGCCTCTTAAAAAAAAGACTTCCTTCCATAGACGGATCAATGTTCATAAAGAAATCGCAAAACTCATTTGCCATTCTTAAACCTTCACTAAGATTTTTCAAATGAAATGTCACGTTTCCAGTGCTTGTTGAAGCCTCTACTTCAATGGGCTGTGAATTTAACATTTCCTCCGAATCGGTTTCAGTCAAATCTGAATCTTGCGATTCAAGCAATTCCTGAATGTCAGTTGATTCTATCTGTTCGAACCCATCTCGTCCTATTCCATTCGCGATTTCGGCTTTGTTTGCAGTTTGCATTTAGCTACATACTCTAGATGAAGTTGAAATAAGATCTATTTTACTTATTTTACCAGTCCATTCGACGGCATTTACAAAGTATATTGGGTTGGACACTTATTGGTGTCCTTTTATTATGTATGTCCGTACTTATTAGATCTGCGAATAAAGAAATTTTTAGCCGCGAATATAGGAATCGGGTCGCATTTAGGAATTAAAAATATTTAATTAACAATTAAATTAAGGTATTTCTGTTAATTACATTTTTTTTCTTGGGTTCCTTGGGATTATTTCACGAGAAAACTAAACTACTGGTACAAAAATGAAGTTGAAAAATTGATGGCAACGTAATTCGGTAAAAAATAGGGTTAAATCAAGTATTTGATTCTTAGAAGAGGAAATTACCAACAACACGAGTAGTAGTAATTTGAAAATCAGTTAAAACTTGGTTGAAATTTTATCAAAATTTGTCACGGATTTCGCTGATTTTTTACTTATACGAAATTACAAAGGAAAAAAAAAAATCTTGTAATCACAAAAGAATTCGAATGCTGCAAGATAGCAGATTACCGTGAGTTAGAAAAATAATTTTTGGAATTATGTCAGTCTGATTAAAATAGCTGACTAACGTGAATAAAATTTGATATATAATTATGCCAAATTTGTAGAAATCTATCAAAATTTGAATAAAATTTGAAATGTGAAGGAAATGCGTTTTTTTTTTTGTTTTTTTAATATCAAAATTTGTAGGAAATGCTTTTTTTTTTTTTCTCTTATACGAAATTGCAAGGAAAAAAATTACTCTAATCATAAAAGAACTTGAATGCTGCAAAGTTGCAGAGCACTGCGAGTTAGAAAAATAATTTGTGGAACTATGTCTGTGTGTCTGATTAAAATAGCTGACTAACGTTTTGGTCTTGATGAATAAAATTTGATAGATTTCTACCAATTTGGCATAATCATATATCAAAATTTGAATGAAATCCATTTTGAGAATACTTGTTTGTCTATCTGGATAAGTTGAATTCTATAACATAAGAATCGAAATGGGTTAAAATGTGGTTTCAGTGGTTTAGCATGTAAAATAAAATAAAAAAAAATTATAATGTTTATGTCAGATTTACTGTATGTCGGCATGTTCTTCCTCTTGGGGTTAATGTATTGTGTATTAAGTGCCTGCCAACAGAATCGCCAAACGCTAGATTCCATACAAATACTATATTCGCACTAAAGATTGATGTTTTGCATCTATTGTTCGTTAATATCCTGCTGTCAATTCTTTTTTTATAATATGAAGCTTACAAACCTCATGCTTGGAACTGTAAAAATAAAAATTTGAACATTTGGAGATTTGCCGATGTCCTCAATTTTAATACCAGCGAGAATCTAATTTGTCTGTCTGAATAAAGTGAACTCGATAACTACAAAATATAAAAATCGAGTTGGTTAAAATTTGGGTCTCAATTGTAGCTTCTAAATTATAGATATTTATCTAATACGAAATCAAATCTGTGGAGAGTTACTTGTATATCGGTTTCTTCCTTCGTGTGCATGTCAACATATTGTGTATTTATTAAATGCATGACAACTAAGTCGTCAAATGCTAGATTATGTATTAAAAATATATTCACGGTACAGTTGTTGTGGAATGTATATAGATGGCGCTCCCGCCTGTTGTTTACTTCTGCAGAATTCTTCCACATTTTTTATCAGTTCATTTTAACATATTGAAACAAATAGACGTACGCTGCTCTTGAAGTGTGAAAGCAAATATAACCATTGGCAGAATATTTTTTTTCTCTGACAATAAAGATATTATATTCTTAAAATCATATAAAGTTTACAAAAGAGGCAATCATAATCTAACAGGCACATGCTGTATTGAAAGCTAATAAAATATGATATAGATAATAAAATATACAACAGAATTATGTTAAATAATGATTATATAAATATGATTAAATGGTATTTGTATTAAATATCCATTGAATAAGATGAAAGGTTTCTAAAATATGTTTTAAGCTAAATAAGTCGACTCCTTAATTGGGAAACGTACCCATCAACTACAATACAAATACACCGGGAAAAGTGTTGAGCTACAACTCAACATTAAAAGACAACGTTATCCCTGCTGCCCCTCTCGATTCAACGTCCCTACCTGTAAAAAAGTATGGTTTGCGATGGATTCGCCCTTTCCATAGGGATAACGTTGAAATTAAGACGCTAGTTTCCTATTTGTAAACAACCATCCCCTTGAAAGGGGGATATACGTGGCAGGCACGAACCTCTGCTGTAATGGAATTTACCCTGAGCATTAAACTTCGTTGTTTTTTTTAATAAAAAAATATCTAAAGGCACCGAGGTTTAGCGATTCTTCATTTAAGCACCAGCACTGAATACAGTTGCGACAACAGCTATTGTTCATTAATGCTATTAATTCTTTACCATAATACTTAGACGCTTACAATTCTATTATAGGAGCCCTGAAAATAAAAAGCTGAACATTCGTGGTATTCAGAACCATGCCCAATACCCTCAATTTTTTGTATGAAATATCCATGAGAGAGAAAGACATAAAACCTTTATTAGGAAATATAAGAGAGAGTTTTAGAGAAAGTTCTGTTGAGATCTTTCCCGCTGATTTTATACGTTTATTTATTTATTTTTTCTGGCTAATAAACACGAAATTTTGGATAGAAAGTACGTTCGCTAGCTCATGTTCTAGATTTTAGCAATTCGATGTTCTTATGCATTTTTATTGGCAATGTATTATTTTAATATGTTTAGAATCTAATAGCCATTTTTTTTTAATTGGTTAACTGGAATTCTATCTGATGTAATAAATTGGCTAAAATTTTATTTCTGAATTCCATGAAGTTTATAATATTGAAAAATAAGTTAAAGACATAAAAAGCAGCAAATAATTAAAATAAATATTTCTATTTTTTAACATAGTTATAAGTGTTTTTAAATGCTTCCATTAAATTGTTATTTATAATAAAAAATTTCTTAATATAAATCAACTAAGTTTTAATTTTTTTTAAACTAACATATGATTAAAACCACCATTTTAACTTTTACTACACGTAAAATATCATTTTACATGGATGACAGGACACTTAATGAGGCTATAGGAAAAAGAATGAAAAATGACTCGTCTTCTATACTTATAATAAAGCTCAATGTGTGTGTGCGCGCGTGTGTGTGTGTGTTGGCGCTCTACAGGCCAGACCGTTGGACCTACAGCTACCAAATTTGGTACATGTATACCTTGGACGTCCTGAATGTGCACCTCGGAGCCCTTTTTTCGAATTTTTAATTAGAATTTGAATTAATTAAAATTTAAGCGAAATTTCGACGTTTTTCCGCTATAACTTCCGAAAATATGATCGCACAAACATGATTTTTACATCAATTTAAAGATTAAAAAATTAGCTTTCTAACGGTGTCAGTTTTTTAATGTATAACTTAAGCTTCTATTTTTAACGAATTTTTAAAGGAATAGTTTAACTCTTTTTTATCACGTGACTGGATAAAAATGAAAGAAATCAATGACGGAAGTTCAAAAAAAAAAAAAAAACTATCATCGTAAATCAAATCTAAAGAAATACAACTTTTAGCACGTGACTGGATAAAATAAAAGAAATATAAAATGTGATATTTTCTTTAAAAAATAAATGCAAAGCAAAGGTTTCTATAATCGTTTGCAATATCTATATCATTAACTCAATAAATCTTCTTTGTTTACGGTAAACCTGATTGAATTTAGACAGGATATGCATTGAAATCACCACTTAATGGCATATTTATGTAATCGTTTGCAATATCTGTATCATAAATTTAATACTTTTTTCCCTTTCTCACTTTCTTTAAAAAAACATATTTAATATTTTGGCAACATCACCGAAAAAAAACATTTTTAATATTTTGGAAGCATAACTGAGACTGATTTATAAAATTAAAGAATATTATTAGGAAAAGGTGTACTTTTAGAATTTTCCGTCCATCATCTTAAAGAAAATGTTAATTTCAGGCCAATCAATGCCCGGAATTACTGCAAGGCTAATGAATATGTGATTTAATTGAAAATTTTAGAACGCTTTACTCATGGCGAACCAGCTGGTCGCCAAAGGCGGCTAGTATTTAATAATAAGAAACACATTATTTATGCTTCTTCTATTTCTCTGGCTTTTTTGAGAAATGTTTTTTATTGTTAACTATTTCTTTATGGCTGAATTATTTTTCCTTTATCTTGCATTTTTTTGGATTTTTTCCAAATAATTCACGCCCTACACATAACTTTTCTTAACTAAAACCACTGAAAAAAAAATGTGGAAAATTTGATCATGTATGTCACGCAATTAATCATGTTACTGCAGTGTTTTGCTGCTAAGGTGGTTTCCATTATAAAATCTGTTACATTTTCTAAGGGAAAATTCGCTTTAAATGCGACATTGCAATTTTTTTTCTGTAATATTTTGAGAAAAAAAAAACTGTACCTCAAAATGTCTCTGATATTTATTTCCTAACTAGCTATTACCCGCGACTCTGTTCGCATGGAAATTCTGATGTATATGTACGAAAATCTATCAATAATGACAAATAAAAAAATTAAACCTAACCTAAAAACGATACATTTAAAAGTATAAACATATACGAAAAATATATAACATAAATACAATTTTGTAACAAAAACACACAACTAACGTAAAAGCAATTTATTTATATTGTGTATCCAAAATAAAACAAGTCCGGTCAAATCCATTTCATTTATTGATCGAGATTGAGATAGCTACAAAGTATTGTACACATAATTTTTAAACTTTTAATTTAAATGAAAGCACAGTTTCATCACGCGCAAACACAGTTGATATCACGACAATAACGCGCGAATTTTCAACGGCGTAACACACATGCCTGACTTCCCTACGCCAGTTGCGTTAATGCAATGCAGATTTTAAAAAAAAAAATTTTTTATTCCGTTTTCTTTTAATTTGAAGGTACTTCAGAATGAATACGAAAGGTCGATTCATTAACAACATTTGATTTTAAATACATCAAACACAAAGAAAATTGATAGAATCGTATGAAATAATCGCCGAAATTCTGCTAAACCTAACCTCAACTCTGTTGAGAAAAAAAATCTGAAGTCTCACTCATATTTGGCGAAATTTGGCCTCAGCTTTTTGGCGCGAAAGTTAGTTTTTAATGAATAAAAAACTAACCACTCGATGAACCGGAATAAAAAGTAGCCTATGTTCTATTCCTGACTATAATCTATCTTTGGGTTAAATTTTCATCCAATTCTGTTCAGCCGTTCTGGCGTGATGGAGTAACAAACATCCATCCATACTTTCACATTTATATATTAGTATAGATAGCATAAATAAATCTTGTACGCTCAATAAAATATTTAAAAAATCTATCAAAGACGTACTTATTTTGTTTTAAAAATAAGATTTTTTTTATTCAATGAGCATTGTATGGCATCAGGTCATTTTTAAGGTCATTCTTGTTTCAATATGGCTTCACTGCAGAAGAATGAGGCAAAGTCATTGCATGGATTATCGAATTTAAACCTCTAACGCACGCACAATTTAAATTTCTTTATCGAATACACAATAGAGTGTAGTTTTTGTAATTTTTTAAAGAAGAAATAGGCTTTCTCGCAGACTCTGCATGTTTCAGATGCTTGATATAATGAATATGATGGAAAGAGTAATCATAAAACATGTGAAATGCCCTTTGGTTGCTGCAGCAAAGGTTGTAACTACACGAAAATTTTGATTTTGATTAATCAATAAAGTTTTGAAGCGGAAGTGATCATTAATTTAGTTTTAATCTCAGAGAATATATACTTACATGAAATACTTTTTTATTCCATTAATCCATTCTTTCAAATCGATTATATTTTTACTAAAGCATAAGTCATTCCTAATAACTTCAAAACGTCCATTAATGTGACATATATCTATCTGGTATTTTCTGTATATAAATTAAAATAAAATTTGTCTATATATTTAAAATAATTTAGAAAATTGAAAGAAAAAAAAACATATTCTCCACTTTCAAATTACTGTTTCGATTTTGTCAACTTTTATTTCAAATGAATGCACGTGACTTTTAAATATGTTATCATATCCTTGCTGCCATTCCTTTCTTCATTTCTGAGAGAAATTTCGAGAATATTATTTCACTATGGGATTGAAAAAAACACGGCAGAATTTTCCAGCTTCAATTACGGAGCCAATTTTACGATTTTTTATTTAATTTGAGAAGCTATAACGTTCAGATGCCACCAAGAATTAGTTACTCCTCTCCATCCCCCATTTTCTAGGTATGCAACCAAACAAAATTTTCGACTTTCACCCCCATCGTCAATAACAGGACTGAATTCGCCAATTTCTCCACTTTGGTTTATAGGTAACTACTTGGAATGTTTTATGTTCATGTATAAATTAAAATACTTTCATGTATAAAATAAATTACTTTCAAATGATGAGCTAAAATGCCCAATAAATTTGATTTTGTTCATTACATTATGTTGTTAATAGGGTAGGCGAATAGTTGGTCACTGAACGCGGCTAATATAGCAGCAGTTATAGATATAACGGTTTTACACCCATTTAAGAGAATATTATTTAACTGAAAATCGCATTTGAAGGTTATAAGTAATTTTATTCTGAAAGTCTGCTAAATATTGTTATATAATTATCTATCTTTCACATCCTCAATAATAGGACAGATTACAAAAATTTTATTTACCAATTAATTTCGCCATTTTACTGCATAAGTTGTTAAGAATTCTGTGAATCACGTGATCTTCCTGGGCGGAGCTAGCCGCCAATCATGTAAACATCACGTGGTCTCACTGTTGCTACTTGTTAATATATTTTTTCCAGAAGAAGCGAACTTGACCTTCTAATGGTAGGGAGTGTGATCTTGGCTCTCTCTTGGAAATAAACCCTAGTGCAGTTTTCTAGACCCACTATACTATGGAGTGTCCCTGTGCCTTTTGCTGTTATGTTATTTAATAAACCCCCAAAAAAGACAACCTGTCTTCAAGTTATTTAACCAACAAACAATCTTCACTATCACGTAAATCAGAGATTCCCAACCTTTTTCGAACTGGCGCCCCCTTTTCCAATGAATATTTCAATATCGCCCCCACCCCCTCCCACTCCAGATAAATAAGAGAGTACATGGTGAAAACGAGAATTTAAAAAAATTCTAATAGATAGAATATTATTGGAATTGAAATGCTGAATTTCTTCTTTATTAAAAAAAAAGGAACAAAATTTTTTAGCTTACCTGTCATAAGGACAGGCAGGGATTTTGGCGATGCAAAATAATTCATAATAAGCTATTGCTTTCTAAATAAATAATCTGACACTTTCAGAGACGAATCAAAACACATACTTAATTATATTAAAAAGTATTTTTATAAAAATTTTAAGACATCAGATTTCTAACTTAACTAATGAGAAGGCTGAATTTGATGTATTTTAAGGTACTTGTTAATATCGGGCTTGATTTCTCTTTTTCGTTTCCAATGTTGCCTCAGCACTGAATCCACGTTCTGCTAAATATGAAGAGGGGAATGCTATCAGAAGTCGTTGAACAATCGCCCATAATCCTGAATGCAGTTGGGAAATCGACTTCTGCAGCCAAAATTCTTCGTAGCCATTCTTGAATTTAATTTTTGGTTCCTCATTTATCATCTGTTCTATTAGTTCTTCTTCTAACTGAGATGATCCTGCTGTGTTGATATTGAAAAAAGGTTCCAAAACCGATTCTGGTATGTCCATGTTTAAAATGTCATGGAATCGTTCCTTGAAGTCATTGTAGAGTATATTTGGTTAATCTTCCCACTCCCCTAAGTGATATATCAACGCCCCCTAATTTTCTCTGTATCTTTTACCCCCCCTGAAAGCTTCAAACACCCACAAGGGGGCGTTATCACCCACACTGGGAACCTATGACGTAAATTATTGCCGTATCTAGAAAAGCGACAATAATTAAAATTCACTCTTGATAAATTTACTTTATAAGTAAGCAATCAGAATACTTTATGTTAATTGTGCAAGTATTAATTAAAATAACTTTCAAATAGTGAGCTAAAAGGTCCATTGAATTTGATTTTACTACATTATGTTATTGATAAGGTGGGCGTTGACCGCTGAAGGCAGCTATTATAGCAGGTAATACATATATAACATTTCTATACACAAATAAGACAATATTATTCAATGGAAAATCGCATTTAATGGTTATAAGTTATTTTATTCTGAAAGTCTGCTATATATTGTTATGTAATCATCTGTCTTTCACATTCTCAACTATAGGACCGATTACCCCAATTTTATTTACAATTAATTTCGCTGTTTTACTGAATAAGTAAACAATCAGATTGCTTTATTTTCATTGTGAAAGTATAAATTAAAATAACTTTCAAATGCTGAACTAAAATGTCCATTGAATTTGATTTCACCACATTATGTTATTGATAAGGGTGCCGGCGTCGTAGCATAGGGGTAGCGTGTCTTCCCCGTGATCGGGGCGTCCCGGGTTCGAGTCCCGGTTTGGGCATGGTTGTTATTCTGTGTTCTATCTGTGAGATGTATGAATGTGCCCCCCTGTAAAAAGGGGCTGTGCAAGCGAATGTGTGTGTCACCTTCATATGAGCTAGAAGTCCGACTTCTGCCCTCTGGGTGCTCAGGGGTCTTTGGGTCTTTACCCTCAGAAGCTACTGCACCCCCTTTCCGTGGAAACACGGACACATCATCATCATTGATAAGGGTGGGCGTTGACGCTGAAGGCGGCTACTATAGCAGGAAATACATATATATAACATTTCTATACACAAATAAAAGAATATTATTCAACTGAAAACCACGTTTGAAGGTTACAGATTATTTATTTTATTCTAGAATTCAGTGGTATATTATTATTATCATCATCTGTCTTTCATTTCTATGTTGAGAAGAAGAGTAAATTTATATCCTAAATTCGTTCTGATTGTGTAACAGCAAATAAGATCCGAGAAATTTTGTCGGCGCGAGTGTGAATTCAGCCCGTGATCTAATTTTTTCTCTCTCTCATCTCACCGCTCTGGATATCAAAGCAGAGGGAATAAACTCTTTAATTAATCCATCAAGGAAGCATTGGCCATGTCTAGTGAAAAGGCCTTGAACCTTAATTGTTCCCGATGCTGGATTCTGCTGTAGGTGTAGTTCGTGTGCCCGCGTTCCCTGTCATTCGTCTCTGACTAGTTTAAGTTTCAATTTTTCAGTGTGGAAGATGTGTAACGACGCGTATAATTAGCATTCATTCACTAAGAAGATCTAATTACCATTCGAGCGTTAGTTTTAATTATTCGGTTTTGTTCGTTCAGCGCTTGTGTTTATGATCCATTAGGGTTACTGGAAATGGCCATCACTCATTTCCCGATGGAGTTTTAAGTGGCTGGTTTGCATTAATCTTAATTGATGGACGCGTCTGAAAATGTGATTGAATATCAGTTCATCTGTAGTTTTGATTCAATTATTTTGGATGTATAAAATGTTTTTATATTTGTAGTTCTATAACAAAATTTGTATTTAAGGTATCCGACTACGTTCAAAGGAAAATTTTGTAAAAATTGGATTTTTTAAAAAAATATTTAAAACTATGGTTTTTAGATGCATTGCCAGTTATAATACAAAATACTATAAATACAACAATATTATTTGAAAATCTAATATATTTTGAGAAGTAGGAAAATTTGTAGCAAATTGTAATGAAATTTAAACAAAACAGTTAACACTACACAAAATGGTAACGTGGCAATCCTATTTTTCTGTATACACAAATGATAGAATATAACAACGAATGAAATGAACCGAAATCTAAGAAAACTGTAGAGATGCCAAGAAGTGATGGGCTAAAATATGCGTATATGTGCTTTATTTTCCACCAATTCACAACTTAATTTTTCTAAAAATGCCAATAAATGAAAAAGTATTTCACAAACAGCAAAGCTTTTGGTTCATTTCATTGCCCCTATGATTTAAAAAAACTTGCTGAAATTTTTGTGTAAATATCACTTAGTTTTTGAGATCTCATGTTAAGGGTGGAGAATTTTTATGAACATTAAAGTTTTGGGAAAATTTAAATTAATGGCAAATTTTAGGTGAAAAATATATGACCCAGAATGATAGGTCAGGCATTCCTTTTATTACAAAAGATAAACTATTTTGGAAAGAGGACGTCTGAACTACAAGAAATAACATTTTAAAAAAGAATTCGCTAATGTTTTTGAAAAGCAGCGTTTTAACGTAGCCGGATTGCTGCAGAAAATAAGAATCTAAACGCCTTTTGTTATTTATTAAAATTAGCGGATAAGTAAATAGTTGTATATTGTATGCGGGACACGCACTAGTACGTTTTCTGACGACTGATACTTGAGCGCGAGTCACGTATTAGTACGGGTTAGTGTAACAACATGGTTTGTTATGGGTATTTCCTGCATTGGTATATACAGGAAAACGAAGCCGAATGTTCATGTCTACTTCATAGATTCTGGACGAATTCAGACAAATAAAAACTAGTTTTCACATCAGTCGATGCGAAACCACAGAACGGGAAGGTGGATTAAAAAAATCAATTTAGATTTAAAATCAACTTTTTATTTATCTTTGCGAAAATGGGCGAATTTTGCCGCGTACCTCTTCATAGAGGAAAATGCTTTGAACGTTACCACGCTGTAAAACATTATTAGTTTTATGATTGCTCTTTTCATTTTTTCATAATGTAAAAATGTTTATATCTAACATAATTCGAAAAATTTAAAACTGTTTACTACTATTTCTGTTTGATTTTTCATATTTACGAAACTATTATAAATTTATCCACTAAAAAATATATTTTTTTGTTTACAAAAATCTTATGGTTGTTATTTATATATTTCAATATAAAATACGAAAAGTTTGTTTTAAAAATTTAATTGTTTTCGTTCTATTTAGATTTAACTGAATAACTAAATTTACGCTCAAAATGTCCGCTCCCGGTAAATTCCGCTACGAAATGTACTTGCACACAATGTGTTAATATTCTTAAACGAGTGTATGGAATTTGTGATTTCGCACCTAATAGCGATCATTGACGATATTCTGTTTGCCCACTATATCAGTACATTTAACTTTAACGATCCGAAAAATAATTCGATCCATAAATATTTGCCTAATTAGAGGATTTGTTTATTGCTCCGGAAAATTAATATATATGAATTATTTTAAATAGGATTTTCCCGTAAAATTGATCTACATGCTTTTACTACTCTTGAGTATTGTTGCCATTCAAAATTAAAGGGGAAAAAAGTGAATAAAACTTCAAAGTGATCTCTGAAAGGAGATGTTAGAGTTCTAGGGGTTAATTTAGTTATTAAATTAGAGTACTAGGGGTTAATTTTAAAATTACTATTAATTATTGCTCATGAAAACGAGAAAAAATACAGATCAATTAATGCATACTTTATGTTCATTTATGAAAGGACATTATCGGTAAAGCTGATACTGCAAATATGGAGGTGGATTAAAAGCGAAGCATTGATATCTACTGAATTATTAATTCAACAATTACATAATTTCCTTTTGATAAAATTACAATAAATTTATCGTTATATTTGAAACGCAATGAATTTTATGTGTGACTGAAATTAAAAATGTATGTTTTTAATAGGTTAAGTAACTTGTTTTTAAAGTAGCTTTTGTTAAAGTAGCTTATTTTTCAGTAGCATTTTTCGTTTCTGACCGGACGAACTAACATGTTCTTAATCTTCACTTCAAAGGTCTCATAATTTAATGTTCGTTTTATATCTTTGCCATCATACCAATAAACAGAATAACGTAGAAACCTTTTCTACGTTTTACTACGCACATTTTTTTTTTTCCTTTTTTTTTTTTTTTTTTTTTTTTTTTTTTTTCGATCAAAAATTTTTCCAGAATTCAAATAAAATGAACCTTTCAATCTTTCATATACAATATCGTAAAAATACATATAAGCTGTCAATCACAATTCAACTATTTTTCTAGTGTCGATAAATCTGCCTTTGCTCCGAAATGTCATTCCATCGTCTACGTCACCACCAGTGCATGATGGGAAATTCTTTTGTTCCGCGGTTTGTTTTGGTTTCTGAAAAACCAGATGGGCGATCTTGTTTCGTGAGCGGCCGTGCGCATCGCGGTTTAACGATTAAGCTGATTATATCTTTTATTTTTTTCCAGTAGGAAGTATGCTATTATATTATACAATGAAAAAGGTTCATTCATTTTGCCTATTCTTCGCCAAACAAACAAAAGTGGAATACATATCGGTGCGAGACTCGTTTGAAAAGGGGCTGATTCATCTTTACAAAGAAGAGCTGCTGTCTGCGGTTTCCTTTTCAATCTTTCTCGTTTCTACTACTTTCGTTACTATTTCGCCAAATACCTCTTCTTTTGGCTCTTTTTTTTATCCTTTCTTTCTTCTCAAAGTTTCTTTATTTCATACGATGAAAAATGAATGCTTTTTTTACGAACAGGCAATGATCGCCCAACTTCATTTTTGTGCTGTGGATTTTTTATTGAGATTGTACAGTGAAAGCTCCTTATTCGCGTTTTCACTATTCGCGGATTTAAAAAATGCGACCTAATACCTATATTCGCGGCTAAAAATTTCTTTATTCACAGTTCTAATTAGTACATACATAATAATAAAAGGATTCCAATAGGTATCCAATCCAAATTTTTTGTAAATGCCGTCAAATGAACTAATAAAAAAAGTAAAATAGATCTTACTACAACTTTGCTTAAAGTATGTTGTTAAATGATATCGCCGAGGACTTCGACGTAAGCCGCCTTCGCCGCGATCGGTGTTTTTGAGAATATAAACAAAATTCACAGCCCATTGAAGAAGAGGCTTCAACAAGCACTGGAAACGTGACATTTCATTTGAAAAATCTTAGTGAAGGTTTAAGAACGGCAAATGAACTTTGCGATTTCTTTATAAACGGCTATGGAACGAAGTCTTATTTTTAAGAGACAAATTGCTCGTGCGACTGCTGCGTATCAGTCTGAATGGAAGGAGCTTTTAAAAACTGCCAAGCGAAAGAAAATGACAAAAATTCTTCAAACCATTGCCGAAGCCTTAAGGCAATTAAACAAAATGTCCAAAAACAATTAAATTGATTTTTTTATATATGTGATTGTTTATTTTGTCACCCAGGAACGTATCCCATATAAATGACCATTCCGTATTCAGGGTTTCTGTATTCGCGGCATATTTATGGAACATATACCCCGCGAATAAAGAGCTTTTACTGTATTTATTTCTTATATTTAAAGCGCTTCTAAATTGTACAAGAGGTGAATTAATAAAACATGTGTTAGAATACCTTTTCGTTACTGTGAAGAAATCCTTTCACATTGCAAAAATAAAATGCGTGTTACTTAATTGCATGTTGCATTACGTCGAGCGAAGACGTCCTAGCATAAGGGTAGCGTGTCCTTCTCGTGATCTGGGCTTCCCGGGTTCCAGTCCCGGTTCGGGCATGGTTGTTCTGTGTTCTATCTGTGAGTTGTATGAACGTGTCCCCCCCCATGTAAAAAGAGGTTGTGCAAGCGAATGTGTGTGTCATCTTCATTTGAACTAGAAATCAGACTTCTTTACTCTCAGAAGCTACTGCACGCCCTTTCCGTGGAAACATGGAGACCGCGGTGGGCTGGTGATAAGGTCTCGGCTTCGGAACCGGAGGGTTTCAGGTTCGGGACTTGATTCCACCGAAGAACCGTCGCGTGAGGGGGTCTCTTGCACGTTAAATCTGTCAGCCCAAACGTCCTCCCGCTGGTGTGGTGTGGAGAGGGGTAGTGCCAGCTCAGGTGTCGTCCTCGTCATCTGACTGTGGTTCGAAATGACGAGGTCCGTCCCAAAATAGCCCTCGTGTTGCTTTAAACGGGACGTTAATATAACTAAACTAAACAAACCGTTGAAACATGGATACATCATCATTACGTTGAGCTATGATAACACATCTTTTTGTCTTCGACTCGCTAAGTAGTGGATTATGAAATTAAATCGGCGCGATGCAACTTTTTATATAATGTTGGTATAAATTGATTTCAGTAACACATTAAAGGCGGGTGATCTTGACGAATGTATGCTAGGTAACGCGGATCAAATCGTAGTACTACGACTCCCGCTTTTAATGTGTTAAAAAAGTTTGTTATGGCAGAAAAGTAATGGAAAAAAATCAACTGTAGTGGCCTCGTCGAAACTTTATTTCATACTATCTAACAGAGAAGCTATCCTTCCTCTCCTCACCGTCATAAATTTCTGGTACTTGGGCAGTGCAATTAACGCTATCAATGCTCGGTTTTTTATATTCACATCAGCATTTTGTGTGAGGCAAGGCAGTAAAAAAAAAATCGAGTATGCATTTTGAATTCCAATTTTTGATCGGTTGAAACAAAAATTTGATACAGAACTACAACTGTAGAAATGAGATCGTAGACCAAATTTCATTATGTCTGATATGTTGCGTTTTTGAGTTCCCACTTTTACATGCAAGAAAATGTGCAAATTTTCAATGGATTTGATTCAAAATTTGATGAATGTCTACAACATCGTATTTTAAAAAGGTATACAAAATTTTATTTATCAAAATCGCTGCGTTTTTTTTTTTTTTAATTTACACGAAATCTGGAAATAAAGACAGACAATAAAATCCATAACATATTTGGGATAAAATATAATATCATTTATTAAACATTTTCAGAAAATACCGATATATTTCTAGAACCGAACTATCATTAGATTTAAACAGGAAGCAGAAAAATGCCAAAATGTCTATTGTGTGAATAATTCTACCATTTAAATATATTTTATTTCCAATGTTTAAAAAACTATAGTGGTAATTAGGGACTTTTATTTTCATTGCGAATTTTTTATAATGTGATTTTCGTTTCTGGGACATTGTCAATTGATTACATTATGAATTAAACACATTTTTTTTGTTGTTGTTAAAATTTCGTCTGAAAAAATTAGTAAAAACTTTTTTAAGTAATTTATTCTAAATTATTTATTTAAAGTACATGTGTTTTTGTTTAAAAAATGAATTCTAAATTATGTATTTAAAGTACATGTGTTTTTGTTTTAAAAAATGAATTCTAAGGTCAACATTATATTCATGTTACTTGAACTTACTCATATTGAAATCAAATATAGTTAAAATTTTATAATATTATTTTTATGTTGTTTTTTTCCTCCAAAATTACTTACAGACTAGTTTTATGCATTCGAATTTCTAACTTGTCAAATCATTGAAAATATTTAAAATGTGTTAAAAACAATATTTACTACTCTTTTTATAATTTTATTTTTAAAATATTAACCCTGAATTTGACACAATGTTTTTTCAAATATTTTTTTAATTTCTGTTATTTTCCCATACGGTGTTGTCAAATTTTTTTTACCGTAATAGAAATGCATTGTAAATTTTTTGTGAGATATTTAAGCCGTATAGAAGTGTTCATAAACCCGCCAGATTTTATTTATTTGATTGTTCGTTGTAGCAGACTTAGCCAAATTAAGGGTTTTAAATATTTCTAATATTTTATTTTTAATGCATGAAGTACTGGGCACTCTCGATTAAATATTTTATCATTTCAATTACTAGTAATAGCTTCCTTGAATTGGAATCTAAAAAAAATTAAGAGAAAATCAAATTAATATGGAATTGGGAAGATATTTCTGAATATTTTAATAGAATTATTAACGCAAAATTTGCTTACTTTATACTTAGACATCATTGCTTCCACGCTATCCTAAATCATCAACATCAAAAGCGTTATTTGCATATCAAAGGAGACAGTCGATGCACTGGCGTAACAAGGATTAATGGCATCCTGAGTATATTTTTGCACCCTCCCGCTGTAGTAATTAAAATTTATTTATATTTTCATCATTCGCAAGATAAATGCGCGGGGTCTTCACATGTTGTCATGCTCCTGTCTCTTGGTCGTTGCAGAACAATGATCAATGCTCATGTTTTCACTCTCTCTTATATCTATCAAGTGTACAGATCTGGACAACATTCTAAATAAAATCATAAATCAAATACTTCTCCGCCAGTTCTTTCAGAATGTAGTATGTTCCGTGGTAAAAAATTTTCTCCGAGAAACAAATTAATTAATACTTTTTAGGAATTCCCCAGACGTTATTACTTGTGATTTTGTGTACTAAATTCTTTGTGGATTGTTGCTATTAATAGTTAAATCTTAATTAATTTTCAAAAAACTAGACCAATTATGTTACCTTATACTGTTTCGACCTCTTTTGAAGATGCGTATCAGAATTGTTTCTAAAGTTTAGCAATTACACGAGTATACTAATACGTGTAAAATGAAATTATATTGTGATGAAAGGACTCTTTTTATTGCAATAATCACATTTATTTATTTAATGAAACTAACATACATATTTTGCATACAAACAAGATGAAGCATAAATAAATTAGATAGCTAATACAACGCAGCAATTACATCTAAGCAAATCAATCCATATTATATGCAGGTTTTTGTATCATTAGCGTATATATACGCTCAATTTTCCTGGTCACTATCACTGGAGCGTATACATACACTGCATCATATTATATGCTATGCAAATAATATGATATATACTATATTCATGTTATATACTTTATGCATCCCGCATTTCAAATATTACCACACTGAACAAAATTACTAACAAATAATGCTCAAAAAGGTTTTTTTTTTCTTTCTATTTTTATACAATTTATACCTAAATATAAAATAAAAAAATTTCCTTGGTATGGGTCTTTTTTTCATATGATGCAAATGGGTTAGTAATAATTATTTTTTATTTGTTCATTTGGTTTCGATTTGGCTTCAAAATATTTTAAACATCTTGAAATTCACAAATATGCTTAAGTTTTTAATAAAACTTGGGGACTTCGCCCCCTACTTTCTTATACTCACCAACCGTAAAAATAATACACAAAAAAATTAATTTTCATTAATTAGATTATTTTAGCTCAGAAGTAATTTTAACTAAAATATATTTTATGCTCTAATATTCCACTTTACCGAGCGTTTTACTTATCATTCCAATGTGTATGGTAACTTTTAATATACATTTTTGAATAACCCTCCTATCTACTCCAAAATTGCATTCTTGAATTAAAATGCCATATAATGATGTCTATCTTGCATTGTTTTTTTAATATACTTTAATAAATTGGATGCAGATTGAGGCGTGTTTTAAGGGACTATACTCTAATTGCCTTATTTTTCCCTTGCAGCCCTGAAACAGGACCGTAAGCGGCTGAAAGCTGAGAAATTCGACCTCCTCACCCAGATGAAGCAGCTGTACAGCACCTTAGAAGACAAAGAAGAGGAGCTCAGAGAATTCATTCGAAACTACGAACAAAAAATGAAAGAGAGCGATGAAAACATAAAGCAGGTACATAAAACATTTAATATAATGTGTAGGTATTTTATAATGTACCAGCTGAATCTGAATATTAGCTGATACCACATTTTTTTGTTATATAAATTTTTATTGTGCTTGTAATTTAGTCATAATGACTTCCATAGCATTTTTAAAAATTTTAAAGTCTTTTAATTCGTATTATTTTAGAATACTCATGTAGTTATTTTCAATTGGGCTATTTGCCCTTATGATTTTCTGTTCATTTATAAAACTAACTTTGTAGAGGGACTAGACTCTATATAACTTCATTATGAGGTGGATGGAAATAATAGACGAGTTTCAGAAAGTGTTGTTTATTTTCTAAGTTCCACATTTCGCATGACAAAACAAACGCGAAAATACACTACACTCACTAGAATACAATCTAATAATGACCCCCAAGAAGGTTCGTGAGAAATACACATTGATATTAATAAGGTAACGCCATCTATTGTATCAAAAGAGAAGATGTTGAGCTTTGTAACCGCCACCACTTTATTATTCATTATAAATTTATAATTTGAAGTTTTCTTGAGAAAAAGAATGATTGAATTTCAACTAATCCAGTAACATGTTTGATGAAACTCGCTTGTAAAAATGTAAAGGCATAAAGAAAAAGTCATTCACAAATGATGTATTGCAGAATATATTTCAAGGTTTATATAACATATAAAAGAATTAGACAATAAAAAAATTCAATAAAAAGAAATTAACTACTTCAATAATAAAAAATACCAAACTAAACGAGCAATAGTATATAAAAAAGACGAAAGTTGAAAAATGCTAGAAATTTTTGAAAAATTAACCATTTATTGTTTTTTAAACCTTCGCTGTAATCGCCGCAATTGAGAAAGCTTAATTTTAACAGCATTTTTTTTATTAAGAGCATGATTTTAACAGAATTCAATTCAATGTGAAAAATTTAATAAGCCAAATCTTCATAACGAGATCTTGTGATTGGCTTTGAAGATTTGCTGAACAATGAAAAGGAAAAAAATTAGATAATAGTGGCATGCTAATAGCAACAATTAAAATGATTTGGGATTGATTTGCAACTATGAAAACATTGTGGTAAAATATGATTAAAAAGCGATTTAAATTTTAATTTAATCTATAATAAAACATTTTATAGCAGCTAAATACGTACCGTTGGGCAGAAGAAATTTAACTTAAAGGCTGCTACAAGTCATTTTTCTGAAGAAATAATTTCGGGAGTTATCGCAAGACAATGCCGAAACCTCACTTAATTCTTAATAAAAATTCAAATATATATATATATATCTGGTATTCGCATTCCCACTTTCTAAATTTAACATGTGAATGGGAAAAGGCAACGACCAGCATTAATATGTAAAATGTATTAATTAAGATTTAAAAGGACAAAACATAATTAAACTTATATAATAAATTAAACTAATAACACATAAAAAGATACAGTGGTTGAGCTGTACGTCTTACAGTCTCAACGCTGAACTTTCTTCTGAGAATAATGGTGGGAAATCACCTGATGAATGATGCAACATGGCTCCATACATTTGAGATCTGTAGCAGTTCCCATATATATATATATATATAATATGAATGCCAAGTTTGGTAAATCTAGATCAAACGTATGGCTGAAGAACGTCAACTCGCTTAGTCAGACACACGGTCTCTTTTATTATTAATTCTTTAGCTACATTTGACGTATCAGTACATCAAGCAAAGACGTGCATGACGTTCAGATACGTTCATTGAAATCTACTGATCGTATTTGGCAATAAAATCAAATATACTCCAAGTACAAAAATATTTTGGAATAAATGTCTACCCAAAAGATTAATAGGGATTTTGCCGGCACGTTATAAGAGTTCGGTGTAATACTGTCTAAAATATTGGTACAAGCTATCAATTTTACATTAGCTTGGCACTCATAGATCCGTCAGAAAGCGTAACTTTAATTTCAAAGGAGGCAAAAAACTGTATATTTCGAAACATGATAATATTGTGTTTGTCGAATTTGATAGGCAGTTTGGCTGCATTTTTGTCGGGTTTTTCTTATTTATTTGTATATTTCTACATCACTACACATTTCACAATATAAGATTATTGTGAATAAATCGAAAAATGTGGATGTAAATCTAATCGCTGCTGACACAATCGGAATAGGACATGGCCTTTCATATCTTTGAAATGTGCGACCATCTGAATCGCGAGAATTTGTATAAGAAGATTTGGGGATTTATTTTATAATATAAAAAAGAAAGAAAACGATTAATCAGGTTTAAGAGTTCGTCGCGCAGTATAAGAAGTACTCTGTAAGAAAATTGCTTCTTAAATTTTAACTTTTTGGATGAACTTATTCAGAATGATATCGATATGTTTTGTAATCCCTTTTCAATCGAATTGAAGAGCATATTGATTGATACATTGTATCATTTTTGTGATTTTTCTGACTTGCATTCATGACCTATTCAGAGTAGATGCCATACTTCATAAATACCAAACTGATGTTAACTTTTGAACTCGTTAAAATTAACTTTCATTTTGAAAAAAACACTTGCCTATTAATTTATTTTATCGAATTTAAACGTAATTTTTCAATTCCTACTATTAGTTCACGCTTACATAATAGCTTGTTCGAATTTTCAATCATTAATAAAATATTTGTTATTCATCCACTCGCGTTCAAATGTATTTTTTGAACTTGTAGGGGATAACACTTCAATACAATAATTTTAATTCAGTTTTAATTTAATTAATTTTTAATACTTTAAATAGAGTTTTTAGCAGTCTGTGATGAAAATGCAACAGGCAGTAACTCAATTGGTACATTTCAGTGTTTTTTCAAGTAAAGGTGAAAATTGCGAGTTCAGTTCTTGCGAAAATCAATCATTTTTTGTTACTTAATAGTTTTTTTGATAATTATTTGATAAAAAGTAACTAAAATGAAAATGTTCTCTGTTTACTTAGATAGAAATTGAATTTATTTTTAAAAATTATATTACTTGTTCGTATATATAATGGCCATAAACAATCTTTCCCATTTAGAGGTGTTTGTAGCTGAGAATAATAAACGGAATGAAACTCAATTTCGTACGCATGCTTTGTTAAATATAAAAATTAGTATTAATCATTAACATATAAATTAGTACAGTGTGAAATTGAAACCAACCTTTTATTTATCAACATTATGGTCTATGCATTACACTTTTATTGTGGTTGACCGAATTTACCATTTTTGGTGCTGTATTTTAATTCATCGCTCCCTACCTTCCAAAGGCTAGACATAAAATCTGAATATTAACTTTAATTGCAGATGTCTCCAATCAGGAGAGATTATTTTTTGGCTCAAAACGTTTTCAAATTTTAAAAATAAGCGGTAGTTGTTTATCCAAAATCTTCTTGCATGCTCTTTAATAAATTTGTCATACTAAAAAATACTTTGCATATCTTGGCTTACAATAGTTATGAAATGTCGTGTCATTCTTAGCATGTTTTATACATATTTTTTTAATATACTATAATACGAGGAATGGTTGCCAAGTCGAAAATCGCCCCAGAATTAATAAACTCCGGTAAAGTTGGGGGTCTGGGGTTTTTGGCCACGAGGAATTGATTGGCGCCGGTTTTGAAGCGCTACGGTCGAGCAGTTCGGAGTTACAGATAGGATATTTTCAAACTTTATTAGTTCGCCATAATGGCTATAGATGGCAGCACTTAAATTTTCTTTGTCTATTGCCTAATAGGTTTCAAGCGGTAACGTACTATCTTTTATCTTTTACCGGTTATCTTTTCACCAATGGTTTCACAAATTTTCTTATGGCATGTATTGTTTTGATAAATCACTATTGAAAATTTAAATCTTCGAGTTAGCTTCGATACCTGTTTTCTCCGAGCGGAGCTCGGTCACCTACTGGTATTTTTTTAATTGATTGAAACAAAATTTTGATACAAAACTGTACTTGTAGTCAAATTACTTAATATTAAAATTCCATATCAAATTTGATATATTTTAGTCCCTGAGTTTTTAAATTATCGTGTTTATATGTTTCTGAAATTACAGACACATTCAAACGTAATTGAATTTGGCTCAAAATTAGACTGATGTTTACACTCTAGATGTTAAATAAATGTTCCGAATTTGTCTTTTTTGTAATTATCGTGTTAATTTATATTCGAACAGACATATAGATGATCTTCTTCCTCTGAACAGATTTTACTCAAATTTGAACATGAATCTGCAATTTTAATATAAAGACATTATTACTAAAATCCAATTGTTTTGTTCTAAACGTTTTTGAGTGCACTTTGTCACAGATAGACGAATGGACAACGTACGTAACGTCAAAATTGTGTTTTTCGAACTCGAAGAAGATTGAAACATGGAGATTCATCAAAAACTTGAGTTCAAAATTTTGACTATTAGTGTAATTTTCTATACTATATATAAAAGAAAATAAAAAGTAGTAAAAATTGTGCGATTTTTGTCACAGGCAAGAAAACGAATTTTGCACAAATGCATTTTGTAGATCAGTACCTTTCAATTTACATCATAACAAGTATATATATATATATATATATATATATATATAAGTTTTTGTTCAATTTCTACTTATTTTCTTATATTATGTGACCGAGTGTCTCACCAGTAATCTCAGAACTGGGCGACCATTTGGTGACATGGCGATGAATTTGGCGACGAAATATAAATTCCTGGAAAATTTTAATTAATATTTCAACATAAACTGTATTAATATCAAGTGTCAGCCACATCAGTTTCAAGTGGCATATTTGAGTGGTTGAATAAATTATATAATATTTTATCAACGATTGAAAATTTGAACAAGTATATAAATAAATATATACAGGGAGAGTGAACTAATTGTAGGAATTGAAAAAGAAATCGATGATTTACCATCCAAATATTATTATTAGTTTTAATGCCTGCTTATACAAACAGTGAAAGGGGGAAATATGCTTTTTTATTCCAAAATAACTTTATATTAGACATTTTCCATAAAATGGTTTTAAACTCAGTGTATGAATTCTGTTAATGATTTTATTGTTGTTTTGTATCGCCAGATGACGAAGGAGCGCGAGGAGATGGAGCAGGAGCGATGGAATATCCTCAAGAGAGCCCGAGACGAGGCAGAAAGAGCTGTGCTCCTCTGTACCCAGCTGGGTCTGAAAGATTCCCACATTAAAGAGCTCCAAGAGGAGATTGCTATGGTAAGAGCTTGCTTATCGGCATGTTGTATATTTTCACGTAGGGGGCCGAGATAGCCTGTTTGGTAGGCTGTTGATCTTGCATCCCTTAGATTGCGAGTTCGGACTCCACCGGTCAAAGACTCTCCGTGTGTGGTGAATGGCGCGCATCTGCCATCGTCACAGAGTCTTCCATGTCGTAAGTAATACCACTGGGAGTTCTGGGTCAGAGGTGATCGTTCTCTGATCTAGGTTTAAATTACGATCTGTGAATGAAATGTATGAATGAAGGTCGTCCCACAAAAAGGGTTGTGACGCGTGAGTAGTTAAGTCATACTCTTGGCCCAAGATGGCGCTACTGAAAATAAACTAGAGATGCACAATTCAGATTAAATCGCAATAGCTCTTTTGTTTGCGGGCTTGTCAATGATAAGTGCCATTAGAAGAAAAAAAAAACATATTTTCACGTCTTTCATGCATTTTTTTTTTTTGGCTTTATAAAAATGAGATTTTGTATTTACTTTTTCATTCAATTTCTTATATATTAAACCGTCGTAAACTTATGTGTAGTGGCATTATTTATTTCCAATAGAAATATACAATTTCGAGGATTTAACTGACATTTAATAAATTATTTTTAATTCAGTTTTTGATTTTGTATAAAAGGCCCCATCTAGTAGGAAATTTGAGGGGGAAAATGATAAGATTCTATGATAATTATTATGATGATGAATTATGAAATAAAATCTAAAATTAATTTTTCATCGAATATCCGGAAGTAAAAGTAAAAATCTGAAAATATGAGGCTTTTAAGATAGTACAATAAGGAATAATACTGCAATGAAAATTAAAATTAAGATTTTAAAACACCTATTAAAAAAGGAAATTCATTATGTAAATGATTAAAATTCCATTTCCATAAAAATTCCATCCGCACTTCATAGTTTTGTTATTTTTGTCTTGACTTATTTCTAGATTTTTGATAACATTTCTATTTTATCGATTATTTATGTCTTACTTAAAATCTGTTTTATTTATTCGAATAGTCTAAAGCAGATACGTAGTTAGTACTAACCATAATCTGTTCGACTCGACTCATTCAATAAAGTATTTACGATAAAGAATTTCTTCTGGTAGCATTTATCAGCATACTCTTCAATGCGTATTATTTTTATTTCATTCCTACTTTCTGAATATTATTTTCTAGCAAACGTTTATTACTATGTTACCCATCATTCTCACTTTCTGAATATTATTTCCAAGCAAGCTTCCACTATTACGCTATTCATCATTATCACTTTCTGAATATTATTTCTAGACAAACTTCCACTATTACGTTATCCATCGTTTTCACTTTCTGAATATTATTTTTAAGCAAGCTTCCACTGTAATGCTATCCATCATCTTCCCTTTCTGAATATTATTTCTAGACCAATTTCCACTATTACGTTATCCAACATGCTCACTTTCTGAATATTATTTCCAAGCAAACTTCTACTATTATGTTATCTATCATTTCCCTTTTCTGAATATTAGTTCAAGGCAAACTTCCACTATTGTGTTATTTATCATTCTCTCTTTCTGAATATTATTTCTAGGCAAACTTCCTCTATTACGTTATTCATCACTTTTCCATTGTATATAATAGGCCTTTTCTGCATATGTACTTATGACTTCTAAATCCCCTGTATTTCTTTGCAGCTGAAGGACAAGCGGCTGTCTTCCAACCACGACACGCGTCAGAGTAACGGTTTCGGAAGCCCCGGATCCATGTCTTATCGTACAGCTAACGGCATCGACTCCCGAGGGACACCGACCCCGACCCCTGGATCAGATCCAACTACCTCCCCATCGTATGCTGGAACACCTACCATTTCTATGCAATATGTAGATCCTCTGTCACCACGGAAAGGTAGAGTATATTCCACTTACTAGACAATAAGTTATTCCCTGACCTTCCTAGGAACGATTTTTTAGATGGTGGTTTAAGGTATCCGACTACGTTTCAAGGAATTTTTTTAAAAACTGTTTGTGGTTTTTAGGTTGATTGTCAATTATAAGCGCTATAAATACAAAAAAAAGTTACTTAAAAAATGAATATAATTTAAGAAATGGAAAATGTGTAATAAATTTTAGTGAAATTTAACCAAAACGGTTAGAACTCTACACAAAATGGTAATGTAGCAATCCTATGTTTCTTTGTACGCAAGTTATGGAATTCATTGATGAATGAAATGAACCAAAATATAAGAAAAATATTGAGATGTTAAGAAGTAATGGGTAAAAATATGTGTAAATGTGTATTTTATCCATAAATTCGCAGCTTAATTTTTCCCAAAACACCTGTAAATGAAAAAGTATTTCACCAACAATAAAACTTTTGGTTCATTTCGTTGCCTATATTATTTAAAACACGCGCTGAAATGTTTATGTCAATACCTCTATTAAGTTTTGAGATATCGTGTTAACGGTGGAGAATTTTCATGAAAATTTACATTTTGAGAAAATGGATGTCAAAGAGGACATGTAACTGAAAAAAATATGTGACCCTGAAGAATAGGTCAGCCTTCCTTTTTCTAGAAAAAACAAGCTGTTTTGGAGAGAAAAAAGTCTAAACTACAAGAAATAATAATACGCCATTGTGGTCTATAAACAGTGTTTTTAATGTTGTCGGATATCTTAAGTTTTAAAATTTATATTGTCACAACATGAATCGGCTATCTTCATGTATACTGCAGTTTAAATACATAGCTCAAAACTGGCGATTTTTAGGTAGATTATTGTAGGAAGACTATTTATTGCAATAATTCTCATGACAAGAATTAAATTTCTTCGGTTCTTCATCGATTATGGTCCCTAGAAGCCAAAACCACTCTTCCTTCAAAAGTTTATATAATATACGTATAATGTTTTACCCATGTTATCTTGTAAATAGAATAAATAGAGTAATTTTGTTTGGATTTTAATTGGTTAGAAATATACTGTAAGTAACGAAAATCTCCGGTACGTTCGTAAAAGGCCCATCCAGCTTAAAGTGGGAGGGGGGGGGGTAATTTCTCTATAACTTTCTTAATATTGACAATAGAAAAATAAATCCAATTAGCTAAATTAGTGCTTTATTAAGACCAAAATAACTATTGTAATTAAAGTTTTTCAACACATGTAGTATTTTAGAACTTAGAACTTATATCATTTTATCAGCATAAAATGATGAAAAAATCTTTCGAATAAGGTAATCAGCTTTAACTTATCTTCCAGGACCGCCACTATAGTTGTGTAATTATTTCCCTTTCACACAAATAATCTATCATCTTGGAGGCGAAACATTTATTATCACGTCACGCACACAAAACAAACACAAAATGACATTTAGAATCAAAAGCTTCTCAAAATCGAGTTTCGATTTCACCCGAAGACCATCGATTGATGCTTTCACTGACAGGTCTTGGTATCAACTGACGTAAGATGGCGCTGCTGTCGGATTCCAAAGTTCCAAGATGAGAGGAGTTTGTGACAACTGAAAAATGATTTTCCCTCCTTAATTTTGTTTCTAACATAGATAATTTATGTTGCCAGATATAAACCGAAATTTTAAATTGGGGTCTCTTTTGGGTATTCGTGTTCTTTTCATTTACTCAAAAAATTTTAACATCCCCCAATTTTAATATAAAATTTTACTTCCTATTTTTAATTCCTATACAAGAGTACATTTACAATTCCTTTAGCAAGGATAACATATATTTAAATCTCCGTCCTTGACCTACGAAAATGCGAAGCTACAAAGATTAGATCATTTATAAGCAAGTAAAATTCATAATTCTGTTTCTGTGGCAATTATAAGCTATATTAAGTTTCATTAAAGGAAAATCGTATCACGGTACGTGGTGTCCAAGTCTAGTTAGATTTTGTTGCTGCAACTTATCAATTGTGTAGTAAATGTCTCACACATAAACATTTGTTTTTGGAGAGCGATGCCCAGTCTGCATTGCATGTCATGTTCATTTGACTGTCCTTCATGTTTTATCTGAATGTCCAATTTTCAATCCCCATCTTTTACGTTTATTTGGAACGTTACATTAAAACATTCGTGACTTGGTGGGTGAATATACCCATCTAAATATTTTTATCTTCTTGAAAGAAATTGGTCTTTTCCATCTTATTAAACTAGAAAAAAAATTTATCCCCATATATATAAATTTTTACAAATTTTATCTTTTTTTAAAAAAAAATCTTCAGAATTTCACTGTATCTTTTTAACCATGTGTTTGGCGCAGCATGGTCAGATATGGCTCTTGCGCCACAAAATCCTAACTAACTATTGGGTTGTTCGGAAAGTCATTTCGTATTTTTTTGTCAAAATGAAAAGAAATTTTCGTTTAATGAATAAATTATTTATTAAATTATAAAATTGCCATTCTGGTCTAATACCTTTTGCCATATTTTTGGTAGTAACATGATTACACGCTCATAAAAGTTTTGGTCTTTGCTGTAAAAAAAAACTGATCGAGGTGGTTTTTGGCCTCCTCATTTGAAGGAAAAATTTTGCAAATCAGTTCTGGTACTGATGTACTGTTAACACATCTTCTCCACACATATTGGCTAATTTATTTCTGGCTTGAACAGCATTTTTACCTTTTATAGCAAAAAAGAAAAAAATGACGAAAATGCTGTTTATTGCTCTCCATATTTAAAAGGGCACCATCCAAAAACTACTGCGAAGAATCAGCTGCACTTTTTCACACTCAAGCCTTGCTATATCAGCTCTTAAAACATAAAATGATTTTGCGGTTTAAGTATGAAATTGGGTGCGAAAAATGCAATTAAATCCTTTGTCAGGAAAAAACGAAATTACTTTCCGAACAACCTAATAACTAACCCTCCATCTTATTATTACTTCACCAAAAAATTGAATACAGTCGTGTAGAGTTTGACACCAATGGGACTCTCTCTAGAGATACCTGGATGGTTTGTTGTCTTCTCCCTTCTTTAATTTTTTTTTTCCTTCCTTCCATTCTGTGTCCCTCCAACTGGTTAGATAACTACTGGATAACAACTGGTTAGATACTGTGCCTCTCCAAATATAGGCACCTGGGGCACAGGATGTCGTTATGTTATGTGATAGTGTCATCCTAAAGCATAGCGTTCCCCCACAGCAGACCGTCCAGAGATTCTTACGGCGATAGACCGGTTCATTCGAACTGTCAACAGAACAGGCGCTGCTACAAGTGTTCTGTATCTTTCACATCGTTGGAAATGGGTAGGACACAATGCTAGTGACTATACTAAAGGACATGTCACGCGGATGCTCTCAATGTAATTTATCAATCTTTTCTTTTTAGCGAATATTTTCATTTCCCTGTATGTTTAAACCATTTGTTGAAGTATTATTGTTCCCTCCCTCTAATTATTACTTCATCAAAATTGAAATACAATCACATCGTTGAAAATGAGTTGTACACACATGCTGTTTTTCACATCGTTGGAAATGGGTTGTGCAAAATGCTGATAACTATATTGAAGGGCATGTCACACAGATGCTCACAATGTAATTTATCAATCTTTCCTTTTTAGTTAGTATTCTCGTTTCCTAGTAAATTTAAATTATTGTTTAAGTATCCATGTTCCTTTCATCTAATTATTACTTCACCAAAAAAATGAATCCAGTCATGTAGGAGTTGACACCAATGGGATTTTCTCTGGAGATACCTGGACGGTTTGTTGTCTCCTTCTTTCTTAAATTATTCTTTCTTTCTTTCTCTTTTTGTTCTTTCCTGCCTATCCAACTGGTTAGATAACTTAAGGCCTTATCACACGGCGAAATATCGTCTGCACTTTCCGTCAGCTATTTTCTATTTCTACCCTCAGAACTGGTCAAGCAAGTTTTTCATAATCGACAACTTTTTCTAACCAGCTAGTAAAGGAAGACGATAGTGACGGAAATATTGTCCACAAACGAAATTCAACCAATCATATGAAACTTTGAAATGACGTCATACGACGGCGTCATTTTCGTTGTCGTTTTCTGGCAAAAAGTGCCGACGATATTTTGCCGTGTGAGAAGGCCTTTAGGGTTATGAGCACAGGTGGGTGTTATGTTATGCCTTAGTCAGGTTCCAACCTTATGATTTATTTTCAGAGACAGTCTAGAAATATAAGAGTGTTTCGAATTTATCTGTATGCGATTCTCTAAAGTATCCGAAACTCTTCCAGGTCCCATGATGCAAAGCCTTTCCCCGGACCACAGACCCAGTCTTCTGTCCCGGTCCGCCGAGGATATCTTCAACTCTGCGGGTCTGGACATGAACAGCGTAAAGAAGAAGTCCAAGGAGAAGAAAGGCACCTGGGGATCTATCTCAAGGGTCTTCTCCAGGAGCAAAAAAAGAAAGCCGCTGGACCCAGAGCTTTTCGAAAGTAAGAGACTTCTGCCTTGATTCTGTCCTAGAGCTTTTAAATCACTAGGGATGCTCAAAAAATCCTGCTGGAAAAAGGACCCAAAGTTGTTTAAATCTTGTTGTTGTATTTTAATCAGAAATCCCGGATTAAAGGTAAAGAAGGGACTTATCCGGAAGTAAGGGACTTTTGCGTTAATTCTTCCCCAGAGCTTTTAAATCACTAGGGATACTCTAGAAATCTTACTGATAAAATGGACCAAAAGTTGTTTAAATCTTAATGTTGTATTTTAATCGGGAATCCTATATTGATATTATTTTATTTACATCGAACATTAACAAGCAATAATAGGGGTCGTGGTGGCCTGGTGGTAAGGTTCGGAAACCGAGAGTTTCAGGTTCGGGACTCGATTCCACCGAAGAACCGTTGTGTAAGGGGACCTCCTTCACGTTAAATCAGTCAGGCCCTCAACAGCAGATATTAATAATTGCAAAACGTGTAGTATGTTGGAAAGAAGATATCAAAAAATAATTGAATTTGTTCATTAACTCAGTACGCATGCGCCGACTCCTGGCATAGGGATAGCGCGTCTTCCCCGTGATCTGGGTGTCCCGGTTTAAGCATGGTTCTTCTGTGTTCTATTTTTGAGGATGTGTGAATGTGCCCCCGGTAAATAGGGGTAGTGCAAGCGAATATGACGAATGCAATAGCTAAGTCGTACTCTTTGTCTTAGACGGCGATGCTAAAAAAAGAAAAGACGCTCATTTCGGGTTAATGGGGCTGCGGTGGCCTGGTGGTAAGGCCTTGGCTTCGGAACCGGAGGGATTTCAGGTTCGAGACTCGATTCCAGCGAAGAACCGTTGCGTAAGGGGACCTCTTGCAAACTTAAATCTCTCAGGCTAAACATCCTCCCGCTGGTGTGGTATGGAGGTGCCGGCTCAGGTGTCGCCCTCGCCATCTGAAAATAGTTCAAAATGACGATGTCCATCCCAAAATAACCCTAGTGTTGCTTTACAACGGGGCGTTAAAAGTAACTAAACTTAACTAAGCCAAGCAATAACATCGTGCCAATCACTTTTTGTAATATTTGTGTCATTATGTCAAGCATTTGGATTTTCTGAGATGCAACATGGTTTTAATCATATCAAAAAATACAGCAAACAAATCTAATGCATCTATGTGTGTTTGTAATATACAGTGGAATTTTCCAATATGAAATAGAAAATTCCTTCTGCGGCTCAACGGTTGGTAGTTCCTGGTTCATTGTATTCATGCATGCACCTGTCACAGAATGAAACGATCAATTGCTGAGGATTTACCAACCATTAGTGAGATCCCTCTTTATATATTTGTTTTCTTTGAGAATCCAAGTGTTAAGCATTGTAATTTTTCATTCCCATTTTCATTAAATCTTTTAACCAGTTATTTATTATTGAATTATGAATCTTTTTTATTTTTTTCTGCGGTTTCAAAAGTATATTTAAATCATTAGAGAAATTTTGCGTTTTCTTAAATCTTGTAGCTGTTAATTTCATTTGATCAATGTTAATCATGGAGCAATTTAATATTTTAATTAAAAATAAACAAATTGTTGGCGTTTTTCTGTGATATCCGAAAATATTAGAGTAAGAAACTTATTTTTACAGCATCTTAAAATTAAAAATTAAAAATATACATAAAAACTTTTCAATGATATCAACTTTTTAGATATATTATTTTTATTTGCAATTAATTTAAGGTATCCGCCTACGTTGAAAACACGGGTATTCGACTACATTGGCAATTTTTTAAAAAAGTGTTATTTCTTGTAATTCAGACGTTTCTCTTTCCAAAACAATTTGTTTTTTCTTAGAAAAGGAAGGTCTAACATATTATCCAGTGGAATTTTCAGTAAAATTTATTTTTCAGCTAAAATTTGTTTTGAACTTCAATTTTAATTTTCATAAAAATTATCCACCATTAACACGATATCTCAAAAACTTATAGAGGTATTAACATAAAAATTTCAGCGTGTGTTTTAAATAATATGGGCAATGAAATGAACCAAAAGTTTGATTGTTGGTGAAATACTTTTTCTGTTATAAGTGTTTTTAGAAAAATTAAGTTGCGAATTTATGGAAAAAATGCATATATATGTATATTTTTACCCGTAATTTCTTTGCATCTCAAAATATTTCTTAGATTTTGGTTCATTTCATTCATCATTATATTCTGTAACGTGTGTATAAAGAAAAATAGGATTGTTGCATTACAATTTTGTGTAGAGTGTTAACCGTTTTGGTTAAATTTCATTAAAATTTACCACAAATTTTCCTATTTCTAAAAAAATATTATATTCTCGAATAATATTTTTGTATTGATAGTGTTAATAATTCATAATACATCTAAAAACCAAAAATAGTTTTAAAAAAATCTTATTTCTCAAAATTTTTACTTCGAACGTAGTCGGTTACCTTAAATAAAATATTTCAAACATATATTATATTTAGTTTTCGAAGTAAAATTGAAATAGTTTGCATTGTTGCTATTGATAGTTTATCGTATTTTTCCATTTTTATGATTAAGAGCGATTTATTTTTCTATGTTAAATTGATTTTAGATAAGGCATACTTATAATAATTTTTTTGTATATTTCGTAATTCTTAGAATTGAGATTAAATAATGGGAAAATATATTCGGAAATCTTCCAATTTTTAAGCACTGCTGCTTTTTATTGTGCATTATGATACAAATGTGCGGATAAATATATAAACAGATAATTACAGAAATGCAAAGCACGATGAACAGAACGGTGTAAGGCTCTTCCAATAGTGTAAACTGTATATCAAATTTGAAGCTTAGAAGCATTTTGCTGAGATACAGTTGAAATTTTAAAACGACTATTAATCACAGCGAACCAAATAGCCTCCAAAGGCTGCTAGTACTTAATTTAATTATTTTAAAATGAGCATTATTGTAATTGAGCATAATCTTAATCATTTGCTTTGTGCATTCTTGAGGTTAAAACTCTGATCCATTGGATCGGTGGCCGAGTAACATAACCGCTAGACAAAAATGTGGACTCCGGTCTAGAAGTGCTTATGAGGCTAATGAATTTACCACCACATTACTCCCCCTCCAGTAAGTCTTATGTTAGACGAACGATGTTATCGCACCAAATGTTTTTGACGGTCGACTAACGTTTTTGGTGACTTTTGCTACCAGTAGAGGGCGCGACGCAGGTTGTGTTTTGTTAGTTCAGAACCATGGTCGCCAATGTGTGTTCTCAATGTTGAACTCGGGTCTAGTGAGTCCGTAGCCGTATAACATAACCCGCTAGACAAAAATGTACACTCCGGTCTGGAAGTTGTTATCTGACTTATGAACTTACCGCCACAGTCCTATTACCAAATTGAGCTTCAAATTAAATAATGTTTTTTACTGCAATTCCTAATCGCGGAGTAATGATCGCTATCTCATCAATCATTGACTGATCCCTTGATGTCATTTCAGATCAGCGCTCTTCGTGGTCCCCCAAGGAGAGCGTCTGCTCCAGCCCCCTAAGCGAGGAGAGCTACGTCCAGAAACTCCGCCTGTTGGAGGAGACCCACGGCACCCCCATGCAACACTGGAGAGCTGCCACTGTTCTCGCCTGGCTCGAGATCACGATGGACATGCCACAGTACGGAGCGGCCTGCGCGGAGAACATCAAGAGCGGGAAGGTGAGACGACCCCATGGTCAATCATAACATGTTCACGTATGTTTCCTTCTGATTTTTTGTCCGCAACATCCGTTTATAATATCGTGAAGACTATACACTGGCTGGCTTTGTTTTTAATTTTTCTTTTCACAGGGTGTTCCAAAAGAGTCTGGAAAACTTCAGTTTTTTTTTTTTAATTCTATTTAAAACTATTTGTAGCCATGGAAAGAGCTACACAAAGATTTTTAACTTTAAAAAAAAAAATACTGTATAAAATTCCTGCGAATAATTTTAAGAAAATATTTTAGCTTTTTTAGCATATCTAGTGTTTGTATCAATTGACAAAAATGGATTTCTACAAAGCCATTTTTCACCTTCAGCCAAAGTTGTATTTGACTGACAGTTAAGGACTGTTGTGTGGGATTATATGCGCAGGAAAGTCAATTAAAAAGATGTTAGTTGCTTATTTAACAAATAAATAAATCTATAAACGATACAAAGATATACAAATCTTTGGATCAAAATATATTAGGTTAAAAATAGTACTCTATTTAGTATTCTTAAGCAGTTTTTTTATTAATATTTGATAACGTTCACTTAGTTTATTACAGTATTTGTAAACATGGATCGTCTCCTGAAATAATTGGTGAAAGTTGTTTATTACGCAATTATTATTCATAATAAATAAAAAATAGTGAGTGTAGTCTCCCCGAAACTTTCTCGCATTCTCTTTAATAAAGGTGTTATCACAGAGAATACCTGGCATAGCATTTGCGTACAACAGCATTGTTGTTAAATCATTAAAAAATGAAAAATGGTAAATATATATTTTCGCAAATTTGAAGTTACCATGTGGGAACAATATTTTATTTTTTTGTTGTTATTATTTGTCTTAATTTAAGTCATTAACCATTTTAAACCGGTCTGAAAGAATCACGAGACTTCTCTATCTGTCTCTATCTATTTATCTATATACATACAATTTTTAAAAATTTTCCTTTATACTTTTTCTACCTGGAAAATAAAGTTTTAAAGTTCGACCAATTTTGAAATGAAAAAACATCGTATTTTTTTAATATTGATGCGTGCACAATCTGATAGTTTAGTGATTTTTTTCAAACCACTTTAAACTGGTTAATGACTTAAATTAGTTAAGACAATTTGTAAGAATTCAGAGAATGTGTAATTTGGAAATCAAGTTGGCAATAAATCGTGATAACCTTCTACCTTACTGTCTAATAACACTAAAAGAGAAAATTTTATGCCTCAAAAGCGATAAATCGATAATTTGTTGCCTATGCATTTTGAAGCTTCAACAATTTAATGTCTTCACATTTTGAAGTTCCAAAAACCTCAAGCGAAAATAACATCATGTTCTCAAATGATAGTAATCCATTCCTGTTTAAACTGGTTAAGGACTTAATTAAGACAATTCGTAAGAATTCAGAGGATATATAATTTGAAAATCAAGTTGTAAATCTAGTTGTCAACAAATCGTGACGATCTTCTGCATTACTTTCTAATAACTCTAAAAGCAATAAATTGACTATTTGTTGCTTACGCATTTGAGGCCACAATAATTTGTTGCCTTCAAAACCCTCAAGCGAAAACATGTTCTCACTTGGTTAGAAGGGAAAAAAAAAAAGAAATATATATATATAGAGAGAGAGATCGACCATTTGTTGCTTACGCATTTTGAAGCTTCAGCAATTTGTTGCCTTCACATTTTGAAGCTCCTAAAACCTCAAGCGAAAAAATTATCATGCTCTCACATAATAATTCATTAACATGTTAATTAAATAAAAAATGTGTTGAAAATACAAAACTGAATTAATTAATTTACTATACAAGCGCCCTCATAACATGCGCTGCCCAAACACTCAATGTATCTGAATCCGCCACTAAATAGCCTTAAAAGTTAATGAAGCATGCAATGCATAATGGATATTTTGCATTAGTCAGCTCCTGGGATATCTCGCCTAAGTAATTTGGAAGGGCTCCCGAAAATGTTCAACATACACGTTCTGCAGAGTCATTAATGCTAGGATGACCATTTCCGTTTGTCATAAGCTTATGAATATCATTTACGAATGCATGTACTAGAGGATGATGCTTCCCTATTCAATAATTTCATAGCATTTCAATTTTGAATTTTGTCACGATTAACATCGCGGCAGATGAAGCTTTCTTCACCAAAGGCACCGCTTCTCCTTAAATCAGCTTTTCTGTTTCTTGCAGCGCCATCTATGATCGAAGATTGACTTTATAAACTTAATGAATTATTTTATCCTTATCTTAAATTGTCGTGTTGTAGATCTATTATTATTTTAAATTGTAAAGTTCTCATATTTTTTGAGATAACTGGTACACTTATCAATTATAAGAGATTATATTTTTTTAAAATAAGGGGCTATATTTAAAAATTATGAGAGGTAATATATAATATATATTATCCCTTATAACTTTTAAGAGATTATAATTTTTTTAATTGAAATTTATATGAGTAAAGAGGAATATGCTAAAAGTAATTTGATTTTTTTAAAGTTTTTTTCTTCCATCTGTCAATATTTGAATTTATTACTATTTAATTAATTATTCAAACTATTAATTTAATCTTAATTTATTACGATTTAAGGAATCATTTGAAAATTTCCATTCAATTGCTTAATACCCTCATTAAATGAATTCCTCTACATTAAAAGATGCTTTTTCCTTTTATATTCGTTTCAACTGATAATTATAAATTACCCGTAATTTTACATTGGAGAACTAGTTCCGAATTACTTATTTTGAGGTATAGTTATTTTTGTAAAACATCATGAAAAAAAATTCTAACATATTCCATTTTTCCTATATAACTTGAAAGCGTTTAATAAGTAATCTGTTGAATCCAACATTTATTTAATGATAATGTAAAATCATAATCATCGAAAATTATTAAGTAATTAAAAAAATCCTTTTGATTTTTTTAAGTGATTTAACAGGAATTACTAATGTTCTCGGCAAAATATTTTTTCCTCTTCCTCCTTTTTTCATTTTTATTTTCACTTTTGCTTTTTGCTTTGGCTTTAAAAGGTTAAAAATTTACAAAATACCTCATCTTCAGGATTTATCTGTATTTTCTGAATCTTTAATTGTTATGTAACTGATAATTAATTCTGAGAACTACAAAACATTCATGTCTTTCAAGTATTTTGCAATCGTTATTTTTTTCCAAGTGTTCATATCATTATAAGAGATTTGTATTCTAATTTGTAATCTATAAAAAAATTTCTATGCTTAAAAATGTAATAAAAAATAATGAGAGTTAGTTTTTCTTCTTAATTTTAAAATAACTGCTGTCTGTAATTGTCCTGAAGATAGGCTCAGTTCAGTTCAACGTAACAGCGTGTTTAGAACTCAACTAAATTAGTGGAAGACATTATAGGTAGTGATGATTTTAACAAAATAGTACTATACCCTGTAAAGTTAATTGCATTAAAAAATGATGGAAAAGGTCTCTAGCCTTTTACTAACAGTCTGAAGATTTTTGTAATTTTTGTTGGTCGTTGTCTTATTAAAAAGCTGGATAGTTGGTGTGTATAACAGCCAGTCGTAATGATATCTGTTTATATGACTGACTTCTGAGATAACAGGGTGACTGGCTGTAATTTTTAAAGTTTTAATTCTCCATTTCTTTTCCAAAAAAATTATTATTATTATGAATTAGTAATTAAAATACTTGGTTTAAATCATTATAATCTATAAATTTTATGACATTTGGAAATTTGATAAAAGATTCATTTTGTAAATCTGACTTTGTTTTAAATTAACTCTGACATTTCTTCATCCAGTTAATATTCAGTCACGCAATTCATCTTTGAGTTTATTTCAAAATGATACTCAAGCTGATAATTTATAAAAAATTACATATTAAATTAAATTCTCTGAATATTAATACTGTTACAAACCTGTAAAGTTGCTTCCCAGCATGGTTAGTTAAATCACTGGGAAGACCGTTGTACTATCATCCGCATGGGCGCTGATCGAGTGCCGCGTCAATGACCTCAGAACTTGGCGACAAACTTGGCAACCATTTAGCAACTTTGGTGGTGAAATGGATAATGTTAGAAACTTCGAGAATTTTAACAATCCGTCCATTAGGAACCGAGGTACACCTGATTGGCAAAGACGCTTCTAGGCTAATCAGGCCTCCTGAGAATAATAAAAGACTAGCACTCTCAAGCTGCAGGTCATGGTGAATTGAAACAAAGTCAGCCATCTCCCAGCATCGAATTTGTGAGAAGTAAGTGTGTCGGCAGCCGATTTTGCAGCTAAAGCGAGGAATCAGTGGAGAAATTTCAGTCGTTTGGAGAGACCTACGTGAGCTTAGACTGAAGACCGAAGATTCCCTCTCCTGTTGAATTATGTCTGGCCTCTGTGTGGTGTGGCTATTACTACTATCTTTTACGACTTGTAAACGACTGTTTGATTCTGTGTATCGTCCTGCCTTCGTATCGGCTGTAGATATTCGTCGTCTTGGTGTTAGTGTTTTCGTGTAAATAAACGCCGTTGTTGTTTTCCTACTGATTTTTGCTTATTGTTTTCACACCATACAGCAACTACAGGCGAACCCGGCAGTGAAATCGGTAACAATATTATAGTTCGTATGCTATAGAGTAATTTTTGTCAGTCTCTTAAAAATAATGTGCGAGAATTGAACTAAAAAATAGCCATCGAATATTCAAATTCTTTAAACTCCAACTTTTTATTCTCTCCATTCCAACCCAACTTTAAAAAATTCTCTCCTCCCTCATGCACAGTTGCTGTTGGAGTTATCCGATGCTGAATTGGAAGAAGGTCTGGGTATCACCAATATCATGCACAGGAGGAAACTCAGGCTGGCTATCGAGGAACACAGGCAACCTTCCTTATGGTAAGCATCCTTTTTTAATTCTTACACCCAAGAGCCTGATTTTGAAGATTTCCTTGACTTTAAAATCGTTTTCTTTTCAGTCGCTACCCCAAGATTTGCCTGATGACCCACTCGTGGGTGGTCGAGGAATGGCTGCCGAGCATCGCCCTCCCCTGCTACCTGCCCAGCTTCTCGGAGCACCTGGTGGACGGCCGCGTCCTCGACACCCTCACCAAGAAGGACCTGGAGAAGCACTTCGGCATCACCAGGAAGTTCCACCAACTGAGTATTATGCATGCGATCCAGCTGCTCAGGATGCTCAACTTCGATAGGCAGGTAAGGGGGTGGCCGGATATCCGGCTGAATCATCGGGACTTCGCTTATGTGGTCGCGGGTCTTGCTGTGCTTTTGCAATTTAAGTTTTCTCCTTGAAATATCTAACTTCAAAGGAAAAAATTTTGAAAAAATTGATTTTTTTAAAACTGTTTGAAACTATGATTTTTACTATACACTATAAACAAAACAAAAAAAATACTATAAAATATACTATAAACAAAGCAAAATACTATAAATTACTATAAAAAAATACTATAAATTACTATAAACAAAATACTATAAATTACTATAAACAAAATACTATAAATTACTATAAACAAAATACTATAAATTACTATAAACAAAATACTATAAATTACTATAAAATATACTATGAACAAAACAAAATACTATAAAATGTACTATGAACAAAACAAAATACTATAAATAGGTTGGAGCTTTTAAAATCCATAAGGTCGTTTAGGGTCTTTTTAAAATCGGTACGGTAAGACTTAAACGTATCGTTAAAAAATTTTGTTCGGGTTTTTTTACCGTTAATTTTTTGGTAACAATTTTTCATAGCGAAACAAGAGTAGCATTCACTTGAAATATTTTCACACCGCTTGTTGTTATTCCCAGGCTCGGTCACCAAATGGCGATTAACAATTTTGATTTGATTTTGCGTCCATATAAGTGTTATTCGAAGGTTGGAACTTTAATAGTAGCAACTATTTATATATATGGTGCCGTGTTTTAGAATCCTTCAGTAAGTCAACAGCATTCTGTACAACCTGTTTCCAACAATGTAAAAATCGCAGAACACCTGTTGCAGCGCCTGTTCTGTTGATAGTTCGAATGGACAGGCCTACCTCCGCAAGAATCTCTGGACGGTCTGCCGTGTGAGAACGGTATGCTTTAGGATGACATCTTCACAGTCGTGAACGATAACCAGCATATCTTTTACATTTCTGGGGTTCTGAAGAAGCTTTGAATCTCTTATTGACCCTTAATGACGCCATGACGGCATTACAGTTTTGGCCCAAAACCCATCCAGCATAATGATAGTGTTGAACGACTTCTGGCACATTCAATGTTTTCCCAACTTCGTTGTTCTGAAAACATGCTTATAACACTTACTTTTGACTGCAAGCTAATGCAAGAATCAGTTCTTCACGTCACTCCGCATGCGCGTGACGTAAGAAGGACGAGTCTTTTTGCTGAGAGGTAAGGTTGGCATGTAGCTAGCATGTGGTGCACGATTCTTTGATTTGGTTGCGTGGTTTTTTACAGCAGTGTTGCCACTATTAAACTTCCAATCCCTGTGCAACAAAGTTATTCGAAAATATAATATTTTGAGAAATAGGAAAATCTTTATAAGAAATTTTAAATGATAGGAAATTTTGATGTTATTTAACAAAAACGGTTAAGCACTCTACATAAAATTGTGAAGCAGCAATCCTATTTTTCATTGTACACAAATTATAGAATATAATGATGAATAAAATGAACCGAATTCTAAGAAAGCCTTTCAGATGCAAAAAAGTAATGGGTTTCTTAAGGTGATTCAGAATTCCATATTATTTATGAAATAAATTCCCTTCCTCACTTGTTTCTGTTTATTAAAGTTTGTGACTGTTTTCGAGAAGACTTTTTTGAAAAGCACTCGAAAATAGTTATATATATATATATATATATATATATAATTTACGTAAAAATTATTGAAAAAAAATTTATAGAACCAAGATATACCAATTGACTAGCAAAAGTTTTTTTATTCTAATAATTTATTTGAAAATAGAAGTTACTCATATTATAAGGAATTAGGAAATCTTTTATTCTGATGAACGAAATAACTTGTTCCAGTAATTCTGTTTGGCCGCAGTGAGTTGGTTCTAATGTCTCGGAGCCGGATGGTTCCAGGTTTGAAACCCGATTCAACTGAAAAAACCCTTGTGTAAGTGAATCTGGAACATGTTAAATCCGTCGGGGCCAAGTGTCCTTCCACTGGTATGGTGCTGGAGTTTTCAGATGTCATCCTCGTCATTTCACCGCTATTCAGAATTATGAGGCTTGCCCCAAAATATAGTATAAAATCTGGATGTTAATATGACTGCGCTAAACTCCGTAATTTTGTAATCAAAATACAATTATTTCCTTTTCTAATTATTTTTCTTAACAAGCCAAGTACGATCACATTTTGTAGTTCTCATTTTTTTAAAAAAGGAATTTTGCTTTGTCTCCAGATTCTGAACCAGAGGAGGACGAACAGTGAAACCATGGACATCGATCCTCTGGTTTGGACCAATCAGAGGTTAATCAAGTGGGTTGCAAGCATAGAACTGGTGGAGTACGCCGAGAACCTGAAGGGGACCGGGGTGCACGGGGCCCTCGCTGTCCTGGAGCCTACCTTCACAGCCGACACCATCGCCACCGCCCTGGGAATCCCCACCTCCAAGAACATTGTCAGGAGGCACCTTACCACGGAGTGGAATAACCTCATACAACCTGCAAGGTAAATGCATTCGGAATCCGTCCGGTATTTTATTGATGACAAGCATTTACAGGAATTTATATTCACTGTTTCTCTACGTTTTTACTTTCGTGATTTTGTAATATAGAAAAAAATATAGTAATTTCCAAAAAAATTCGAACTGGAAATTTTAACGAATCTTCACATTTTAGACCTTCCTGAGTTGAAACATTTCCGTCTGTCTGTCTTTAAAATAATAATTCAAAAATTCTTTGATTTAGACCAGGGTTCGGCAACCTGTGGCACTTCTGATGTAAAGTTGCGACTCTCCACTTCCATGCGAAATACTGATAATTTATTATCAAATCCATTAAAAAATAAGAAAATATAATTTTAATAATCTCTCTACAGTTCAGCATAATTTTAAACAACATGAAAGATCGATTCGCCGAGAGATTTGAGCAAACAAAAACATTCGCGCATTCACAAGAAATTCCTTTAACACAAATGGGATCAACAATGAGCCATTTGGAATTGATGCTGGATCACTTCAAATGCTGTTGCTAGAGTTGGAAACCAAAGACTTGTGGGGGCCGCGGTGGCCTGGTGGTAAGGTCTCGGCTTCGGAACCGGAGGGTTTCAGGTTCGAGACTCGATTCCACCGAAGAACCCATGTGAGGGGGTCTCTTGCACGTTAAATCTGTCTTACCAAACGTCCTCCCGCTGGTGTGGTGTGGTGTGGAGAGGGGGGTGTCAGTTCAGGTGTCGTCCTTATTGATCTTGGTTCAAAATTAAGAGGTCCGTCCGAAATAGCCCTCGTGTTTCTTTAAATGGGACGTTAATATAACTAAACTAAACTTAACAAAAGACTTGTGGAGTGGCAAGTTCACAGAGCTCAAGAGCATGTTAGAAACGTTAGTGATCCAGAAATGCATGCACAAATGCAGCAAAAGTGGACAGTTCTAAAAGAAATACCACAAATGGAGACCCTTATTTTCGACTCATGGTATAGTCTTCAAGATTGCTACAATGAAATGAAGGAGTTGGCATATGGAGAGCTTGACGATCTTCGGGTCGAGCTTGACGATCTTCGTGTGAGCAAGCTTTACCTTGCGTGAATGTGATAAAAAATAAATTTAGAAGCCAACTAACAAATAAAAATCTGAGGTCGTGCTTGAAACTTAAAATGATAAGCTATGGGTCATATTTAATCAAACTTTCAAAGGGCATGCAAAGCAAATGTTCCCATTGATGTAAGTATCTATATTTGTGTTTTTTATGAATAAAAATTATTCCGTGTTTAAAGCCTGTTATTTTAAATGAAATATGTGTAAGCAAATACTTTAATATTAAATCGGAAATGCTATGATTATCATAGGTATCATTAAAAAGACTCAATACTACGAAGACTCCACCGTGCACCCTTACTAAATCTGTCAAAGATCTAACTTCTTGCCATTGATGGGTGCGGAACTTAATAAAGTAGGAACTGACTCCGGGTGCCATTATCTGACCAAGGTTTAAAATTACGAGCTCCATCTCAAAATAGGCTTCTGTAATTTCAAAATGATTTAAAGAAATTAATCCATATTTACTAACTATAAAAAATTTCTGAAATCTTAATTAAACCCTTGCCTCACTTTAGAAAATTTGTCTTTGGGATTTGAAAGCATGGTTTCGAAAACATAGTTGATCATGATTTATTTTATCTAAAACCAAGTATAAATAAATCATGCTGTCTAACTTATAAAAAAAAACCCTTAATTTTAAATCCAATTCCTGATACTCACCAAAAATGGATTTTAAAAAATTACCTTCCCATAGCGACTGTTACATCTACGGAAATTTTAGTCCGTTATTTTGATATGAACTTATTAAATGATGGACAATACAAGAAACTTTCATCGTTCCTTTTATGTGCTAATATCTTTGTCTTTCAATCCTTCAATTATTTCAGTTATTCGTATTTAATTTTTAAGATGTTAAAGTAGTTTTTACATCAGTTTTTGGAATTGTTTTGATACGTGTGATAGTTTCATAAACAGTTGTTTTTTAAAATAATTTTATGCTTTTACCATTTGATTGGCTCAGTATGGTCAAAAATTGCTCTTGCGCCAAAAAAACCACACAAAACCAAATCTTTCAATCCTTCATTTTGATATGAACTTTTTAAAAGACAAACAATATTAGAAACTTTCATTATTCCTATTATGTGCTAATATCTTTGTCTTTGAATCCGTCATTTTGATTGATATGAACTTTTTAAAATGATAAACAGTACAAGACAATTTCATTTTTCATCTCATGTGCTGATTAATGACTTTGTGCGTGTGTGCGCAGGTTGTCCCTGGAGTCCGAGAGTATGGTCTCGAAGAAGTCCAAGTCCGAGAAGCGGCTTGCGAGCGGCAGCAGCTCCATATCCCTGGTGTCCCAAGGTCGCAGCAGTAGCAGTATTATGCCTTCCTACGCCAGGAGGACCCTCGACCGCTACGACCGTAGGAGATCCAGCTGGAGAGTGAGTACTCTCCTTGCTCTTTGCTCTCTCTGGCTCTCTTTTTACGATTAAAGAAACTGTGTTTCTGACTACAGTTTCTATTATTATATAAAGATACCATGTGATAGTATCCCGATGTATTGAGATTGTAAGCATAATTTTGGTTCAAGGTATTTTGAGACATACATTTGAGAATCATAACGAGAAATAAAATTTAATGTTACAATTACAACATTTCGAAATTTTCAATTGGCAACACCAACTTCTTTAATATTAGAATATTTTATTATTTTTATATGGAATATTATATTTTTATTAAGAATTTTATATGGAATAATAATATATTTTATCGGAAGTTTTTATCGCCATAACAAAACAAGTAATATACATTTTTGAAAAAAAATGTGAGTCAATTCCTACTTAGGTCAACAACATACTTAGGAACAAAATTTTTCTTTGTGTTTTTCAACACAAAGAAAATTTTTATTTTAGTTACTTTTTATTAAATAATTGCAATTAATATACATATATGCGTATGACAGAATCACAATATTAAGTGACAAAATAGTAAACGAATTTCATTGGAGTTTTCATTTCTGTATATGATGTTGGACTATTGTTTTTGTTTGTTACTGTTTATTTCCTTTCTATTTTCTTTTTTTTTATTTTCTATTTATTTGCTTTCTTTTTTCGTTTCTAATGTATGAAGCTGATAATAGTCCATAATTTTTCATCGCAAGAATTTAACTCGCATTCTTCACTTTCACGTGAAAAATACCGAAATCCTTGCATTTCATCGATTGAGCTACTGCCTGTTGTATTACAATTTTGATTATAAATTGCTGAAGCTCTATTTTTAAAGTATTCAATATGAATTCAATTTGATTAATGAATTAATATTTGAAAACAAAATGTATTAACACTGAGTGTCATCCACTACAAGTTTTTAAAAATGTATTTGAACTCGAGTGAATGAATAAAAAATATTTTACGAACAATTGAAAATTTGAACAAGATTTATAAATATATATAAGGAGAGTTTGAACTAATAATAGGAATCGAAAAGCATGAATGCTTTGTAACTTGAAATTCTGAAAATCTAAATCTATATGGTATTTTGCATAAGTAGCTTCTAAATATTGATCATGTTGCTTAGACTACGTTAGACCTCTCTCTATATAAATAAATATATAGGGAGCCTCTGAACTAATGGTTGGAATTGAAAAACAGTAAATAGAGTTGATCCGTGGTTACACAACCTGTTCATCCGTTCAAGCCGGGGTCCCACGGTGGGCAGTTTCACAGATTTGGTCATAAATCAGACCTCCGACCCACTGGGGACCACATTCCCCCATAGCCAAGAGAATGCGTTTCCCCTTCGACCCCTCTTGGACTCTTTGACGCCTGGGCAGTTTTACCGACTAATTGTCGGTAGAATCGATGGGTATCAGAGGGGCCCAGTAAACCGCAAGAGGGGTCGAAAGGGCGGCACGTGGCTCGTCTGCAGACGGGGTAGAGGCCATGTAAACAGCCCTTCAGACGAGCCACGTGCTCCCTTTCGACCCCTCTTGTGTTTTACTGGGCCCCTCTGATACCCGTCGATTCTACCGACAATTTGTCGGTAAAACTGCCCAGGCGTCAAAGGCGTGCAGAAAACCGCAAGAGGGGTCTGAAAGGGATAAGCGTGGCTCGTCTGAATTTTCTCGGGTCGTGTAACCACAGCTAAGGTACTTGTAGCACGAAAGTCACCGACACTAGACAGACTATGAAGGAAAAAGCAAACAACCAATAGCAGAAAGATACAATAGAAAGCAAGACATTTTATTCTGTTTCACAAATTTTATTCTTAATCTTCTTCCACTATGATGACACTTTACATGAGGCGGATGTGCCTAGGACCAAAGTCCGCACCATGCCGACAAGAGTCTGTGATAGCACACAAAAGTTGTTCCAACTCTGTTTATTGTTTTCTGCTATGGATAACACATTCCATTAAAAAAATATTGGTGTTGCCATGTGACAATTTTGAAATTTTTCATTTTAAGCATAACTGTTTGTGTTAATTGTTGCTTTCCTTCCGATTCTTGAGCACATAATTCAAAATAACTTGAACCAAGATGTTATGCTTTCTTTGTGAATGCTATGGTAGTTACGGTATCATATATCGGGTAATTTTTTTATGTATAATCACTCGGGAATTTAAACATTTAGTGAACGTGTTTTATTTCAACTTTAAATGTGAAAAAAATACCACAGATTTATTTGCTATTAAGAAATACCACAAACCTATAGACGTTTGATTCCAAATTATTTTAAATTTCTTTAAGTTGAGCAGACCACAACGAAAATTATATAATACAATTTTGAAAAAGTGTCGAAATTTTGTACGAAGAAAGAATGCTATTCAATTAGCCAAATCCCAATCGTTATCAAACTTAAATGCTGTTACTATTTCGTTAATGGGTTAATTTTAAAAATTCGCAGATTTTGTCCGAGTTTGTTTGTAAAATAATGAAAATGAAGTTTTAAACTAGCAACACACACGGCCAATTTAATATCGGAATCTCTTGAGCATTTTACAATATCTGATACTTAAAGTATTATGCCACAGCATTAAATACGGCAATAATTACATAAAAGATAAATATTTTAACCGATTAATATTTGTTCTATGTCTGGGACATCCTGTGAACTAATCTAATTATTATAATTATTGAAATAAGCCCTTTTTAATTTCATTAATAGTCAAATATTTTCTAAAATTATATTGTGTAAACTGTCAAATTAATTCCTTTAATCTATATAATTTACTAAGTAACGGTTCTGTAATATCTATAAACCAGAGAACCAGAAATATTAATTTTTAATTAATACATATTAATAAATAAATCTTATTAATTTTCAATTAATAGATGTGTAAATAAATGTATAAACTAATAAATGTCTCGTGTGTACTTAATTATACTAACACGAGAATACTCGTTAGAATTTGGTGACTTATAAATGTTTGAATAACATGTATAATGATGTACACAGTAGTCCAAGAAAATTGTTTTTACTTATTACAACTGCTTGAAAAAAAACTACAAAGTTTTTGCATGAAACATTGCTTAGTGAAATTAAAGAGAATCCAAAGGGTTCTTGATTAGATGTCATCTGCATGCTTTTGCATGGCTGTTTTGCATGATCACACACTTCAGCATGTGAAAGTGTATGATGTATTAGTTATTCATGAAGATGTAATCAGAATAACGTTCTAATCGTCAACGTTCTTTTCTAGTTTTCAACGTGGAAAAGCTCTCAGGTATATTCCTTTTATTACCATTAGTGAATATTTCATACTTTTTTTTAATGAATCTTGTGTATATTTTCTTAAATATGTTTTAAAATTTTTTATCTCATATTTAGATTTAAAAAGGGGTAAGACATGCTATTGTAAATTAAACATATTTATTATATAGACAATATATTTTTCTGATTTTCTATCCTCAATCTGTCGGGCTCGTTTACGTGTATAGTGGGTGTGTACGATGCGAGAAGAAAAACACAATGATCAGTCTTTTAGTAGAAGACACAACACTGGCGTTTATTTACAGCCGAGACGAACACACAGCTGCACACAATAACGACAGTAGCTCACAAGTAGTAACAATATCCACAGTACTGGCTATAATACTCGACGCTGCTTCCTCAACAGATTACAAGGCTCACAGCTCAAGTTCAGCACTTGCTTGGCTCCACCGTTTCTTGTCTTCTCCTCTTGAGGACTCGTTATCTAGCATCGATTCCGACTACTCTACTGCAGACTGACTGCCTTATATAGTGACGGAAGGCGGGGCAAAAAGCCTTCTGGACCAATCAGGAGCATTCTGGATGTACCTAGACTCCTAATGAACAGATCGGGAAAATTCTCGATGTTTCAGGTATTATCCATTTTGTCGCCGTCGCCAAATGGTCGCCAAGCCCTGGGAGCTCTGACGCCACACCTAGGCACTATTCAGTACAGATTACTGTCAATCTGTCTTCCTTACGATGGCAGTATTTGAGCGGGAAAGTAAAACTACACGTTCGTAACAATATTCTCCCAATTCTCAAAACGTGTCCCCTGTTTTTAATAACTGTATTATCTCTGTAGCGTTTTTGTCCCATAGTTATGATGCTTTCCAAAGTTGCCAAGAGCCTCGTTGTCTGTCACGTCATCTGAACCAGTTTAAAAATGACGACCCGTCTTAATATAGCTCTAATATTGATAATTTCAAAAGGAGTATTAATATAACAGAATCAAATCAAAGATGCTAATTGAAATTTGAATATTGCGACCAATGAAGTTTGCGTTTTAAACCAATGAAATTTGAATAATGATACAATTCTCTTCTTACAAGGTTTGTTTCGGCAATAATTGATAACTTGTTGACTGCTACATTGCGATCATGTGATTTCTCAAGACTAACTGATGGTTTGACTGATGCTTCTAATTATTATGGGTATATAGACATTGCGCCTAAACTTCTGTTTTGCTTGTAGACAGTATTCTGGTTTTGAACTAAACTACAATATTGTCTAATTAGAATACTAGTTAACTAAACCAAACTGCCCCTTTGCACTCCTATGCTCTTTTCAGGCACCATTCAAGACAGTCCATCATCTTAAGGTTTTGTGCATTTATTTAAAAATTTTATTGTCAATAATACCTACAGGAAGGTAAAAAGATGTAAATAAATTTTTTTGATAAAATTTCAATTAAAATAATTATATGTATTTATTTTTCAAAACCATAAACAAGTATTGTGACCGAAAAGGGAACCAACATTTTAATTATATCAGGGTAGACCATTAAAATCAATAAATCATGCCAATTTAGTTAAAATACATTTATTGACATTAAAGGGCATGATTTACATGGGGACAAAGCTATTTAGGACAGTAACATTTTACATATATGCATTAAAATAATAGTCGGGGACTACATCATGCTTTACACTCGCTTCCAAAACCTGGACTGATTGTACATGGCGGCCGCCGCTAGAGGGCCGAGGTAAACAGTTACGGTTACAGTCTTTATATTAGGTGAATAATTATGCATTGAGTTACTTTTCCGAGTGCAAAGTTAGAATACTAGAAGCTCTAGTACTCTAAACGAGAATTATAGCAGTTACATAAATCTTATCTTCTCTTTATACTAGATGGCGATGCCTGGTAGGCTATCCCATATGCCATCCCATAATGCATTGCGAGTGTAGAGAGAATGAGATATGAGACTGTACTGATAGGCTGCGCGCGTAAATGTCTTGTCTCGTCTTTGTTCAATGTGTGTTGTGGTGGAATGTAGATTATTATGATCTGTGCAGGAAGAAACAGGACTTGTGTTTCCAGGCACATTTCTTTTATAAACACATTCACACACTGAACAAGCATAAAGACAAGACATTCACACGCGCAGCTCAACAGTACAGTATCACATATCATTTTGATTACATGCGCAATGCATTATGGGATAGCCCATCAGGCAACGCCATCTAGTATTCAAAAGCGAAAATAAGAGCTATGCAACTGCTACAGCATAGTATAATTTTAAATTAGAATACTTGAATCTAAATTAAACTAAAATTCTATAAACTTAATGAATTAAATTAAATATTATTTCTGTTATTGTAAGTTACTGTTTTTTGTAAAAGCAAACTACATGTCGTTAGTATATTTTGAATATCATTTATGTTTATTTTATACTTACTATTTGGATCTTTTGTATCAAATTATTAAAATATGCTTCTCTCCGCCTTCTAGGAATCTCTGAGATCGCTGACCTCCACCAAGAAGACCCCTCCTGCACAGTCGTCAACCGCGGAGCGACCCCATCTCTTGCCCCTGTCCCCCAAACTGAACACGACGAGACACCGCAGGACTTTTTCATCACATTCCGATGTAGAAACGTTAACTGTTACTCCAGTCTAATTCTCTCTTACGTGTGTGCGCGATGGATGCATTTATTTATGCTCAGTCTCAACAAGGGTATATATGATGAAACCGACTATTTTTCAAATTATCTCGACCGTAGAGCAAGTCTATAAGCAAATGTATTCACGAAATCGAACCAATATATATATGATATCGAATCACTCATGTTAATAGTGCTGTACAGCAATCTTGGTAATGTTTTGTGGCTGAAACGTATTTTTTCGTATTTAAAATTCTTGTGAGGGTTAAAAACGAAGAGTGGAAACGGAAAGTACAATTTATGAATAAAGAAAGCTGCCTTTTTATATTTAGATAGATGGTATGCTTATATAACTCAATCTTTTTTTTTTTTTTTTTAAAAAAAAGATAAGCCTGATTTCTGTTTCTAAAAAAATTGTAATGATTATATTTTCTGTACAATTAAGGGAGCAGTGGACATTTTTAGATTTATTCAGTCAGGATTATAAAAGTTTTTATGTGCATGTATTAAAATATAAATCGTCAAATTTCTTTTTAAAAACATTTTAAATTGAAATATGTTATTTTTTTTAAAAAAATAATTGAAGGATAAAATATTAAAAAAATTTTAAATATTTCAGGCGATTTAATTTTTAATTGTTTTAATATTTTTTACTTATTACCTGATGTAAATTTAATTGAAATAAAATTACATAATATTTTGTAATTCAAATTAAAAGTTAATTTCTTAGAGATTTTTATTCACATTTACTGAATTTTCATATTTTATGTTGTTTTTCTTTACTGAAATGGACTTTTAACTAGTTTAAAAAACTCAAAACAAAATGCAGACCCCATTTTTTTTAAAAACTTGACTGAAATTTCCATTATCAATTTCATTTAATTTTTTCCAAAATTAAGGCACATTTCAAAAATATTTAAATCTAATTACAATGTCATTTTCAGGGAACTCGTTAAGATGTGCATTTTTTTCCTCTTATCCCTTCAAATATTTATTTTATTGAAAAATACATTTTGTAACATTGTTTTAGTGGAGTATAATTAAATATTTTGATGACAAAACGATGAAAATAAAATTTGATATTTTCGTCCATTTTTGCTTATTTCAAAGTCTACTGTTCCCTTAATCACTTAATAAATAAATAATATTAATACTAAGTAAATGGAACTCTATTGCACAATAAAAATTAATAAAATTTTAAAACTTTCAACTGCCAAATTTTATCTATGAATAATAAAAATGACTTTCTTTATGAAAGTCTAATAAATATTTGATCAATAATTCTACTGTACCTGATATCCAAATGATAATGTAAATAGACAGTGTTGCTCTTTATAAATCTACTGTAAAATAGTTAAATGAAATCTGATGTTAATATAAAATATAAATAAACAATATATATATCCTTTTAATAAAAATATTTATGGCCATCAAACTCTGTTAAAAATTCTGCAAGTTTAGCAAGCTCGGTTGTTAATAAAAAAAAATAGAGAAATAATTTAATATATATAGTTACAATAAATAAACCTAATTTATGAGGAATTTTCCAGTTGAATTCACCAAAGTTGACTCTAGTACAAGAAAAAAATATATATTTATATAATAATATAAAAATTCTACTGAATTTTTGAAAATATCTTTCAAAGTCGTTTCTTGCTTATTGGAGTCTAACTCGATATAATAAGTCATTTGATTTTCATAGGTGACTTTCGATAATGATATTGTGGAGTTTAAAAAATAATTGCAAACTAAAGCAAAAAATCGCTGAATTTATCTGTTAATTATAATATTATCTGTGACTGCTTACATTATTGCTTATTTTCAACACTGTACTAACATTTAGAGAGCAATAATTCTAAAGTCTGTTTGAATTTTAAAACTATATTTATTGATATTGTAAAACATTTAATTGCATTAAACAGCTTAAATTATTTTATTTTTGAATAATATTCATATGCAACATTAAATGAAGACCAATCAATTTATGATTTTATATTGTTTCAATCTATACTAGAACTTTCATAATTAATTAATCTATATACTTAATCATATCACAGTTAATTAATCTATATAATCTGGCCACAGTTAATGAATCTATTAATTCTGTATATTAATTTCATTTATATACAGAATTTTCACTCCTGTAATTCAAATTATTTCATGTGAAATAAATAAATTTTCTACTAGAAATTCAAAATTTATATCCCTAATATCAGATTTAAAATACTTAGTATGTAAAATTATTATTTGAATTTTCGGTTTGGTTTTTAATATATTACTTCATATCTATATAACCAACAATTTTAAAAAATCAATATAACTCAAATTTAATAAAATAATTTCTAGAAATTCAAAATTTATATCACTATTATCAGAATTAAAATTCTAAAAATATTATTTGAATTTTTGATTTGGTTTTTAATATATTACTTCATATCTATATAACCATCACTTTAAAAAAAATCAATATAGCTCAAATTTTATAAAATAATTTATCTCTGTACAAATTGAAAATTTTCCTCTTGTATAAGAATATTTCAAATTATCTTTAGCTATTATTATAAAATATTTGCACTCACTGAATAATCAATTTCTATCACTTGTATTTGATCAAAGAATATTTTGAAAAATAAAAAAAATATTAAGTATGTATTCCAATATTTTACAATTGAATCGTGTTTGTGTGTTACCTTCTGTGAAAGGACATTGTGTTGGAATGTGGGCCGAATGTTTGAATGCATCCATCCTTATGTATAATACCGTGCTGGGCGACGAAATTGATTCTAGAATCTTAAGTTATATATATAAATATGAAATTAGTGTGAAACTGCTGCTGAAGTGTTTATTATTGCGTTTCTTGCTGGTTGACTTTGAATTCGAAAAAAAAAACGAAGAAAAAAAAGATACCAATTGTACATTAAAAGTTGGCTAATAAAAATACTTTATTCCATTTTATCTATTCTGTGTGATCCTTATTTCAGTATTGAAGTTTACATGAAGGACATTTTAGCTTTCAAAGGTTTTTAATATTTAATAAAGACTTCATCAAGTTAATAAGGTCAGGTCTCGGTTTCGAAACGGGAGGGTTTCAGTTCGAGACCCGATTCCACCGAATCACCATTGTGTGAGCGAGTCTATTACACGCTAAATCCATCGGGGCGAAATGCCTTCGCGCTGGTGTGGTGTAGAAGTTTGGAGAATGGGTTATCAGCTCAGATGTCGTCCTTGTTATTGTCGGAAGACCCCGAGGGAACACCTCGAAATGGGGATGAGATGCTTCCGGTATGGTGGTTGGATCTCGCCAACCTGGTGGGCACAATAAAAGGTGGGGGCTCTGGCCATCCCATCGATGATTGGGTATACTCCCTACGGGGAGGGCCTTACCGTGACCGATGATGTCCCTTAGAACTCAACCATAGTTCCCATCAGTGTTGCTGTAGCGGTGGTTCGGTCATTCAGTCTTGCGTGATTAATCCGTGTGCCTTTGAGGCGGGTCGGAGGTCAGTGATATGACTTGTCAACGTCAGAAAATATTATTTTATAATATTAATGTAGGACTGGGTGGTACAAAATGCCCATTCAATCCCATTTGGATCAGTGTCTAGGGTACTGATTTTAAAAATAAGTAATTTTTTATTTAGAAGTTAATTTATTTAGAGTAAACAAAATTGGCTGGGCCTTAACAATTGGGACAAAAAAGGTTAATAACATTAAAGAAGTTAAAATAAATGGCGCCAAAGGGCGAAGTCACACAAGATATCTATGTTGAGAATTTAGTGAACCACGTGATCTTCCTGGGCGGAGCTAGCCGCCAATCATGTAAACATCACGTGGTCTCACTGTTGCTGCTTGCTTTTATATATATATATATATATATATATAGCTCTTTCGATTAATAGAGTTCATGATGCAATCTCTTACAATATAATAAAAGTAAATTGAAACCTGAGTGCATCCGGCATAACTAACAGTGATATGGTAATGGCCACTTTACATTAATTATGTAATAAAGATTTTAATCTAGCAATTCTATCAAATTTCATCACGTTTGGGGTAGTAACTATCCTGATAATTTTTGGTTTCAATCGAAAGACATCTAAAATCCAAATTCGATTTTTGGATACTTTTAACCCAGATTACAGAGATTAATCGCCAATGATGGCATGATAGTTTAAATAAAAATACCAAATTCACGCCAGGGGTTAACATTCCGTAATTATTGTACAAATGCCATGCAAACTTTCTCTAGGTTAATCACCTTTATTATAGTGTATGAGTGAAAATTTCGGAAAGACTTATACTCACGCTGATTTATTATGAATATTTTTTTAAAACAATTTGCTGTTATGAATAGAGAGTTATTAACAGATTAAACTCATTTACAACAAACAAAAGCTTTTGTGCTATCGGAATGATTATATGAAATAATTCTTGTCATTCCTTCGATTTTAGCATAAAGAAGTAGTAACGAATTTGAAAATGGAAGAAAAAAATGCGAAATAATTGTGAGTATTATACTGATTTCATTAAATTTAATTTGAATTAAAATTCCAGAATTTAATTTCTAAAGCAATAAAAGCAGAAAGGGGACAAAATCTTTAAAAAACCTATTTACTGAATCGTCTCATTTGTAAAAATAGAAATTTCAAGTTTAGTTTTTCGTTGTTCAGTTTTCCGAATCGACCTGTCTTCCAAACGTTCACTATACGCTCGAATGCACCAGCATGCTCGTAGCCATTGACGTAGATGAAAGTCTGTTTTTGTCAACTCTGCCTCAGGTTCTTATTCGGCGCTGACGTCAGTTTACGTCATACTCTAATTCCATTTTAGTTTCATGGTTGACGTATATTCACGTTTTTGGAGTAACTATAACGTCATGCAAAGGGCTTAAAACTCATGTATTTGAAAATGAACTATTGAACATGTAAATATAGAATACTGCAATTTTGTTATGCTAAAGTGCCACAGTTGATATTCTGAATTTCCTCCATATTTCCAAAGATTTGGAAGAACACAGGAAAATAAATGCATTTGTGGAGAAATGGGTACGGTTTATCTCTATTTAATGGAATGTATGGAGATCTCAGAGCTAAGGAACGACCTGAAGATTGTAAATAGTGATTTCAGTACAGTACTGATGGTACCAGATCATCTCAAAGCCCTCAAGGATATGATGTTAAAGACTGATAGTTTCATTCCAAATGTTTGAGAGTGTACAGGTGAGGAGAAAGACAGCTATTTACTACCCTGAAAGGAATGTTAGTTTGACTGTTCGGTCAATGTAAGGTTGGGCAATACTTATTCAGCAGTCGACCACAACAAATCCTGTCGATACTACTATGTTCAGCGGTGGCGGGTGGTAGGCTGTATGCAAGATATTCTGAATGCTAGAAAGACGATCATACACTTTCCAATGCTTTGCTGTAGTTAATGATTTTCTCTGTTTTTGTACTTGCATTTTCTGTTAGATATTTCCAACGTTCATTAAAATATACTGTTATCATGGGTATAGGAGAGGATAATGAAATCAAAGAAAAAGATTCCGACAGATTATCCGATATATGAGATGTATCCAATGAAGCTGTTAGTGATAATGAAACAGATAATGGAGAATGATAAGCTCTGAAAGAAGAAATTTCAGACAAGTATTTTATGACAGTGAATCTAGTGCTCCAGAGGACGAATCAGATGTTAGTGATATAGTGATTAGTTTCAACTGGAAAAAATATAGTGCCAAAAGAAAATTAGTAGTTTTCAGGACAGTCTAGGAATAAAACCTTTTCTAAATAATCCTCAAAGTATTAAAGAAACTACAGGCCTTTTTACTGGGAATGATCTTATTTGAGAAAGCTGCAAAAGAAAAAAGTATTTTTATTGAAAATATCAAGGATATAAGTACCAAAAAGAAGCTTATGGGATCGACACTATAGTATCTGATGTCCAAAAATATCTAGCGTTATATTAATAAACTACGATTGTTAAAAAACTTGAATTACTGTTGGTCAATAGATTCAATAACTTCAACACTTTTTTCTCAAAACTAATGCTACGAAATAAGTGTCATCATATTTTGCAGTTCCTGTATTTTTCCGATAACCAAGACATATTAAAAGGATTGACAAAAGTCATGTAAAATTGAATCTATCATAAATTATTTTTTTAACAAATTCAATACCTTATACTGACCTAAACAGAAACTATACATTGACGAGACTATAAATCCATGAGCTAAAGTCATGATTTTCAACTTTCAAGTTCTTTCTTAATTCCGAAATTTCTTTAAATTCGTTTAAATAATGGTAAGCAATACCAATTCTCCCACAGATGCATTTATTTTCCAAATCTTGGGAAATACCCCATATCCTGTTATCAGTCGATGGTGTTTTCTTATTTTTTACTTCTGAATTAGGAATGAAGTCATAACACGAATTGTAAGTTACAGTGTGGGAAAGGTGAAGGTTTAAGATACGATATTTCATTTATTTTAAATGAATACCAAAATGTATGGCATCATGTGTATGAAGGTCATTATTATAATAATACGGAGTTGAGCATGTAATGGGTTTTTAAAAAATTCGCGTTTGGTGTATAATTTGGAGAGAGAAAAAAAAAACTTACTAAAGGGCTAAAATTGAAAATAGGTGCAATCGATTTTCGTCAGAAATAAGAAATGATGGTTCTCTAATGGAACCAGAAAGTTCAAATGATATTTACAATACTCAATGCTGATATTGAAGAAAAGGATAAAAAGAATAGAGAAAGGGTGAAATAACTTGTAAGTCAATCGTACATCAAAATACAATTGGTTTCAAAATAACATGAAAAATTTCGATCCCGCACAACAATACTTTTCTATCAAGGTATTCATTTCTCCGATAGGCGTTAATCAAGTTACCATCCACTTGTAATCCGAATTATATCTGGACATGGGAGATTTCCATGTCAATAATGATTTAAGTACAGTATTGATGGTACCAGGTCATCTCAAAACCCTGAAGGATATGATGTTAAAGATGGATAGTTTCATTCCAACTGTTTGAAAGAGTGCAGGTGGGGAGAAAGACAATTATTTACTATCCAGAAAGAAATGTTAGTTTCACTGATCAATCAATGTAAGGTTGGACAATACTTATTCAGCAGTCGACCACAACAAATAATGTCGATACTGCTACGTTCAATGGTGGCGGGTTGGTCGACTGTATACAAGAAGAAAAAGGCGAAAGGGAAGATTAGGAGGAAGGTCAGTGATTAACCACTTTGTGGCTAGGGGCCAATTGCCTCGAAGAAGATGTCAATTTGGTGAATAGGTCAGTGTTATGGACGGACTTTGCTACAAATAGCACAACAAATCCTGTCGATACTGCCTCATTCAGTGGTGGCGAGGTGGTCGGCTATACACAACAACAACAGTCGTCAGTCAAAAGGGCTAAAAAAACATTTTTCTACTGTATTGAGGTCTTTACAATTCAATTATTGTATATCGTTAACTAAATCTTTTTATTAAAATATCTATCTCAAAGTATTTATTCACTTTAGCAAAGGGATGGGTTGCCTGTCATATAGAAGATAAAAATCTGTTAAATTTTTCAGCAAGTAATTCGGGCGGGAAGGCCCCTTGCTATGATCTTCCTCATAGGCCTATAGGTGATATAAAAACACATTATTATGAAAGAATTCCACGACCCGGAATGACTAAATATCCGTAGATACGTTGTAAAGTTTTCAAAGATCCTGGAAAACGCACGGATATTTCCTTTTTGTGTGGTTCTTTTATGTACAGGTCTCTATTCCCAGAACTATCATGCTAAAAAATAATATTAAAAATATTTTTACAGTTAAATATCCGTTTATATAACGTGCCATTTCATAAGCAAAAGATATATTATATACATAATAAAGCAGACTGGCGCATTTTTTTTTCCCCCTTGCTAATAAAGAGTAATATTAAAAATAATTTCTCAGCAACATTGAAACTTATTAGTCTATTAGTAAATTTAATGTTATTCTTATAATTGTCTTAATCCTTTGTTTACTAACGGATTTAATGTTTCACTTATTTTAAGTTCATTAAAAATCGGTAATAAATATTAATATTTTGAATAAAGCCAGAACTTTAGTGTAAATCTTAGGCGAAATGCAAAATAAAAATATTTACAAATTTCATTATTAGAAAAATGCGTATCTTACTTTTTTTAATTACTGCAAAAAACTTTCTGTCGCAGCTTACTAGATTTTTTTAAAAAAGAAAAAAAAACTACCTTGTTTTATTTAAGGCATTTTAATAAAATTTATTTTAGGACTGCAATCCAAAAATGAATTATAAAATGTTTTTCTACTTATTTTTTTAAATAATGGAATATTCAATATCTCATTTGATTTAAAGCAACTAATTCATTTTTAGATGTCTATATCAGTACAAAATAATGCAATATTTCATAGATTAAGAAATTTACCTTATACTATCTTAAATGTATGAAATAATTAAGTATATTACTGTGTTGAATTTAGCTTACAAAATTTCTATTTCAAAATTTTATCTTGAAATTTTTATCTTTTTGTTCAGCATGTAATTTTAATAAAAGTGTAACATTCCCCTTAATTGTATTTATAATTTTTCAAATTCTGATACCACCATTATTGCTGCATTAGTTGCGTTAAATTTCAATGTAATTATATATTTAGTTTTAGTCCATGTTATCTCCCAAAGTATTAGTGAAGGGCCTTTAAAATTAAATTAAACTATATTTAAAATATGTATTTAACTTTAAAATATATATTTTTTTCATTTGTTTAAGTATATTCTTAACATTTCCTCTTTTGATCAAGCATGTAAAGCATTACAGCTCCGAAAAATAATATGCCAGGGAGAAAAATTATAAACTTGATAATAACTACAACAAATTGTAACTCTTATCAGTGATATATTCAACAGACTGGCATATAATCTATGCAATTTTAATATATTCAACAAGAATAATACAAAAATCATTCAAACCGCTTTATAGAGTACATTGTATCATACCGAAACTAAAAAAAACTTTCATCCTTGAGTATAATGGTGTTACTCAGAAAGTGTTTCCAAAATTTAATTCGTTTTAATTAAAATAATACTTTTTTGAAAATTAGATTTTACTTCAAAACATTTTTTTCTCGAATTTTCATTAATTTTTCAAAATATTACCAAGTATATGTTATAACTCTTTTCTTTTTCTGCTATTAGGTTTATGCTCGCGTGTTATGAGGATATTAAATGCGTTTTTTACACGCCATCCTTATTATATAATTAAGAGCATACTTTAAAAATAAAATAGATGAATTATGCCTAAAACATTATCATGCTCAATTTTTCATATTATAAGATCAAATTTCTTTCTCTTTAAATTTTTGTTGTTGTTAGTTAATACAACAATATGGAATTTAAACTTAATTGCAACTCACCTGGGGATTTTTTTTATTCCACTTGGCCTTTAACAAAATAACAAGCATTGTTTTTTGAAAATTAATATTTTAGTACTCTTTCCCTTTTCAGATGGATATAATATCTTTATTTCAACTTTTTTAGATCTTGATGCTATATAAATGACAGACATGAGAAAAACATAATATAAATTTCTAAAATTTTATTCATTTACTTTACCCAACTTTAATCCAAAGCAAATGAAAAAAATATATATAAAAATAGCAAATATTTATAAATAATGCTCTGTTAAATAATAATACTTTATTGCATTTTTTTTAAATAAAATTAAAAACTTGGAATCAATTTATGATGGTTCCATTTATAAAAATATATGAACGCGAAACATATTTTAATATTATCACAGCTATATACAAAGAATATTAACTTATATTTTATCTTTGTACGAAAACTGGATAGTACTTCCTTAAAATGTACTAGACACGAAATTCAAACAAACAGGGAAACATTGGAAAAGAGATATTTAGATATTAAGTACAAACAATACAAAGAAAAAGTAACACAACAGAAACATAATATCTAGCAAATATATAATCTCAGGAACAAATTTAACCATATCTTTTTGCCTAGCATAACTTTAAGGGTGAGAAATTAATTAATAGTTAATTAGTCTTGATTCATAAACCCTGTGGAAGTAAATACATTTATTGATTATAATGAAAATTGTTTGTTGTAATTTTCAAAATAAAATGGTATATGGTAGCATTATTTATAGAAGGAAAACTAATGTAATAAATATGAAATACCGCACTTCTTGTCTTATAGTTTATACACTCGTAAATTAAAATTTAAAAAAAAAAACACTGCTAAGTTAATAATATTTTTTCCATATTTAATGATGTATTAGCTACCTTTTGAAATCTCCATCATAAAATAATCTAATCTAATCATTACACAACACCTAATATTTTTATTTTCTAATTGTAACATTTTTTTTTCTTTTTTAGAAAATCAATGCAAATTTAATAAAGAATATGAATAACAGTCTTATGGGGGAAATAATACTACATAAAAATAACAGTTGCACATTTAAAACTTGAAATAATTACTGCATTATTTAACAATGTGTCTTTAAATGTCTGAGGAAAAAATATGTATTTTATAATATTACATCAATTCTAACACAAATATAATCATTGCATTGATACTTGCATTTAGTCACACAATTGGGAACCAACTACAAGTTTGAGGATTCTGAGTTTACCATTACAAACTAAATCTAAATTTATGTAATCTATTATTTTGAATAAATAAAACTCCAATCCATCATATAATAAGCCACTTATTGAACAATAATTTATTTTGTTCATGTACAGGGTGCCCCACAAGGTAAGCAGCCTCTAATTTCTACAAATTAGACAGAACGTGTTAAAACAAGTATTCTGGTATACAACATATGAAGTACCCAACTATAGTGTCATAGTCTAATTACACGAAAAATGTTAATTATGAACCCTACAGTTTGTATTAAAAATTACTATCCATACTAAGATAGCCCAAAATGGAAGCTTCCCTAGGTGTTTATGCAAATTCGTGGCAACCGATGAGAGGAAAAGCATGTCTGCAAGTGAATATGCAAATTCCTGTAGCGGCACATAAGGCAGGTTTGATGAGATTGAGTCGCGCGTTTTTCACGACAAAATTAATGTGTAATGTGCGCATTCGTTACGTTTCTGAAATGAGCAAATATTCGATTGAAAGTTTTTTAATGGTGCTGACTTATCTGTAATTACAATCATATCAAAAGTGGTGAAAAAATTCGACAATCACCACGATATGAACGTCACGACGATCAAAAGAATGTACGGAAGAATTAAGAAAACTGGCATGTGTTGGACAATGTCTTAAAACATCTAACAACATCTAAAAAAGATAAGCGTGCAAAAACAGAACCATGTTCAGAAAGTAAAAGTTTTTGAATGCTAGTAGCATTTTGTACGTGATTATTGATTTAAGCAAGATAGACCTAGACGACACTGCACCCTCAAAACTTTGATGTCTTAGCTGAACATTTTTATGATAAACTGATCGAGTTGGATAACATCATGAAATAAATAATGGTAGAGAATGGCCACCTTCCTCGCCAGATTTTGACCCCGTGCGACTTTTTTTAAGGGGACGTTTGAAAAACAAAGCCCCTCAACATTGGATGATTTGAGAGCTGCAATAGGAAATCGAGGTCAAAGAAATTGGAATAGATATTTTGCAGAAAACAAATGAGAATTGCGATTCCAAATTTGGCCATTTTATTTGTTTGCATTGAAAGTTATCAATAAATATTTATTGTCTCTTGGTGTTGTTCCCATTTTTTGAAGTTTTCATGACACAAGCTTTACAATTTAATTAGACTATGACGCTATATTCGAGGATCCCACGTTACTAATCAATATATTCGTCTTAACATGTTCCATCCGAATCTGTAAAAATTAAATGCTGTAAACTTTGAGGAACGACATCCTGTATATAAATATTTTTATAATAATTTGAAAAAATATCTGAATCACACAATTTATAGTTTGGAGTTGTTCCCTAATTGAGTATTAAGTTTCATTAAATGCGTAACTGGAATGTTAAGAACCAAACAAAAAAACAACGGAAATAATGAGTACTGCAAATAAATTACAGGCTGAACTTTAAAAAAGAAAATGAGTCATAAAAAAGGGGAAAATTAAAAATTTTTGGACACAATAAAAATAGTATAAGATACCAACAAATGAAAAAATGAAATACAAAAACATAATATCTCTTATATAAAAATAACAAACATTTCTTTTCATAAAATTACTGCTGACATTCACAATTAATTCAAGAGCATTTTAACTGATTATTGATGCTTCACATTCAGCTTCCTACAACTACATATCAGTATTAAAAAAGTAGCGTGATGTTACACACTGTTTTAAGAAGAACAAGATATTCAATATTAATCATTTAAAAAATATCTTTTTATTAAATTACCAGCATAAATATGTGGTTTCGATTAGTTAACCACAATATATTTTATATATCAGTGCTCTCTCCTTTAACAAGTTTATGATAAACATCTTAAGAAAGTAACAGAAAATAATGTTAAATACTCCATGCCATTCAAAAAATGACCCACTTACTAATATACAAATAATGATTTTTCCCACTTTCATAAATTACATATAAAATACTTCTTAATAAAATACTATAAGAGCTTTGTACAGTACCAAAATTCAGTAAGTGATATTACAAAGGCACAACAATAGTCTCTGTTCTTAAACAAAATAAATAGCTTTCATTTAAATAGAATGGATCTGTATCAATGAATCAACCATAGCAACACACTTTCTTGAAACACTCGGCTAGTGTGCTTTAAATCTAGCTCTGGCCAGAAATCTGAATATATCTTAGAAGCATGAGTACCAAAAATATCCAAAACATGACGATTGATTTCTCCAATTCTGAAAAAAAAAAAAATAATAAATAAATAAATTATAAATAAAATAAACCAAGAGGAATAATATTACAAAACATTCAAGCATATTCTCTAATAAATGTACTTTGGTATTATTAATACTAAAGGAACTAAAATGGTTACTAAAGAGTGTATTAGAATGCAAATTTCCACCATTCATTGGTGGAATATTATTAATACACAAGTAGATGAAAACCAAATGTACTTTGGATGTCATTTTCCCAATTGATTGAAAAAAAATTTGTGGCACAATTGTAGTGATAAAATCAAATATATTTTTATTTAAGTCACTGCATTTTCAAGTTATTGCATTGAAATACTTTTGAAAGAACAGATCAAAAAATGATCATAACCTTTATGGATCTGATTCTAAAGCTGATACAGATCTGTACTTTAAACATTGAATATGTACAGCAAATTTTATATATCCAATTCTTTTTGCTTTACAGTTTTTGTTCCTTTATATATAGATAATCAAACTGCCTCCAAATAGGTTTTGATTAAAATTTATTAGAAATATATGAATTTGGCATAAAGATAGTATATCAAATTTAATCCATCTAGCACAAGAGTTCCTTAAGTTATCATAATCACAATCAAGCATCATCATAAAAATATGTTTTTTGGACTAAAAAAATTTTTAAATGCATAAATTCCATTAAAATTTTGAGTCTGAATTTTCAGACAATTACAATACCTACTCTTTGTACATCTCATATATAAGAAAGGAAAAAATGAAAGTGGTAACTAAAATGATAGTTCATAGAAATAATGTAATGGTTGTATGATATGTATAATCATGTGCCATTCAGCATATTCTCATGTATTTTCCTGTAATACCGCATCCAAGTTATACATTTTTATGTAATATTACATATATTTCAGATATATAAAATTGGACTTTAGTAATAATTTTTCAATAATTCTGATGTAAAAGAGTTTTGAATTTCACATTCTTGTGTATTCTTAAGGACAATACAGCATTCTATATTTCATAACTTTATTAGCCATTAATCAAATAGTGATGCTGAATATTCAATTTCATAGGCATGAAGCCATCTGTAGCAAATTTTAGAGAAAAATTGTAATTAAATTCCATAATTTGTAACAATGAAGTCAAAGATAATTTTAATAATAACTTTAATTTTTGGTACACCAATATAAGTGTCACAAATATCATTTATAAAAAAGTAATATAAGAAATGTACAAATAATATTTATTTGTATGAAATGTATAAAAATATATATCAAATACAAGCTTATATTCAGAAATTAATTTTCAAACCTGAAACAAAAAGTTTTTGAAAAAAAAAATTTAAGTTTCTTATTTTATTTTTAAATACACTTTCCTGTAAAGAAAGACACAATATTATATGAAGAATTTTATAAAAACAATATTTTAAAAGGTCAAAATTGTTCTTATGAAAAATCATCAATTATTCTAAAAGTTTTTTCAAAACAAAAAATATTTTGAAATTAATAAATACGAATAGTCCCCATAAAACCACATTTAGAATTTAATAGTTCTCAATATTCATTAGTTCTGCTTAGAGAAAAACTCAGTAAGACACATGATTTTGCCAATCATTTAAAATCAAATGATTACACTTATCATTAATTCTAATTATTTTTCAAGAACACAAATATAACATTTTAATTTCATAATATATGTAAATTTTCGTTCTGTAACTTAATTTGGAAACTTTTCAGCATGCATACACACTATGCAATTTATTACCCCAAACAACTTTTGCTAAAATTTATTATATTCCATGACAATTTTATAATAAAATATTGTAAAATAAATTTATTTTATCTACATCTTTAAAATTAATTTTTTTAAATTCTACTTAGTTTTTTAAAATAGACCTCCTTCTCTTTTAAGTTATGAATCAATGAATAAAAACATTTTGTCTAACAATACAAAATATAATTTTTATGTCATCTAAAGCCTTTTTTAAACCACAAATGTATGCCTAGCTATAACTTTTAATAGTTTATTATAATTCATTATTTATTATACTTAAATTAACTTTTGGGCCATAATTAAAATGGATAAATTATATGTGAATAAAATATGATTCTATTCTAGGAAAATTTCATGAACTTAAGCAAAAAAAAAAGCATTATTTTCCAAAGTACATAAAATATCTGAAAACAAATACTTGAATAACTATATAGTTCACTTTATTCTTATATATGTAAACTTACTTGTTATGAGTTAGCCTAGTGAGGAATTTCAAATAAGCTGGCTTTAAATTGTGAGGCTCCAAAACAGCCTAAAGTAAAAAATTAATATATATATATATTAATTCCAAAACTTAAAAATGATTTAATAGCATGATTTAACCCAACATACTTTTTAATCAAAAGTAAACATTGTTCTTACCGCATAAAACAGGAAGGCAGTAGAAACAGCATAAAGCATTAACATGGATCCTCTTATTTTAGGTAGCACACCTTCTTCTATGCCTAATAAATACCCGTTCTGAAAAAGAAAATCAATGTTTCTTATGATGAAAAGATTCATATATTTTTCAAAATACATAGTCAACATAAATAGACATACAAAAGGTATTTTTCTGAATACAATGTTGTTAGCCTAAGAAATAATTATTTTTTTCTGCAATAAAACATAATTTCAGTTTTATATATTATTTATTTATAGATACTTCATCTATGGCTATCTTCTCTATGATATAAAATAATTTAATTTTTAAACTAAAAGTTTTGAAAAAATTATCAATATATAATGTATGAATCTATAAATCTGGATGAAAATGCAAAAACTATTCAGAAAAATAAGAATAAATTATAATGTATTTCAGTTCAATCATATCTTTATCAATAAAATCAAAAAAAAAAAATTGAGATTGATTCAATAAAAAATATTTTTAGGATACATTTGTAATTTAAAAAATGTGATAATTTGCTCTTTTAGATTTTTATTTAAATTTCAAAAATCAAGTAAAGTTAAAATTATTTTCCAGTGAATTTTTAGTGCTCATAATTTTTACATACATTTTTTGAGTTTTATCTCAATATTGCCTAACTGTATTATAATTAAATAATCTGCATGAATTATAAGACATTTCTTAATTCATCACTGATAATCCAGATTCTATTATTTCATTTGATTCATAATTTTGAAATTTGTCAGTGCACTAAAGATTAATTTTAATGAAAATACAGTGCTAAATTAAATTTACAGTGCAGCAAAATAAAGAAAATTGTGTTGGAAAATTTTCCTTATAAAGCAGCTTTCTACTATAAGGAAAATTTTCCAACACAATTTTCTTTATTTTACTTTTATAACTGATGTTTTGAAAGTGAGTGTTTCTGAGTTCGTTTCTCACAAATGAGTATTTGTGAGAAAAGCTGCTATGTGTCAGGAAAGACCGAATTCCATTGTGGATAAAGTAAATTTGTGAGATTAAGTTACCTCCATTCCTTTGAAGGAAAGTATTTATCATAGAAGAAGTTGTTATAGTCAATAAGTATGGCTGATTATTCAACAGAACGTCGTATTACCCTCTGGTCTTGATTCTCAAATTTTGTTTCACAACAATAGACATTGCGATTTCAAATACCAAGTCAAGGCAAGGGTAACTCAATACAGGTTAAAAGGGGCAAGTGACTTTGGGGATCACTTTCAAAAGTAATTTCCAAAAATTCTTAATTTTAGTTAAATGATTAAACAATTAAATTTATAAAAGAAAATGCATAGTATTTTTTTAAGGATAACAAATTTATGTTAATAGTTAAGTTTATTTTGAAGAATCCTAACAACAAAACAGATTTAAATTTGAAAAAAATTTAATTTTCAATAAATGATTAGAGGAAAAAAATCAGTTTCATCTTATTTACCAATAGCACTTTCATACTTAAACACATTTTTTTCAACAACAACAAAAAAAAATTGCATACCTTCAAAAAAATTCATTTTTCTTCATATCTTTTAATAAGACAAATATTTGTTTAACAAAAAATATTTTTGAAAAAACCTGCATTAATTAAATATTTAAACAAAATTTATTCAATCTAATCTTAATAATTTTAAAATCTACTGAAATTGGTTGATTCTAAATCCAATATATTTATATAAAAAATATATGCTAAATATAAATTACATATCCAAACCTCTATTAATTTCCACATGAGGTAAAGTGATAGCGTCGAACTTGGGAAGAACTTCATAAATAGTCCACCCACGAATGCAGCTGGAATGGCATACATTGGTCGATCCTCTTGGAATACCCATCTTAATAAGCAATTAATAAACTAAAAAAAATTTACATAATTACTAAATTCCATTTCTGATATAAACTCAGAAATGCAAAAAGGCAAAATCATAATTCTGTTAGAAAAAAACTTGAAATAATTCTGTTTTGAAATTTAGATAAATTTTAAGTAAAATAGAAGATTTCTTGTTGCAATATGGATTTAATGCATAAACAGAGAAATGATTTCCTATCATTTCAAGTCATTGTAAAAAATTTATGATATCTTCAGATAACTCATTACTTATCAAATCTTTTTCTGTATGCTACATGACTATTGTAAAATAACAAGACAATAGAAAATATGGATTTACATGGTAATTAGATATAATTTACATGATAGATTAACAGCATAAAGAGAGAAACTCTTCAATTAAGACCAAGGAGAAGCATAAAAAGTTAGATATTATAATTTTCATCAGAAATACATATAGCAGCTCAAATAAAATAAAATATAGTTTGTTGTATCATTTAAGATAATTTTTCCAAAGGAAATTTTCATTTTTCCACATCAAACTTTGGTTATTAAAAAATTAGCTACTGAACTATGATCCGATAAAACATCCTGTATATACTATTTATTTACATGGCAACTATTTATTTACATGGAATACAAAAGCAATTCACATCCCCATGTTTTACAGTCTTCAATATAGTCACCAGCATTGTGAACTACCCATTTACAATGATGTGAAAGCCTCAGAACACCTGTAGCAGTGCCTATTCTGTTGATAGTTCCACTTGACCAGTCTACTGGCCACAAAAACCTCTAGACGGTCTTCAGTATGGGAATGCTATGCTTTAGGATGACACAACTGACACCATCACAGTCACACACAAGAATCATCATAACTTTCATATTTTTGTGGTTCTGAAGAAATTTCGAACTTCTTAGTGACCCATAATGACACAATTCATTTGACTGGCATTTCAATTTTGACTGGTACAATCTGGCTCAGATCTCATCCAGTGTGTTGATACTGCTGTACAACCTCTGCTGCTGCATATTCAATGTTTACCCATCATATTGTTGTTGTTCTTGCTTTGAAAACATCCTGACCACAGTTACTTTATACCACAAGCTAATACAAAGATCAGTTCTTCACGTCACTCCACATGAGTGACATAGGAAGGATGAGTCTTTTTGTTGAGGTAAGGTAGGTCTAAAGCTAATGTGTGGTATAAGTGGCATTCTTTGGTTTGGTTGTGTGGCATTTTTACAGCAGTGTTGCCACTATTAAAGTTCCAACAGCCTATATTATATACATATATAACAAATACTCCAAAAGAATTGAATATACTTTTTAATTTATAAATTATTGATATTATTGAAAAAATAAATAATAAATAATCGAATTCTGATGAGTTTAAATCAAATTTGTTTTACTAAAACAGACCTTACCCCCAAAAAAGAAAGAAATTAAATAAAAGAACTGCAGTTGCATCATATCTTAGTATAATATAATTCGAATTAATTATAATCAATTATCCTTCTCGGAATGCATAGTAAGTCAAGACAACTTCAATAAATTAACTTTAATACTAGTTAAATAATTTTGAGGAAAAAGAATAAAGAGTACATTGTTAATTAATTAAAATTCAGCTTAGTATCATCAAAGGATATTGCCAGTTGTAATACACTAAAAAAAATGCAAAGATATTAAAACTTGAGACATTTGAAATCATTGAAATTTTAGAATGAATTTTGAAGAAGTAGTCATCTTAGAAATAATTTTAGAATCACAAATTATAGAATTTCACAACACGTTATTGCAATACAATTAATTTTATTAGTAATTAAATATTGTTTGATAAAAAAAGAAATATTTTTACCCTAAAAGTTCCTCCAAAACCACCTAAGAATAATCCAAGATTTAATGTTTTCCTTTCAGTCAGTAAACGTAATAGAAATGAAGGATTGCGTAGCAGTCTTTTACCCATTGAAAAACAACGGATCCCTGAGAAGGCTAGATATCCTATTAGAAAAGGTCGTAAGAAGCCCTAGAAAAATATAACAGCATATCAGAAGACTTCAACTAAAATGTATTACATTTTAGTCATATTTATAATATTACTTTTCATTTAAAGTTAAAACAATATTTTAAAATAAATCGTCTTTTTTAATTCAAATTTTCCATTAGATGTGTTCAATTTAGATTTTTAAAATTTACTAACATCATATAAGAAAAGGGAATATATATGTCTATGAATATTTATAAAAAGTATTGAATGCAATCGTTTTTCCAGCATTAATTAATATTTTTATATGCATATTTATTTTGATTTCTGTTTCTAATGCAATTATTAATAAAATATTAACTAACTCCACCAAACAGTAATTATCAATGAATAATGGCTTTGTTTAATTCAATTGAATCTTTCATGCATAATTTGATATCTATAATTCCACAGCTAAAGTAATTTTAAATTTCAAATTGAGATGAAAGTTTTAAAAGTAATGTTACACCTATCCTGTTGATTACATAAAATCCTACAGAAGGCATAATAATATTTAAATAATGCAGCAATTTTATATTCAGTAATAGTTTGTGGTGATATCTTAATAAGCCAGTAACTACCACTAAACATCGGTGATCACTTTTGTATAGAGGATATGTTACGCAGCTGCAAATTGTAAGGTCGCGAGTTCGATCCTTGGTGGGATTCAACCTTAACATTGGCAGAATTCTAGCCAACACAATCGCCACAAGTTAAATATACTAGAAAAAAGAATTAAATATTGGCAATCATAATCTTTGAATTTAAGGAAAATGTTTCTTAATATTCTATTATCTCAAAGGACTATATAATTTATTGATTTCACAGAAATAATGATGAAACAAAAAAAAGCTACTAAGTTGCAAGAATAGAACAGAAACAAACAAATAAATATTTATATAAACTATAAAATAAGTTGAATCTCATCCAATACTAAAAAATGTTGTTGTAAACAAGGTCTAAACACACTTTTGAAAATTAATTGGGGAGAAAATTCCTCCTTATTATTATTTAAACTAAAATTAATTCATAATAACAACATGTCATTTAGCCTATTTTAATGCTGCTTTTGAATACATTTCCAATTCAAACATTCCAAAGATTTATACTGTGTGACACTTGATTTTATTCATTCCAACTAGAACCCATGTTAATACACTTCTTATATTATCATTTAGAGGCATACTTAATACATTTCATGTGTAGTGCTGTTCTTTAATTTTCATAGAAATAAGTTTATAAATTTAACACAGGAAAGTGCATATGGCTGAGGCAGCCAAGGTTTGCAAGAGCTATTGTGCTCATGAAGAAGAAATACGTTTGACAGAAAATTTACATGATTCTTAAATTGATATTACTGAAAAAACATTTTTTTTAACAGCTAAAATTCGTTTTTAAGTAATAATATTTTTAGAAGTTACCAAGAAATGGCACAAATCCTGCTTAAGTTTTAATCAAGCAAAATTGTAAAAAAAAATAAATAATTAATGTATTAAGTGTCCATTCCTACCCTTCAAGATATATATATGTATATATATATATGTGTGTGTGTGTGTGTGTGTGTGCGTGCCAAATTTGGTAACTGTAAATCAAATGGTCCAAAGAGTGCCAAAAAAACCCATATTTGTCCTTATTATCAGTAAAAAAGAATAATTTAAAATAGTACTTTCAATGGATGTCATACAATGCAGTTCACTAAAATTGCTCGACATTATTCTATTAATGTAATTAATATCACTGAAAAACAGCTGGTCAGTGAAAGCAGCCCTATAACCTAACCTTATTTAGAAGGTTTTAACTTGTAATAAAATAAGTAAAAAAATATATATATATATAAGCATTAATAGTTGTTATCTTAAAATTCTATAAGAACCTATACATAATACATATATTTAGACAGATAGATAAGTTCAAAATCAAAAGTATTTAAAAAATTTCAACAATGGCATCAGTGTCTTTTACCTGCAAGCAGTATTGAGTGCAACTAGAAGTATGTGAACATGAAGTATGCTTCGTTGTGGTCCAAATTCTTTGAAAAAATGTGCTTCCAGCTTCATCGAGAAGAGTATTAATGTTTGGCATTATATCATTTAGAGGAAATTCCGCAGTTGATATGGGCTTTCTTTCAATACCTTGTTCTCTTGAACTAGATTCAATAGCTTTGAGTCGTGGTTTGGCCTCATCTTTTCCAAATACAAACCTTTAAAAAAAGACACGAGATTTAGAAGATCCTTTAAATAAAATTTTGAAATTATTAATAAAAGAGATGGTTTTTAATTACCATCAATTTAATTTCCCTGACTATGTATCTTTAACAAAAATATAATAATGTTATTATTGACATATTAGATTTATATCATTACTGACAGATTTTTGTGCCATCTCATGTATTATTTCATTTATAATTAGAATCTGCTTTTTAAATTTAATATATCAATCTCAAAACAAAGCAGATTTTATTGATAAATAAAATAATATCAAGCCTAATAATATAAAAGTTCCAAAGAAATAAAGTTATATAAATAATTATTATTACTATACAAACTATTTAAATTATTATTATTACTGTGCAAAGTGTTATCAAAGTTCCATTCAAAATAATATAAAGTTATATATGAATTCAAAAAGTCAAAATGCACTCATACACATGCAAAAAATCTTAACAAGTATCATTATATATTTTAATGTTAACATTCGAAATTGTTTAATAATATAGTCTTTCTTTATCAACTGATAAATCTTTTCAAGGGCCATGGGACGTGTGCTCCTCAACTAATTAATCAATCTTTACATGAAGTTATGTAGATTTTCATAAGATCTAACAAATTTTTTTAATAAGACAGAAACTCAGGGCCTTCAGTTCTTTATTTCACTCAAAATAATGAACACTGATTTGTTAATTAAACATCAGTTAACCAAATTGGTAAATAATTAAAGTAAATTTATCTAATAAGCAAAATGAATCATTTTCATTGACCAATTTCAATTCTAAAAATATTTTTAAATGGCATGACAAAAAAAATGGTCTCTTAAAGGGTTAAGAAATCAAAATTTGTATTCCATAATCATTGTAAATAAAATGTTTTCTTAGTATAAATTACACATCAAAAGGTATAAGATTATATGTGCTAAAAGTTGGAGCTCTATTCAAACACTAATCACATTTTTTAAAATAATTTAATTTGCAATTTAATTTATTTTATTTATTTGCCTTTATACATTTTTTAATATTTACATGTTTTAGTGAGATTATTAGGATGTCAATTATGTTTTCATTTTGAAAGGATATGTGTAATTTAAAGTAAGGATCAATGGAAAAAAAAAGCATTTCTTTGTCAAAAACCTATATACATTGTTACTATTTAAACAATAAATTCAGGTTAAATTATTTATTCTGTTGCTTAATTAAAAGGTCTATTGATAATTATTATTATGTATTAATTAACAGTCTGGTATTAATTTATTAATCGTCTTTAACAGCTATTGAATCGATATTACATAGCTTTCTTCAATGATTCTGTTTTCAGCAATGGAAGAATTTTAATGGTAATACAAACAAAAAATGGAAGTGATAAGTCACATAGCAAAAACTCACCTAAATGCAGCACTGACAAAGTCTTTAGTAAATCCATGTCTCCTAAAAATGTAGAAATTTATTGTGTCAATAAAATGATAAAATAGTGTTATGTTATAAATTGAATGCAACTTAAATATTACTAAATTATTGCTAGTAGTTAGTAATTGTCAATCGTAAAAATAAAATAAAAAACTCTTAAATTAGAATTAAAATTATTTCATCAACTCAAAGAATTATTAAGTTTTTTTTATATATGCTCTTACTGAACTTTTTTTTAAATTAGAATACAAAAACTGTAATTTATTTCTTTCAGTTGCATTAAATCTAAATATATACAAAAATACTACTTAGTAAAAATATATTTAATCATTAATTATTAGTAAATGATATTTAATTGTATCTTCTTTATGCTTCACAAAGATTCAAACACGTCAAATAGTTTCTTTCAACTTTTTTTTTTGCCACAATAGCTCAAAAAGTTAAAAGCACAATAACTAGTAAATTTTTATTGGTTTCTTAGGAATAAAATGAAAAAGACAACAATTTTTGAAAATTCTTCAAAATTGTAAATAATTTAATAAATTTTTTTAGTAATTTAATTTAATAAATACAATTTTATAGTCGAATATCCTCAAAAATTAAAAATTTAAAAAAGACATGTGCAGAATATAAAAAAATTAATAAACTAAATACGAATATTTATAAAGAAAACATCTTACTTTACAATGTAGAGATAAAGGGCCATCGTTGTGCTAAAGAGTAAGATCTGTAATACCGGAAAAAGCATTAAGTATTCTATGTAAGATGGTATGTAGAAAAAAGTTACATAAGAACTATCCAACATTACATAAACATATATTCATTCATTTAATTCACATTCCATATTGTAGGCAGTAGAAATTTTGAGCAATAAATATTTAAATTTCAAAACAATTTTTGTAGATTTGTGTAGTAATTAATTAATTGGAGACAATAACAACAATCCATTGATGTTCAATAAATATAATTAACAAAAACATGTTATCAAAATAAAACTTCTAATTCTTCCAAAATTGTAAATAATTTAAAAGAATTATGTTAATGAATATGCAATGATTAAAAATATAAGACAAAGAATTTGATTTATTATTTTTCACTATTAAATTAAATTAAATGCCATGATTTAGCAAAGTTTTAATATTATAAAAAGAGAAATTGAGTTGTTTTGAAATTCAAATAAATTTTTAAAATTTGCATACATACAAATATATATACTTGAACTTAAATCATAGGTGCAAAATTCATTAAAGGAATTTGTGTCTTAAAATTTAGAGTACAGAAGTAGTTTCCATTACAACAACTTCAGCACATCCTTACAACATAATCTGATACCAAAATATTTGTAAATAATAAAAATAGGAACTACTTTGATATACCCCCCCAAATCGGAAATTTGGCACCTTTTTTTTTCTCGCCAAGCAAAATACCTGTTTTTAGCGCCTTTTTTTCTTGCCAAGATGGATTCTTGCTAAATACAAATACCTAAAAGCTGAAAAAACCAAAATTGGCAACACCAAAATAAGAAACAGCAACCCTAAAAAGTCCGTAGGGAGTGCCAGATTTGGCGCGTAAATTTTGGGGGGTATATCAAAGTTGTACCAAACTATTTATCATAACAGGGAAAAAAAACACAGTTTTTACAAAAATATTTATAACTGATTTATTCACTTAGTTTCTTCAAAAATCTTTATCAAAATATTCAATAAAAAGTTAGGACAAATTTCAAGAAATAATTATTTGATTTACTTACTTCTCCATTAGGAAAAGGTTTGACAATGCCTCTTGCAGCAGCCATTCGAAACATTGTTTCGGTAGCCTAAAATTTAATTATAATAAATATATGAATATTTTTATCGTGGAAAAGAGTAAAAAGCAATTATATTTTATGTTTCAACTCCTAATACATTGACATGTCTTGTCATAAGATTAATCATTATTGGCTTTTAAAAACTAAACAAGCAATCAATTAACTTGAAAGGAAGCGAAAAGATCCTCTGAATTAATGCTTCAATCACGCAAAGAAATAGGGTAATTCAATACTTATGTCAGGTAATCCCTCATGAAGAAATAAATTATTAAAAATTAACCAACATATCATATTACATGTCCTAGCTCATTAATTCTACAAATAATGACACTCTCTAGACTCATTTGATTCAGAACAACCAAATCGGGCATAGATAAAATTTGGTAGACAAAAAAGTGGTATTTTTTTAATTTCACTAATTAATGTTATAATTCATAAATTATTAAATTTAATTAATAAATACAGTAATATTCAAATGCATTTTTAAAACAAAGATTTCAACATATTACATTCATTTACACACAAATTCTAACTTCATGTATTGGTGGCGAGTTGTTTTTAAAAAATATTTTTGGGAGTTTACATTTTATAATGGATATGGTTAGCATTTATTAATGATTATCCTTTAAGTACTATTCCTTAATTCATCATAATGAGTTAAAGGAATAACAATACATCATTAACCTAAGAAAATAAAAACAGCAATGAATTGTTTATATAATAAATATATTAGAAATTAAATTAAATATACTTACCACATTAGTTACATAAAGAGCTAAAGGACCTCTCCTAAATAATAAAATGAATATCAGTATTAATATAAGTCAATAATAATTATAGAAAGAATGCATATTCCAAATTGCACTCATTAACTAACCTGTTTTTTCTTTCAACTAATATAGCAAGAAAACTAGCAACAAATGCTGGAAAATAGGAACAGTGCAAGTAGTAAAATTTTCCCATAGCTTTTCTGCAAATAAAAATAATAACAATTAAGTCCAATATAAAAAATAAAAAAACACTTATCTAAGCTAGATTATATTTTATTGTATATTTGATTATATCAATTTACAATCTTATCATATGTATCTCTTGGACTTCGTTTGAATTGGTGTTCAATCCTAGGGGAATAAGTAATATTAAAACCATATTTTATTGTAATCAATTACACAGTAAAACTCCTCAATTTATGTATATAATCCTCAATTTTCTATTAAAAATAATATTGAAACAGATATTAAAGATAATTGCAAGAATATTTAAATCTACTTTGAAAGTAATATAATTAGTATATTAAATAAGTCAAGGAAACTATTATCAATCATAGCTTTAACAATAAAAAACACAATGAATTAAACATTCTGAAGAAGCAATGGAATTAATTTGATTTTCAGTAAAGTGATTTTTAAAAAGTATTTATAAATATCAAAGTTAAAAAAAATTCAACCGTGAATTTTTTTAAAATTAGAAAGAAAAATTATGTGAAAACTAAATTTGAGAGTTAATATTTTTTTAGAGATATCAGAAAAATATCAATATGCTGATTAAGATTTAAATAACTAATGCTCCCATTAATTTTCTTTAAAGTTACTTAAATTTTAGGAAGTGGAAGGTACAAATTCTTACCTTCCTACTAATATTAAATTAGGCAAATCTACATACAACAGTTTGATCTGTATAGGGCCAAACTGTAAAATAATGGAATTTTGTTTCTATCAGAAGTCCTTAAATTTAATCATTAAAATCATTAAATCTAATTCATTATATAATACCACTTACATCAGTATTTAAATTTATTGATATTTCTAAAATATGAAAAGTTTATTTTTATAATTTGCATAAATATTCCAAGATTCAACAATATTTTTTTCAATGATAAAATTTTTATTTACTTTTCCAAAAATTACAATTTTACTTTATGTTTCCAATAAATTTATTAATGGTCTTTAAATATTGTCACAATCATTTGCAATAATAGGCTGAAGTTAGGTCAATATCAGTCTAAAACTGACAATGTTATTATATTTACATGATCTGTATATTTAATTATTTTTTCATTTTAAAAATTTCTCAGAATGAATATAAATACTTTCTGAATTCTTTTTCACAGATGTATAATACATCAAATACACTTACCTGAATAAGCAGAATATAAATATGAAGGCAAATCCATTGACTCCCAGAAAACAAGATGATGTGTATGTACTTTGTAAAGTGTTTATAAAGGCTTTCAGAGAAAATTTTCTCTGTAGAATTTGTGTTACCTATTTAAGTAAAATTGATGTTTAAAAAATTGCAAACACTGAAATCAAGATAGTTACATATTTTATGTATATGCTAAAAGAATATGAGTAGTGAAATTTAGTACTTTTTAAAAATTAATTGTTGAAATGCGATCATTAGTCATTAAATAGCAATACTTAATTCAATGATAAAATAACATGTAGTGAAAATTAATCTCATAAAAATGTATGCTAAATTATAAAAAATATTTTGTATAAAAAAAATTAAACCAGTTATTAATACTTAAGAGATTTGTTTAATAAATAAATTTGTTGCTTTATTCAGTCTAAAATATTCAACAAATTGATACTTAAATATCAAAAGCCATTCATTGTAATTTTTTAAAAAAATCTAACAGAAGAAAAAAAAACCCTAATATGTATGTTTATTATTTAACTTATATTTTAGTTAAATATGTTTTTATAAAATAAAGAAAAACCTGCACTATGATAATTGATTAAATTGTATTTAAGAGATCAGACTTAAAAACTTTTATTTTTTAAGAAATCAATATTAAATGTTTTAAACATTTTTTTTCTAACTGAAAAACAGTCACACGTGAATTTTAAAATGTAGATATATGTATTGTGACAAAAGACTAGCATCTTAAGTTGAAAGCCTTTTGCACAATGTAATAAACTTTATCTTTAAAACATATTAACATTTAAAATTTAAATAGCTAAATCTAAAATTACAATATAAAGCTTTTAAAACCATATCTTCTTTGTGCTTTTTACATAGATTCAATAGATATAAAATATCTAAATATTCAACATTACATAAAAATATGTCTCAACTAATTAATATTGATATTCAAAATTTAGTAAATAATTAAGAGGCTGTCTTTTATGTAAAATATTGAATTGAGAATAGAAATATTCTTTCAAACATATATATTAGATCATTCTAGCTTTTTCAATTATATATATATATATATATATATATATATATATATATATATATATAAATTTATTAGAAATTCAAAAATAATTTTAAAAAATCCTAACATATATTAATTCTTGATAATTATTATAATAAATATGAATTTTTCTGTTTCTATATTTAAGTGTGGGTGTGAATATCTATTAAACATATATACAAGAGGACAATAACAATTTAAAAATATTATAACATTATAGTGCTTTTAAAAATTTTATATGCATAAATATTGCAAGATGCTCAATACACAGTCAAAAATAAATTAATAAAATCAAAGCAGTAAGTAAATAAATAGAATTCTGAAGTTAAAGAAAATAAATTGTTTGATGACTACAGAATATTAAAACATCAATGTTTTAGCACACTGTTACAAATGGTAGTTATAGCATAGCTACTTTCTATAAACAATTATGTTAAGAAGAAGATTTCAGAAGAAAAAAACTGAAGAATCATTAGGTATAACATTTAACAACATAAAATAATAAACCACTAAAGCACTGGAATCAAGATGTATCATTCTTTCTAAAATTTCTCTGGAGTAAACGTGAGAATTATAATTCAGCAGCTTGATTATCAAATAATTTTCTTTTTAATGGAACAGCACAGATCTATATCATTCAGCAATAATTTTACATTTAATTTTGTTACTGCCATTCATCAGTTAGATTATTTTTTTAAAAAAAATTCTTCAACAGAAAAATAGAACAGTTAAAAATATATATTATTGTGAAAGATCAAAAGATGGCAAATTTTATTTATTGCAATGGTATGTCTTAAAGCTGAATGTTAAACCTATCATTAAAACAGTGCCAAGATTAGCACCTCATGTTTCAAATTTGACTTTAAATTGTTTTACTTTGAAATCATTGAAAAGAGATATCTATGCAATATTTCATACTGTAAAGAAAATACAATTGCAAAATAATAATAAAATTATAAATAAATACTAACCCCGATTACATGAGTAAAAAAATTATGAGTTATATTAAATTTCAGACATTTATAGACAGTATAATTTTTCACATAATTTAGATAGAATCAACAATTTTCAAATGTTTAATAACAGAGAAAAAATGATGACATATCCCTTTAAAATAATATGTAAATTAAGATTCTGGAGAAAATTAAATTATCAAATGGTTCATTTATAAATAATTCATAGTAAAAGTAACTAAAAAATAAGGGGCTTTCAAAAACTTACCAAATACAAGGGAGCATATATTTTCATTCCTTCGAGTAAACAACAAGCTCCAACAGAAAGGGCAGCTGTGTAACATTCTGGATCCCATGTATGACCAACTTCATAACAATTATAAGGCAATGATAATTCTCTTAATTTACTCAGAACAGCCATTACACCGGAAATAAGTATTAATTCTTATCTTATATACACTTTCACACGAATGAACTGCATTCGTTCAGTACTTTGTTCATTAAAATAAATCACAGATAACGCTGTCAAGAGGAAGTGTAAATAAAAGGTAGCGAAAATTTCGAATGTATCATCTATAACTTAAATGCAAACATGATAGTCCAATAAATAACAAAGAAAACAAAAAATTTCCAGGCCGTTGCCTTGACGACAGCAGTCGATTAAACTTGGCGATAAATGTTGCCGAAGGCTAAAAGTAAACTGTTTATAAAACCGCTCTCAGGATAGGATAATCAGTTTCGAAGATGTCAGCTCAACTCTTCTTGGGTTCGGTTAAGAATGGCTGAGATTCTTCCCGAGAAAAATATTTAAAGACAACCTTATGTTTTCTTTTCTTTAATTCTAATGAACATGAGGAAGAATACGACAGGAAATATTGGTTTCGAAGTTTTGTGGAATCTTTCCGAACCAAATATCTGTGAATCTGAAAAACACATTTTTGGAGTTGTATGATTATTTGTCTGTAAATACGAGGATAAAAAAATACAGCAAATTAGACTGATAAAATTAAATATATGGAATCAGATAAGAATAATCAGATTTTTCAAAACCCACACATGAGGACTCTGACTGCTCGTCTGTTAGTATACATGAGTTCATGATAATTTATAAACGTGAATATGGCAGACAGATGTAGATTTAACTAAAAAGTATTAAATTTTGAGAATCCAACCTTTGAAAGAAATGACTGTCTATCGGTCTATATGTTTGCAAATGTGTGGAGGGCATGTAACTCGCAAACGCAATGATTAAGGCCATTGAAATTTAGTTTGCTGTATCCATTGTAGCTCTGTACTGAATTTTGAGGGGGGGGGGGGAATCACTAAATAGGGCAACTTCTGCAAATGGGTACTGTTCAGTTTTCTTTATAGATTTAAGAAGCACAAAATGCTCCATATTCACTTGATCATTATTTCAGAAAGGAACCGAGCTAAAATTATTTATCAAGGTATGTTTTAAAAATTTTACTTTACCCATATGTAACATAATTTTTTTTTAAATTTCAAAAACAATTGAATTTTTTATTATCAGGTATCACTATAGCTATTACATTTTTTTAATGTTTTGCAGAAGTTCTGAGCTCCCCCCCTCCAAGAAGCCGTAGCTAACAGTCCTATTACATTAAGTAAGCATGAGAAAAAAAATAATGCATCTTTTACATTGCAATCATATAATCAACCATGTTTAAAAAACAAATTTTTCCATAAAATGTTTGTTGTTATGAGGTTTTCCCGCTTAAGATAAATATTTTTTGTGCAATAATCAAATCCATCACTGAGCAATTTATACTTTTTATATTAAATATCTTACTCGGTAAAAATTGCGAGAATATGATTTCTTGAAGTTCAGTACTTTTTTGTATGCAACAATTAATAATAATTTTTTTTTTAAATCCCTTTGAAAAAGAGCTTAGAAAAGTACCTAAGATTTCTTTTTCAAATCGCGACTTCTAATTAAAAAGAAAAATGAATATTCAATAATCACAATATAATTCTACCGAGTAGTCAATAAGAAGCGGATTGAATGAGCAAAAATGGGAAGGAAAAAAGTATCGAAAACATGAAGGCGAATTTGAAGGAAGAATATATATATATATATATATATATATATATATATAAGAAACGAAACTTATAATGGAAACGAAATCAAAAACTATTTCGGACTCGAACAAGACTAAAATTTAAAAAGCTATCATTGTATTTAGTGAGAGCGAATGCAGCTACAACTAAAATACAGATGAATCAAATAAATGATCGATGTAAGAGGAAACGAAACTAATTACGGAAACGGAACCAAAACTAGGAATCGAAACTAAATTATTTCATATTTGAACAAGAATAAAATTTTAAAAGAACTATTAAAAAAACTATCATTGTATTTAGTGAGCGCTATTGCTACTTCTTCCAAAATACAGATGAATATAAGTAAATTAGTAATATAGGCAAAGTAAAAAGGAATTCAATGGAATCAAAATTACAGCATATATATATAGAGAGAGAGAGAGAGAATTATCCTCCTGCGGGATGTATCTAAAAATAAATATAAGCGTCCGGTATGTTAAGTGGTTCTCGCCCTTTAAGTAACACAAAAATATGGGGGGCTGGCTCCTCCCATCAATAATGGAATGTACTTCTTTAGGGAAGGGTTGTACCGTGACCGGTGATGGTCCTTAGGACTCAACCACAGTTCCCGCCAGTTTTACGGTTGCTATTCATTCAGTTGTTTTATTCATGTGCCTTCGAGTGGATCAGAGATGCAGGAATATGACTCACATCAAGTGTTGCCAAATTTAGCATATATTAATTAATCAAAAATTAACCGAAATTCTCCATAATTTTTGAAAATATAATAAAATAAATTAGATTTTTCGGTAGTTTAATATTTTATAAGGTGCCTTTTAATGATATCAATACAATGGCCATATCATTTTTTAAAAATTCAAATATTTGAATTTTGTTGAATTTTTTATATGTTTCTTAATTTTCAAAAATATACATTATTTCAATGAAATTATAATCGTTTTCCTTATTCCATCAAATATTTAAACACTTGATTTTCTTCTGTTGTTAAAAACTAAGAAATAAATATTTTGTTTATTATCGGAGCAATTTATATGAAAAATTAAGAAAATGAATTTACGTTATTGCAAAATATTATATGCGATTTCAAAGAGATTATCAGACACTTAAGTGTGTCATGCCATATAATGATATGATTTCGACTTTATTATGCAAATTTATTCTTTGGTGAAAGAATCTTAAATCTTAAGAATTCGTTATCACTAACTGAAATAAAACACAACCAATATTCCTGACCAATCCGTCAGTCATTAAAAGCGTCTAGTAAGGAAAAAAATGGAAAATTCCATGAACTGCATCAATATGCTGATATATCTGTGTATTTCTAATATTTTAAAATCTGAATAATTGTCCCAAACTCTGAATTAGAAAGTCAATTTGTTTTGGTATAAAACCTAATTTATCGAAAAGTAATTCTCTCTAACAAACTTAAGGTATTCTACTACGTTAAAAACACTGATTATCGACCACATTGATATATATTTTTTATTTCTTGTAGTTCACGCTTTCCTCCTTCCAAAACAGTTCATATTTTCTAGGAAAAGGAAAGCCAGACCTATCATCCAGGGTCACCTATTTTTAGGCTAAAATTTGTCCTTAACTTCAATTTTCTCAAAATTATATAATTTTCATAAAAACTCTCCTCCGCTAACATGGTATCTTAAAAAATAATAGAGGTATTACATAAAAATTTCAGCCTGTGTTTTAAATAATATGGGCAATGAAATAAACCAAAAGTTTCACTATTGGTGAAATACTTTTTAATTTATTGGCATTTTTAAAAAAAAAAAATTAAATTGTGAATTTATGGAAAAAATGCCTATATACGTATATTTTTACCCATCACTTCTTAGTATCAGAAAATATTTCTTAGATTTTGGTTCATTTTATTCATCATTATGTTCTATAACTTGTGTAGAAAGACAAATAGGATTGCTACACTACAATTTTGCATAGAAGGCTAACAGTTTTGGTTCAATTTCATTAAAATTTACTATAAATTTTTCTATTTCTCATGATATATTATATTTTCAAATAATTTTGTTGTATTCATAGTATTTTGTAGTATAACTGACAATACATCTAAAAACCGTAGTATTAAATACTTTTTTAAAAATTCAATTTTTCAACATTTTTTCCTTCGAACGTAGTCGGATACCTTAAAGCGGTTTTCAAAAACCAGTTGCTCAGTTGGAATATTAAAAATGTCTCTGCTCTTAACAAAATGTGAGTTTGCAGACTCTGTTGAAAAAGCGAAGCGAAATCGGAGGTTTAAAAAGAGGGCAACAGCGAACTTGTTTTCTGCTCGCCTACCGTGTTCTTGCTCAATATTGGCTTAATTGAGAACGACTATTTCCTCATGCTGAAGTTCAAAAAGTAAAGTGATGCGAACTTAGCATTAATGAAAAGTTGAATGTTATTAAGAAACTAGCCGCCTTTGGCGACCACTTGGTAACGCTGTGATTAGTGATAGAAAGAAAATCAATTAAATACTTTGTAAAATTAATTAATTTATGAGCGAAATATTATAAAATTCCAATAAACATTTTGATTTAAAAGTCTTATATCGCTGTTTTTATTTATTTATTTATTTTTCGATTTATTCTAGTTTTTTATCTGTATCTATTTACCTCTAATTATATCATAGAAACAAAAAGTAATATGTAAAAATGGGTGCACTAAAAAAATTTCATTATTGTTTGATTTTAAAATTATATCATACTTATAAATAAAACAATATATTACACTTTTATGAAAAGAATACAATTCTATGTTGTTATAAAAGAATATAAGAAAAGAAGAAAAATAATGCAATTGAATGAATATAAGATTAAAAGAAAGATAATATGATTTTATAAAAGAAAAAAAAAGAAAGATAATTCAATATTATAAAAGAATACAAGAATGAAAGAAAGATGATACAATTTTACTTTTAGAGTAGAAAAACAAGGTATTATAATTTTATTAAAAGAATAAAGAATAAAAGGAAAGTAATACAATTTTATAAAAGAATACTAAATTTTTTTTAAAAGAGAATACAATTTTATAAAATAAACACGAACAAAAAAAAAAGATAATAGAATTTTATAAACGAATACAAAAATAAAAGAAAGATAATACAATTTTATAAAAGAATACAAGAATAAAAGAAAGATAATACAATTTTGTAAAAAAATACAAGAATAAAAGAAAGGTAACGCATTTTCATTAAAAGAAGTTTTTATACCGAAACTTATTCAAAATGGAAAAATAAATCAAATTCTCGAATTTTGGACATGAATAATAGAAATTAGCCATTGTTAAATATCCGGGCAATAATAATAATGATTAGAATTACATTTCACAATGAAATGCATTGTTACAAAAGGTGTCTAAAATATTTTCTAAAAAATGAATTAAACTTTAAAAAATTTACTTGGCAATTTTAGATATAATTGAATGTATTTTTTTTTTTAATTTTAAGATTATATTTTCTGCTTTTAAAATTTCCCAACTTTATTATGGAGAAATTCAAAATTCGTTTAATTTTTAATTAATTAAAATTTTTAAAAATCTCTTTGAATTCATATTTTTACCTTCCATTATATATCTAATTGTATCTTCAAATTTGATAGTCCTAGGTTAAATGGTTTTCATTGTAAAACACGCCAACACATACGTTCTTCTTAATTAAAGATAAAAATATAGATAGAAATACATGGAATTCAACAACGCATAATTTGTTTCGATTTTGTAAATATTTGGAGCTTCGTTCCTTTGTAATTAATTAAAAAAATTAATAAAAGCATTTACAAAAGCTGCAAAAAAATGAAAATATATAATTTGTTATGTATATTTATATTACTTGTCACTATATATATATATATATATATAGTAACGATATTACTTTTAATAATCTTGAAATGTTGTTACAGTAGTAAAATATATAAAATGCAGCTTCAATGCTTTTCTCCATTAAAGATCCTTTGTCTTTCCAAAAAAATTAATCAAATCTTTTGTTGTTGTGTATGTATGTGTGTGTGTGTGTTCGTGCGTCCGTACAGAATTTCCGGTATCAAATATATAGAAAAATAAAAATGCAAGTTAGAATGACTAAACTTACTTATTACAAAAAGTTGGTCATCCCAAAACTTTCTTGTATACTGATTAATATTTATAATTCTTGAGAACTCCCTTCATAATACTGACGTACAATAATTACGAAGTATTTTTGGCTCGAAATTTGCCTTTCCACTGAATCTATCGTGTGAACCTTGGCGAGTTTTTTAGCAATTAATCACTGCATCCGTTGGTAGTATTCAAAAGTAGAATTTGTGCATTTGGCGTGTTTTTCTCAATCAATTGACACAAGGATTTAGCCCCATACTGAATGTGATAAATTTTAATACCTTTTTTTTCGGTTATTTCGTTTGCATTTCTGTTTTTTTCGATAAACAGTCAACATGTTGTTAGGTTTGGCTCAAAATTTGACAAGCATATTAAATTCGATACTATAGATAGTGTTTTTCTTATGAAACTTACCATTGTCCTCTGTTACGAAGACAGTGATTTAAGCCCATTGGGCGCGTCTCTTGTTTTAGCAGAGCCAACTATAACCAAGAGCACAACTTTGCCACTCACTTATCAGTCATTCTGCTTCCACAACCGCCTTTTTACAGGAGGATACGTTCACACATCTCACAGACAGAACAGAGGAAGAACAACCATGCCTGAACAGGGACTCGAACCCAGGATATCCAGATCCGAGGAAAGAAGCGCTACCCCTATGCCAAGACGCCGGCCTATAGATAGTAAATCTGTATATTGAATCTTATGTATCCATCTTTCATTTCATGAGGCCGCAATGGCTTGGTGGTAAGGTCTCGGAACCAGAGGGTTTCAGATCCGAGACCCTATTCCCCCGAAGAATCGCCATGTTCGCGGGTCTGATGCACGTTAAACGTCCAGGCCAAATGTCCTCCCTCTGGTGTGGTGTGGAGAGTGGGTACCACCTCAGGTGTCGTCCTAGTCATCTGACCGAGATTCAAACTTACGATGCCCATTCTAAAATAACCCTAGTATTGCCTTAAAACGGGTTGTTAATATTACTAAACTAAGCTCTTCGTTTCGTAATTATCGTATTAACTTATGATCGAACAGCTGGACTTCCGCATAACAAATTTTGCTAAAAAAATTTATAGAATTTCTCCAAATTTGTTGTAAAAACTGTATACCAAATTTTAACAGTTAAACTCAAAGCGGTCACAGACAGAAAGACATTTTTATAAGAATTTATTTTTACAACTCAGAGAGATCTAAAACGTGAAATTTTGCCAAAATCTCGAGTTTGAAGTTTTTTAGTATTAGTGTGCTTACTCTGCACTGCTACCATATGAGAAAGAATTAATCACTAAAAATTTCTCTTTGGAAAATGTTTCGTAATATTTCAAATCTAGATAAGTAATGAAAAGGGACGCTGAAAATAATTCGGAATCCCGAAATCAGGATGTTTAGATTCAGAGATCTTGATATCAGACTATAAACAAAGATTATCAGTCAATAATAGTAGAAAAAAAAAAACTGAACCTTAGTTTGGTCCACTTTTTAATAGGAAAGGAACAACAACAAAATTCTCCCATAAAAAATAGATTGGGAATATTAGCTTCGGTTTTCACTTCGATTTACGGTTCTTGTAACTGGCACATTAGTTTGAGCATACTGTTCATTTCATTATCTTGAGACGACCACTTTTCAATGATTTTATCTCACTGAGGGGTGAGACGCTAAAGGATGAGCATTTCCATAATTAAATTTATTGCTAAATGTAAACATCTCCTTTCATCATTTCTTTCGTCCCTATTTTGTCGAATTAAACCCATCCTAACGCATTCTCAAAAGTGTGAGGTGTGTTAGAATTCATTGGCAAACAGTATATGATAATTATCAAAATGTGTTTATTGTTTTGAATAGGAGAAAAACAGCAGAGTGGCATTTCAGAAATAATTTTGTCTTAATTTCTACACCACAGTGAAGTGAGGCTATAAAGTTTTAAATGTTGACAGTGGGACCACTACTGAATGCTCTATTTTTATTCCGAAAGTTTAAATCAGAGTATTCTATATTAATTTATTAAGTTTAATAAAAAATTTCTATTGGTTTTGAAAATTTAATAATGTCATTTTTTTCAATGCAATAATACAACGAAAATGGTACTGCTATTAGAAACATTTTCTTCAAAACGATAAATAAATATTTTAAGGCAAATTTTCAAAAAACGATTAAATAAAAAAAATAGCAAATCTCTATTATTTATTATAAAACACAAAAATCTTTCAAAATATTTAATTTGTCAGCAGGAGCATTGTCTCGAATTTTCTAGTACATTTAGATGCATATTTTTATCAAACCATTCTATACATTTCATACAGATTTTTTTTAGCCAAATAAAACATAGCTGTGAGTTATTAGGCTCTTTTCTCTTCCGACATAACTCCCTGTGATTTTTGGCTGTTTCCCAAGCTGAAAATACCCCTGAAAGAAGCAAGATTTCAGTTCAGAAAACATAACAGAACGTGACAGTGCCAACCTAAAACAGACTCCAGTTTTGCTGTTCCGATAGTAACAGAATCATCAATACACGTGATGTGTGTGCGATGCAATCTTATGTTTCAGCACTATATATAGATATATATTGTATCTATCGTGTCATCCTTGACGAGTTGTTTGGCGATAACTCGTTAACTAAAAGTATCCAAAAATCGAATCTTTGTTTTAAACACGTTTTTCTGAGCCAACTGAAACAAAAATTTGATACAAAAAAATTAATTTTTGTAGTCACAAAATTTTTTATCAAATTTTATACATTTAAAGTCATTGCATTTTTGAGTTATAATGCTTATATTTTTCTGACAATACTGACAGACAGACGATCAACCTGTTATTAGATTTGGCACAAAACGTTATAGGTATCCATGCTACAGATATTAATGCTGTGAATTGAATTTCATCCATCTCGATCTCTTCTTTTTGTTGTTAATCATGTTAAGTAATATTCGAACAGCCGAACAGAGAGACTTCTGAACGAATTTTGTTAAGAATATGAGAGATATTTACAGACTTGGTTTCAAACCTGTATACCAAATTTCTTCCATCTATCTCAAAATCTTGTTGAGTTATCTTTGTCACAGACACAAACGGACATTTTCCAAAAAATGTGTTTTTCGAACTTTAGGAAGTCTAAAAGGGAAGATAGTCAGAATTTCGAATTAAATTTTTTGACAATTTCACATTTTCTGTATACTACGTACACGAGAAAGTAAAATGTCCAAACGATATTTTTAAAATTTGTTTTAGTTGATGTTTAAGGGAACTCTTTCAAATCGACTTGTTATTTATATATTACTAAAATGATTAAATTATGTACCCAAGAGATAACGATAATCTTTTCGATGTATAGGTTATATTGCAAGTATCCTGAAAATGTATGCTGGGATTTATTTTTCATCTGTATTATATTTTTTACAGAAATATAATTTTCTTTTAACATCAAAGAATATAATAATTTAGAGTATAAAATAAAACTCTAAGTTAAGAATATCATTTGACATAATTAATTTTGCCTCCAGTGAAAATGTATCAGCATCATTTTATTTATTTGATCATTTTATCATCTTATCATCAATTTTTTTTTAAACTTAAAATGTGGGAAAAGTATGTTCCCACGATACAATATAAAGCTTTTCTTTTTTCTCTTCTACCAGATAAACAGTAGAAAAAAGAGGAGGGAAAAAATTTATCATATTTTTTATGAAAAAAATAAGATATCTTCCTTGTTTTTATATAGGATTTTCTTTTTTTTCTTAGAATATAACAAACTTACAAAAAAATTCTCTTTATCACTTCAAATGCATGATGCTGAAAACTTGGAATGATCATGCTGACAGAAATCGAAGACAGAATAGCGAATAAGAATTCTAGAACATTCTAAAGACTTGAAGCAAAACAAACATTAGGAACACAAGAAGGACAGTGTTGAAGAATTGTTAACATACAGTGCTTTATTAAGCCATATTTACCATTGTTCCGGTTCGTATTGTTAGACGTTGTCCTTCAGCTAATAAATCGCCTTTTGAAACAATGCATCGAATAAATTAAAAGCGTTTATTATGAGAGCAAGTGGAAGGAGTCAGTTTGAGAAATCACCTTATCGTAGCACTGATTCAAAACTTGACAAACTTATTTTTGAGTCTGTAATTAAAGAAATAAAATATTCCACTGTAATAAACAGAGCAAGTCTTCGTGACTACATTAAATATTTGAATTAAAAGAAAGTTGTGGAAGGATATTTTGTAGAATTGTTTTGAAGTATTACCGATTAGAAGGAATTAAAATTATCTTACGCCAAATTTTCCATAAAATATCTATTTATATGAAAAGAATATATATTTAGGAGTCTTATTGGCGACTCTTTGAAAATAAAATCAATTTTTCAAAAACATTTATAAAAACACTAAAGAAAATATTGCGGAGAACTTGACATTTCGATCGTTATTTATTCGATTTTTTTCTTTTTTTCCCCTCTAATCTCTGGAATTTTCTCTGATTCATATGAAGTCAATGTTAAAACTTTTTTTTAAATTTCTTCTTTTTGTTTTGTTTTCTTTTTTTTTTTCCCCTTTGAAGTTACAATGGAAAAGTGTCAAAATTTTAGTTAATTTCTGACTAATTAAATTTTTGCCGTTTGGAAACATGACTGTATTCTTTATGTATTATTACTCTTTATACTTTTAATTATTTGTACTTTAAGTAATTATATATCTTTGGCCTTCGTTTGAGTTTGAACAATTGCCCTAAGTTCGGTTTTAGATATTGCTAAACCAATACTAAACACCAAAAATAATACCGTTTGAAGGTATACATAAAATGAAAGAGGTTAAAAAATAGTATTAGATTGTATAATAGTATAATAATAGAGTTAAAAAGTAGTATTAGAATTATTTCAAATTCATTGCCTGGAAAAGAAATGCCTAGTTCAAAATCATACGCTTTATATATTTAAAATATTAATAACAGTTGAAGAACATCAGTTAAGTTTGAGGATATGTTTCATTTTGATAAAAATGAAACTGATACCGTTGTAGACGTAAATTCGAAATTTCAGACAGAATAAAAATATTTTTTAGGAATAATTTCTACCGAAGTTGAAAATACGCAAAAGTTTGGTTGATTTATAATTAATTGAATACTTAATTGATTATTATACTCTGGGAAGAAAACAATATTCTTTATCTCTTTTTATATAATATGTTGACAGTAGAGCTATGAGAACTCTTCGATATTTATATATTAACTTGATATATCAACCAGTATGTAACAAGGTGCAATGGATTCTGAAACTTTTAGTGCTTGTGCGCATGCGTTAGAATGGGTTTAATTCGTCAACATAGGGGTGAGAGGAAAGGAAGAGATGCTTACATTTAACAATGAAATATGTTCTGAGTACACGCAGTTTGAGTTAAAATAATATGGACATAAATGGCAGAATATTCATATACACGAGAAAAAAAATCAAGCAAAAAAAAGTATTTAAGATATCCGACTACGTTCAAAGGAAAATTTTTGAAAAATTGGATTTTTTTAGAAATATTTATGATTTTTAAATGTATTGCCAGTAATAAACACTATAAATAAAAAACGATTATTTGAAAATATAATATATGAGAAATGGGAACATTTATAGTAAATTTTAATTAAATTTAACCAAAACGGTTAACTTTCTAATCATAATGGTAATGCAGCAATCCTATTTTTCTTTGTACACAAGTTACAGAATACAATGATGAATGAAATGAACCAAAATCTAAGAAACATTTTGAGATGCAAAGAAGTTACGGGTAAACATATACGTATATGCGCATTTTTTCCATAGATTCCCACCTTAATTTTTCTAAAAACACCTATAAATATTGAAGTATTTTATCCATAACGAATATTTTGGTTCACTTCATTGCTCATATTATTTAAAACACGAGCGGAAATTTTTATATTAATACCTCGATTAGTTTTGGGGAAAATTATGTTAACGGTGAAGAATGTTTATGGACATTAATGTTTTCAAAAAATTGAAGTTAAAAATTTTAGTTGGAAAAATATGTGATCCTGGGTGATCTGTCAAGCATTCCTTTTCTTAGAAAAGATAAACTATTTTGGAAAAAAGAAAAATCTGAACTACAAGAAATAATAAGATTTTTTTTAAAAAAAACCACCAATGTGATCGATAACATTGCTTTCAACGTAATCGGATACCTTAACAGGGTGAAAATTAATGTCAAAGAATGACGAAGAATTACAGAAATGTGGAAATCTTCCCGCGTCTATCCTATTAATAAGATAGAATCGTCGAAAAGTTGTCGTCTCAGAATATTGAAACGAACTGTAGATTCAACTATATTACAAATCCAGTGCAGATATCTAGATCCTAAATCCAGATCTTATTAATGAATCTAGATTCTAGAACTAAAAGAAAAAAATTACACTGCATACAATTTCATCCAGCGACGTACAAGGGATGTTCAAATGAAAAGGTATGAAACCACGCTGTGGGTAGGAATGAAGACTTTGCCGGCGTCCTGGCATAGGGGTAGTGTGTCTTTCCTATGATCTGGGCGTCCTGGGTTCGAGTCCCAGTTGGGGCATGGTTGTTATTCGGTGTTATATTCACAAGTAGTGTGAATGTGCCACCCTGTAAAAAGTGGTTGAGCAAGCGAATGTGAAGCATGAAGTAGCTAAGTCGTACTCTTGGCACTAGTTGGTACAACCGAAAAAACAAGGGACGCTAATTTGGGCTTAAATAGTTGATAAATTTCAGTCGTTGGGCTTGTAAAAGTGCCATGGGTAATAACAAATGAAGACTTTATTCAAAGTATTCCTCATTTTCAGAACTCCTGTGGCCATGACGAGACCCATTGCATCACAGTGCCCTTGAGTTCGCCGTCCAAATCGAAGCGTTTCCATTTATACGTTTTTTCATAACCATTAACTCCGATGTGTACAGTATGAGTTTGGCACATCTTGACCAGTATTGGCCCTTGCGCCATAAAAAACCAACAAACCAACCGATGTGTACTGTGGGACATTCCGAAGACTATGCAGTCCTTCGAAAATAAAAGATGGGGGCTACTCATGAAGGGTGTAGTTCTGCTCCAAGATAACGTGGATTCCACATGTGGAACTGGCCAAGTTCAAATAGGAGCAGCTCGACCACAAGCCCTACAGAGTGGACATATCACCCTGAGATTTTCAAGTGTTTTTTCCTCAGAAAAAACATCTGAAAGAGAAGAACTTCAACTCGGATGGCGAACTCATGGACGCTGTGAAGAACTGATACTCATTATGGTCATATGAATTCTGGGAACAAAGAATCAAACCTTCGGTGCGTTAATCAACAGGACCGACGTGCTAAGGTTTACGGTGTATACTTTGAATAAAGTCTTCATTAATACCCACAATGCCGTTTCGCATCTTTTCATTTGAACACTCTTTGTATTTCCTTTCTTACGGTGGCAAGAAGAAATATATAATGACAGGAAAACTAAATCTGGTCACCCCCCACATTCCAAATTTTCCCGTATACTCTCTAACAAATGAACTTACTTGTTATTAAACACATGCAAATCACGAACAATAGTCCCGAAAGAATTAGAGTGCTATATTTGGCGATTAATCGCTGGTATGTGGTTGTTATACAAGCATCAAAGCACCGAATGTACTATTTGTACTTTTTTCCAACCGAATGAAATCAAAATTTGACATAGAACTACAATTGTAATGATAAAATCACACATTAAATGTTATATACTTAAATTTTTGAGTTATAGCATTTACATGCTTGTAAAAGCCGTTTTTTTTTAACCGATAGATGATTATCTCTCTTTGTTTAACCTCTAGACAAATTTGATAAACATATATTAGATGTTAAATCTGTGTACCAAATTGTATCCATCTATCTCTCATCGTTTTATAATTACCCCGTTATATTCGAACAGCCGGGCAGACATATTTCTCGTGAATGACTTTACTTGACAAAAATTTGTCTAATTTCTAATTCTAAATTTTACCTGGATGATTCAAAGGGTTTTTCAGTTATCACGTTCATAAACAGAAAGACGAACAGACAGACATAATTCCAAAAAAGTGTTTCTCTGGCTCTGGAAAATGTAGTGATTCGCTAAAATCTAGCTTTCGATTTTTTTTTACAATTACAAAGTTTTCTCTTTGTATATTTAATTAAAATATTATCATCATATAACTTTTTCTTCCATTTTTAAAATTTACAGAAATTATTAAAAAATCTAACATGTATTAGAATGCCTTAAAATGAGATTTGGATAATTGTTTTTAAAACAAATTCGACAATAATTATAATCCTCTATCATCTCTCTTGAACTTTCTATAATACTGCTAAGATTTGTTTAATTATAACAAATTCGAATAAATAAATAAATTCGATATCAAACCAAACTGAATGGTAGCCCCCAAACGTTCTTGCATTTTCTCTAATACACTTGCCATGCTAGAGAACGTCTTGCTTGGCATTAGCGTACAGTAACAAAATATCAATATTTGGAGTGAAGTTAGCAATTTTACAGAGTCTATAGAGTGATTTTGGTAAGAATTTTGGTGATCAATCCCAGGCATCCGGTTAATAATGTAAATAATGTAATGACTTGCTCTCTACCGATCAAACAAGAGAGAGGAATTTCAGACAAATATTTCATTTACAGCCATATATATATTACACAACATTTGAAGGTTGAAGGTCTATCGTGAAAAAAGATCGGTGAAAGAGTTCTCCATTAATTCGAAGAAAAACACCACAAGACGCTAACAGGGTGTTACCCAGAACCGCTACGAGGGGGGAGCGTCCAAATGCCACTGTCTGCAATCCAGAGGTCTTTCCCCTCTTTTAAAAGGTAAACTGGAACTTTATCACTGTTCAAAGTCCACCCCCTCAATCTCTGTTCGTCCACGTCAGTTCACCATCGACCAATTGTGAAGCAAAAAAAAAAAAAACTCCTACAATTGTGGCACCAGTTTTTCGTGATGTGGGACTGTCCATCAAGGACGCGTCCAAACATCCAGCTGTATCACACTCCTTTCCTTTGAAGAAGTGAAAGGTTTCATCCTCCCATTGAGCTTCACGTGTGATTTAATGACCAGATCCGAACAGTCGGTGATAAGGAGATTCAACATCTCGAAATCTGGCGGCTTTAAACAGAGGAGGGCATTAATCGATGGTGGAAAGTTGGCGGGAAATGCCACTAATCGTGAATGGGATAGGAGAACGTAACAATAGCATCAGAAAATCGAATTCGTGCTATAGACACGTTTTTCCTAACCAACAAACAAAAATTTGATACAAGACTGCACTTGTAGTCACAAAATCTCATACCAAATTGGATATATTTAAGTCAATGCGTTTTTTAATTATAGCATGTACATGTTCCTGAAAATACAGACCGACAGATTTATTGGATTCGGCTCAAATTCGACAGATGTTTACAGTATAGATGTTATATCTGTGTACCGAATCTTACATATTTAGTTGTCTTTTTTCTGTAGTTATAGAGTTAACTTATCACTTTAACTGTTCGAACAGCCAAATAGATGGACTCTTCTAAACAGATTTTACTCAAAATTTGACAAATCTATAAATTTGTTAATAAAATTGAATTAAAAATAAATTAAGTATTAATGAAATAATAAACTAAGAATTAATTAAAAATGAATGAAGAATTAAATAAAAATAAATGCCGAATTTCATCCGTCTAGCTCGAAGCGTTTTTTAATTATTTTTGTCACAGACAAACAAACAGTTCTAAATGTGTGTTTTCGAACTCAAGGAGATAGTGATTTGTGAAAATCTTGAGCTCGAATTTTTTTACGATTATGTGTACGAGAAAGTAAAAAATTATATTCATGAATGAAATTCACTTGCATACATATTTAACTTGTACCTGCACTGTTCGAAGAAAACATCCAAAACTTTTCATCCATTTAACCTTCTAGAAAGCTTTAGAGATAAACACACAAAAGAAATGTAAGAGTTTTTTCCCGAAACTATTAGAGAGAATAAAAATTTAATAATCTCAAATCCAGTTTCTGCGTAATTCCTTTCATATTATCGCCTTAGAATCTGAACACTTAAGTCTTCAATTATGTTGAATCAGTGCCGATGTTTAAGAAAAATGTCAAAATACGTATTAATTTAATCATTTCTTTTTGTATTGTTTCTGAGACCTATTTTGCAGTTCAATGTTAAATGATTGTTGATATATGATTTTTGTAGAAATAACTACATTTTGTTTGAAATAACTAGAATTGCTTTAATGTTTGTAGAATTTATAACTATGAAATGAAATTCTGAAATGATTTTGCAAAGATTATTCCTAAAAGAATTTTTTTAAATGCAAAAGCATTTTCTAAAAAAAAAAAAAAAAAAAAAAAAAAATCAATCTATATTTGCAATAAAGCTCAATGTGTGTGTTGACGCCCTACAGGCCAGACCGTTGGACTTAAGGCCTTATCACACGGTGAAATTTCGTCAGCACTTTTCCGTTTCTTTCCTCAAAAACCGGTCAAGCAAGTTTCATAATCGACAACTTTTTCTAACCAGTTCGAAAATGTCGGAAATATTGTTCGCAAACGAAATTCAACCAATCATGTGAAACTTTGAAGTGACGTCACACAAGTGAAGTCACTTTCGTTGTCGTTTGCTGATGGAAAATGCCAACGATATTTTGCTGTGTGATAAGGTCTTTACAGCTACCAAAATTTTCACATGTATTTGGTGTTCGGAAATGTGCACCTTAGAGAGATTTTTTCGAATTTTTAATTAGAATTTGAATTAATGAAAATTTAAGCGAAATTCTGGCGTTTTTTCGCTATAACTGTCGAAAATATTATACCACAAAAATGATTTTACATCGTATCAAGGATTTAAAAAATTATCTTTTTAGTGATACTAATATGTTAATCAACAAATTTAATTTCTATTTTTAATGAATTAAAATTTAATCACATTTTTCAACAATAAAAATAAAACTTAAGCTGCACGCGCGCGTTGTGAGTGAAAGGGGGGAAAAATTATCTTTTATCAATATGTTGCCATCAGATTGTCAAAAACTCAAATTAAAAAAACAAGTAAACTATTATTCCACATTAAACATATAAAAATGTAATTCTCAGCACGTGTCTGTATAAAATTAAATAAATATGAATTATGTTTTTTCAAAAAAGGAAACGTAAAAAAAAGTTTTTATGAATTTTACAGGATTATTAGTTAAACAAATCAGTTTTTTTTTTTTAAGACAAACATTTCTTTATATAATCTTTTCAATTCAAGGCTCAGCGGCTAATGTGTAAAACTTTAATAATAGATATATATGTATAAAGAGGGTCTAAATGTAAATAATTACATTCTATGTAACATGAGTCTATAAATCTATATCTATACTTATAATAAAGCTCAATGTGTGTGTGTGTGTGTGTGTGTGTTGGCGCTCCACAGGCCAGACCGTTGGACCCACAGCTACCAAATTTGGTACATGTATACCTTGGAGGTCGGGAATGTGCACCTCGCAGCCCTTTTTTCGAATTTTTAATTAGAATTTGAATTAATTAAAAATTAGGCGAGATTTCTACGTTTTTCCAATATAACTTCGGAAAATACTATCGCACAAAGATGATTTTTACATCAAATTAAAGATGGAAAAAATTAGTTTTCTAATGGTATCAGTATTTTAACATAACTTAAGCTTCTATTTTCAACGAATTTTTAAAGAAATATTTTAATTATATTTTTCAATAATATATTTCAGACAAAACAATAAAATTTAATTTGCAGGAGCACGTTACGAGTGAAAGGGGGAAAATTATCATTTATCAATATGTTGCCATCAGATGGACAAAAACTCAAATTAAAAAATAAATACGAATTACAAATTAAACATATAAAATGTAATTTTCAGCATGCGTCAGCATGAAATGAAATAAATATGAATATTTTTTTCCTTTTTTTGTATATATATATATATATATATATATATATATATAAAACAGAAATGCTTCTATAAAAAGGGTCTAAATGAAGTAAATAACGACATAGTATGTAACATGAGTCTATAAATGCTTTACTAAATGTAGAATGTTTAGCTTTTAAATAAGAAGAGATAAACTTCAATAAACTCAGTCTCTAAAAACTGACTGATTTATGAATATTTGAATATCACTATTCAATAAAAGAAGGTAATTTTAAACCACTTCATCGACCATTCCAAAGGTTATACCCCAATCAACGTACAGGATTTCTCAAAATGACTGGCCTAAGAATAAAAGTTGGGAATATTCCACACATTTCTATTCAAAACTTAATAAGTCGTTCAAATTTGATAGCAGAAGATAGAAACCTTCATGTATTTATTTGAAATGTCAAAAATATTTCGTAGAATATGATTCCTTATAACTAAAAGCTGTATAAAATTTACACTTAATATTTAATCTTAGATATATCATCGCGTCCAAAATTAATTCCGCCAAATTCTCAGACCTTGTGGTTTTTATTGTTTTATATATGTTATCTTTAGAGTGCACTTTTTTCAATCCCATAAGATTGTAGCAAGACTTAAGTATTTTCTTCTAAATTTCACGGGACTGTAACTTACTCATCTTGTAAACTAGACAGATATTAAAAAGAATCCTTTTGATTTAACTTTTATCAATGCAAGAAAAACATGCGATTAAATACATGACAAAACAATGTCGATTCATGAACCTCAGAGCTTTGTAAAAATTAGTCGCCTTTAGTAAAAATTAAAAAATGTAAAAATTTAGAAAAAAAATTCGTACAATTATTGAACTGATATCATTAAAAATAATTTTTAAAAATCGAAATGTTTTTTTTTTCAATCATAAATTTGGAAATTATCCCAGAGGAACACAAAAATTCAGCTTAATTTCTAATTATTTACAGTTCTAATTAAAATTTCTAAAAATCCGCTCTAAAGTCACATTCTCACTCTCTAAGGTATATATATGCCAACTTGAATAACTAAAGATCAAACAATCAGATTTGTAGAACGCCAACACATACACACATATTCATCTTTATTATTAATAGAGATTACTTTGTTTTCTACTAATTAATCTACAATACAAATCAGTACTTTAATATTTTATTCTCTATTGTTAATCTACATAAGTACTTTTGTAATGTATTCTGAATTTTGGAATTATCATTTCATGGAATTTGGATGATTCGGTTCAGAAAGGAACAAAATAAAATTTCGAACTATCAAAAATTCGAATGAACAAAACTAAGTCCGCTTAGCATTATTTTAAGATGGATAAAAGAAGGAATCGGAAATTTAACGGATAAAAAAAAAGTTCGAATTATATAAATTTTTTTAAAAAAATAAGTCAAATAAGACAATTTTCTGTTTTATGTTTACGTCATTGTTTTCTTCATATTTACACTTCATGTATGAATTAAAACAATCCAAAGGGAATGTTTTTTTAAGCAACTAATAATGACGTCAATATTTACAGCTGAACAATTTTAGACAGTGACATTTAAAATTTAAATGAAAAACAAACCATGAAACGGTCAGATCAGCATAAGGTATAGCACATACTTCCGTAATGCTAATAAAACCAGGTGTTTAAAATCTTAGGCAAGGATTACTTAATTTGAGCAGTCGCTTGAATTTCATTCTATTAAAATATATTGGCTGTAAAGCAGGCATATTACATTACAATGACGAAAATGTCTATTTTGGTCATCTTGTGAAGTAATATTTAAAAGAAAGTGTTATCTTGTTGCAACTAATGAACAAATATTTACATTTATATACCATCAGTTGAATATTTTAACACCACACCAATGATCCCGATCATAAATGAATTTAAGAACTATGGTGGCTTTTATTCCTTTCTAGCTTTATACATTAGATATTTTTTATTGATTTCAAATTTCTGTATAAGTATTGTGTAAGGAATTCCGATAAAATGACAAAATATTTAATTAAAAAATTCAAAATTTAAAAGCAAGTTTAAACACCAAATTAAAAAAAAAATTCTTAGAACATAATTTAAATATTATTCAGACAGAATAACAGAAACGGATTTTTTTAAACAAAAATAAATAAATAACTATTAAGTAATATATTTTTAATTTTTATCAACGTCCCGTTTTAAAGCAACAGGAGGGTTAATTAGGGACCTCGGTCAGATAATGAGAACATCTGATCTGGCCCCTCCCCTCAAAATTTTCATACCATACCAGCGAAAAGACTTTTGGTCCCCACGGTTCTAATGTGCATTAGATTCGCTTATGCGAAGGACCGCAATGGCCTGGTGGTAAGGTCTCGGCTTCGGAGCCGGAGGATTGCAGGCTTGAGGCCCGGTTCCACCAAAGAACAAAAGCGGGTCTGGTGCACATTAAATCCGGCTGGACCAAAAGTCTTTCCGTTGGTGTGGAAGTTTGGAGAAGGGGTGCCAACTCAGGTGTCATCCTCGTCATCTGATGGTAGTTCAAAATGACGAGGTCCGTCCCAAAATAACCCTAGTATTACTTCAAAACGGGACGTTAATATAACTAAACTAAACTCGAACCTGAAACTCTCTGCTCCAAAGTCGATTCTTTACCACCAGACCAGCACGGCCTTTTTAGTATTTAAGTCATACAATTTTTTTAAAAACGTAAAAATATACTTAATTAGAAATATTAAAAAATTTCTAACATTTGAATGATACTTGATTTTAATTTGTACCAATTTCAAGTACATGGTACTTCTAAGTTGAACGAAAGCACAAAATGAGTATACTTAGGAAATATCACAAAAGATAGAATGAAATTTTAGGACCACCTAGTGTCACAAAGTCCTTAGCTTGCTGTCTATTTTCATGTTTAATAATTAGGATATGATTAGTTTTAAAATTAATCATCAGAAAATAGGATTATTGTACCTTCAGTTATCAAATTTACTTAACTAAGAAAAACAACATCTGACATTGCAAATAGCACTATGTTCATTATAAATATTATCAAAAATAACAAAGAAAATATTTAACAAATAATGTTTTTATAATGAAAACTGTTACAGATCTCAGCTTGTAAAACATATTACCATCAAAATTTCAAATATTCTTATTTAACTCTTACATTCTGTTCACATACTCTTAATTCGACTAAAATGTGTTTACAAAATTATTTTCACAAGACATAAAACTAACAAAAATTAATATTCATTATACGAAAAAAAACTATAATAAATTACGCATTAGTTCTGAAAGCTTAGTGAATACTAGGTAATGCTGATAGATTTTTATCAAAATAAATTTGAATTCAAGTTTTTAAAAATTTAGAAATTAGAAAAAATACTAAATAACGTCTACAACTTAATAATTTATTTTAGTTTTTTATGCATACAATTTTAAAAATTTTACAAATAAAAAGTAATTGCCTATTTTCCTCTCCTAATTTTCTGAATACTCAACTCAAATTTTAATATTAAAATGACAAAAATCTGACAGCATTGTTTTGAAACAATAAATTAATTGATGCATACTGCTTTTATTTTAACGTTATTTTTTATAAAAAATTGAATATATAAGACATTTTCTATTTATATGAATAGAAATAATAACCATAGAAACTAGGGCACTATTATTACAGCTAATTAGATTGGTAAGTAGAGGAACATTATTATTACAGTTAATTGTACATTTTTTAAATAAATATCAATTTCAGATTCTATATCTCATAAAAGTTTTTTTTTTTATCCTTTTTTTAATGTTGTTGCATTTTGCAAAAAGAGAAAAAAAAATCTGTTTCATTAGCTTTTCATAATAGTTCTTTAATTTCTAGAGTGTATAGTATGAGTGGATTGCTGAATATATCCAAAAGAAAGTTGGTACCATTAATTTTCTATGAAAGATAACTTATAACTGCCGTACGCGATACTTTCCACTTAGTGTACACTATCAGACTTTAACATCAGGTTTCTTTATCGGAACTGAATTCCAAACATATGTACTAACAATGAATTTGCTTCTTTCACTCTAAAAAAGGATTTATAAATGACAGGGCTAGAATTTACTAAATGCAAGAACCTAGTATTTTTCTGAAGTTTTAAAGGAGGATGAAATCTATCAAAATACAATAGGATAAGATCAGATTTGAAAGTTGTTAATAGGAAAATCCTTCTATTACTATCACAGTTAATGTAAGCCTTCAAAAGTCATCAGAGTAAATGAGAAGTAACAAGCAGCAACAGAATTCACAGAAGAGTGTCAGAAAATGTTGTATAAGCACCTTTATGTAGCTGTAAAAATAAATTTTGTGCAATAATATTCCTTAATAGTATGCGAGAAATACATTAGAATTTTAATTTTTAAATTAAATTTCTAATTAAAATTTTGCAAATTCCACCCTTAATATATTTTTAAAATCCAAAAAGTAATTGCCCATTAAATTTCATGCCCCATATTTCAATGAAACTCTGCATTAATCAAGCAAATCTTTATATAACATGAAAGAAAATTTTTGTTTGGAAACTAAGAAAATAATGTAAAAATAACAAAAAGACAAAAAAAAATATATTAGGTTGGTGCGTATGAAATGTCGGATTCTTAAGTGATTGTATAAAACTGCATATCTTTCTTCAAAAGCTGTTTATTTCAATCAAAGTATGCTCCATTCGCTTCAATACACTTCTCCCAACGAGATTTTAAAGCGTAGATGCCTGTCTTAAAAAAATTTTGGTCTTTAGAATTAATAAACTCTGATATCGAGTTTTTTAGACTGTCTTCATTTTCATAGTGTTTGCCCCTTAAAAACAGCTCTAAATGCTTGAAAAAATGAAAATCGGTCGGCGAGAGATCCGGTGAATATGGTGGATGCTGCAAAACTTCATATTCCAGTTCGTTCCAGCTGATTTCGCTCTGTCAGTGCGTGCGGTACCCACTTGTCCATCTTCTTAACCTTGCCAATCTCAGAAAGGTGTCTCAATATCGTTGTATGGTCAACTTTCATCCTGATAGCAAGTTCCCTCGTGGATACGGCTGGATCCGCTTCCACTAGAGCCTTCAGGTCATCATTCTTCACAGACGTTTTGGGTCTTCCGCGCGGCTCATTTTGTAGTGAAAAATCGCCAGTCCGAAATTTTTCGAACCAACGCTGCACTTTCCGATCGTTAACCGTATTCTCCCCAAACGCTTGGTTTATGTTGCGTGCAGCTTTTGCAGCACTATTACCAAGTTTGTACTCATATAAGAAAATGACGTCGGCAGAATTCATATCGGCAATAAACTCAAAAGAAATAACAAAAGGGAAGACCTTCGAGAAAACCTATTTTGCTGAAATGAGTCTCTGGCAATGGACAATACGACTATGAATGAGGTTATGCCAAAGACAAAAGTATAACGAAAACAGGGAGACAAACGTCCGCATGTAAAGGGAATCCGACATTTCATACGCACCAACCTAATATAACGATATAATCTGAATTATAAAGGTTTCTTGAAGCCTTTTTTTATTATTTCTTTTAAATTTTAAATATCAGATCTAGCAGAATCTTTTAAAAATAAAAACTATCATTTGACAAGATTGGTCCAACAAATGATAATTTTCAAAGGAAAGGGAATATTTAATAAAGTACACCACAAAAGAAATGATTGAAAACTTACTGGAAGATTTTGCGCAGTCAATTAAAGTAATTACAATAACAATAAATAATCTTAAAACCCCTTTCATAGTCCTTTAAGAAATTGTTCAAAACAACTTATTAATGAGAAGATGATTGAATGTGTACTGAGAATTCATAGTAATTAGAAAAAATGCAGTTAAATATCATAAATATCTTTCAAGTAGGCTTTCAGAACAACTTCATCCATCTCTGATGTATCTTATTTCTTTTACACACCATTAACTTTTGTCATTTGGAGCTAATCTGCGTAGCCTTTAAGAACGTTTAAAGGAATTGAACATTCGGTTACCAAAAATAACTAAAATAAATTATTTGAATTTAGAACACTAAATATATTGAGACAATATACTGAAACGTTTTTCGAGATGCAACGACATCATCAATTTCGTATTTTGCCCATTTGGACTCGCCATTCCAATTCTTCAATACATATGCCAAAAGAGAAAAAAGGTGCAAAAAAAAAATAAATAATAATAATTACATTGGGTTGAAACTTCTGTATCTCTTCACCAAAATGCTTTCCATTCGTCGATTTTCTTTTTTGATATATCCAGTAAACAAAAAATTATTACTGTTTTTAGTTTATTGTGTTCATTGTCTGCAGAAACAAAAAGTTTTTTTTTTTTTTTTTTTTTTTTTTTCCCATTTCTGAAAAAATTAAGCACTTTTAAGATGTTTGAAAAATAGTTTTCAAATTTAAGCACTTTTTAAGGATTTTTCATGATGCTATTCACCTTGGAAATGGCTCAGCAATGCTCTTTCGTGACAATTTTAGAAAATTACATCATAATTTATAATATTTTTTACAAAACTAATATAATTTTTCTTTCTATTTTATGGTTTTCTACTTATTTTAAAAACAGGAATAAATATACAGGAATGACATAGTTACAAATGCAAAATTATAAAACTGTAAATCTGAAATTTCAAATCATATTAATGAAATCAGGGTTAATGAGTGAATGAATGCAATAACAAATTATCAATATATACCTGATAGGAAAAACACAGCACAGTATATATACTTTCATTATCTATCTCTCATAATTGATATACAAATTGATCAAATTAATATATTTAATTAAGGATGGTTAAACTAGTGTGACAAACTGAATGCACACAATAAAAAATAAAATATATCTCAGCTAATAAGATTTTTACCCTAAATAAATTCAGTAACCTTGCTTTTTCAGTAGTTTTCTACAATAGGTGCATCTTCAAATCATTTCTGACGATTTTACAAAAAGACAATATTTCTAAAGAATTAAACCAATAGAATGCAATCAATATCTTTCTTTAGAAGTTTATTTACAATATTCATGATTTCAGTTTTAATCTAATACAACAAAAATGCATGTACATATATTTACAAATGATGCCTAAACAAATAATTTTCAGTCTCTTTTCAAACAGGTGTATATTCAATTTAAAAATCCATGCACTTTAAAAATATAAAATATCTGAGTCACTTCTTCCCCATATTTCCATCCTTCTTTGAATTAAAAAGAAACCTGAAATTAGGAAATAAATAATAAAATTAGACATTTTGATTATTAGAATTGTTAATCATATGAAAAGCAATCAATATGATAAAATCAATTACCTAAAATATCAATTATTTATTTATCAAAAGGACAATTAGTTGGCCAAAGGACAAAATACATATTTCAAATAAAAAATTTATGTCTGTATAAGTTATCATGAGGAAAATATATCAAAAATGGATGAAAGTTAAATGTAGTGGAACAATTTATTCAAAAATCATTTCATTTGTAGGAGGAAATATTAATCAATCAACACCTAATAAGACGTCTACTAGATTTCAGTAAATTATTTTCAAGTTATTTTGAAAAGTTTGTGAACTGTTTATTAATACAGGAAATAATGGCAAACATAGTGGAACATTTTAAGTCTATGTTTGGGAGCATTTTACTTCATTCATCTGATCGATTCTCCAATCAAAACTTAACCCCCAAAAAGTAACATAATATGCCAGGACTAAAGAAGCAAAAGTGACCAAGTTCCATGGTATTTTTATTAGAAATGTTTTAATAAACTGTTTCAAATTTTCATCATTATCTTTTCATGTATTAATACAACAATTTCAGGAATAAAAGACAATAAATTTTAATCCAATTGCAGTGTCCTGTAGAAATTTCATTGCAAGTATTATATAATATGGGATCAAATTGTTATACAGGATTGTTTAATAGCCAATTCAAAACCATGAAGATGTATCTTCAATTTTGCAAGTGTCTTAAGCAAAATAAAGAATTATTTTAATGTTGTATGTTTGTATTATTTTTACATCAATATATATGCTGCTGTAAAAAATTAAATTATGATTAAAATTTTAAAGTAGTTTCTGTGTTCTAAGACTTATACTTAATAAAATAATCTTGATAACTTAATATTAGAGAAACTTTCTCAGTCAATAGTTTTATGATCAAAACTGACTCAGTCATGACATTTGAAACACATAATTTTAAATTACTTCTGATTATTTTAACAATTCTTCAAGAAAGATAAGCATGAAAGATTTTCAATAGATTTTTCTTATTCAAGGTGATCATTAGTAGGCCTAAAATAATGAAAATCAAACATTCATAATTCAGCTTTGATAACAAAAGAATTATTTTTTTAAATAAAGTGTTAATGCATTAAGATTATTTTACTTAACTAAGATAGTAAGTAAAATTTAGATTTCTAATACTTTTCAATAGCATATAGTTATTGATGCACACAGCATAAAATTAATTATTTATGCCATATGAAGCATTTTTCTAGCTGAAATTAACCACTCAGCCATGATTTCAGTAAACACACTGTATATTTCCATCTTTATATTTATTTGACAAACAAAGTAGTAGTAAGTGCTTCATCTCAAATCCGCTAAGGGAATTATCAGCTATATTTTTAATAAACTTGAGATCATATTTCAAAAAATACAATAGATTTTAAAAGATAGCAACGGTAGTTACCATTATTAAACCATTCCATTAATCTGAATCAGATCCTCCTCCACTAGCATTTTCATTATCTGAAAATAAACAAATATTTAAAAATCATTCCACATTTATACAAATTATAATGACATAAAATATTATACCTATTTTAACACAATAATCATTTATAATTTAAACTATCTATTAATTTATTAGAGAACATTTTAACTGTTTGCTAACTTATTTAACATAATATCTAAATTTTTAGAGAAATAAATATAAATATATATATGCAAGCCTCAAAAACTTTAAATTAATAAATATATGTTTAAGACATTATATGTGATTTATACAAACAATTCTCATTGAATTATTAATTGAACAAGAATTTGGAAAGGAAAATATTTCTAAAAATGGATTTAAAAGAATAATAGCTGTATTGAAAGGGAAATTACAAGTGGTTTCATGGAAGTTACCTGAATGTGCACTTTGTTCCTTTTCAGAATCTGATCCTTGATTATCACCATCTAAAAATATTTCATTACAAACAATAAATATCTGGTTTTTGACTAAATAAAGTCTAATATGAATATGCAATTCAATAACAACAACAACAACCATAATTTTACAAAAGTAATATAGTTTTTTTTTAATTCACATTTTCACCAAATTAACATTTATAGAAAAAGAGAAGAAAATTTTGTTCATTCTAATACACAATTAGAGCATGGATATGATTAAATAGAGCATAAACAGCAAATAAAGCTTTAAACCAAATATAAGAAAACAGTGAACTGATTTTTTTTAGTCTCTCATTTGCAGAATATTTTTTTTAATGTAGGTAAGAAACCGAAATGTAATAAAAATTAACGTATTGTGAATGCATGAAATCAAAAGAAAATTGGATTTTAATTTAAAAATAATCAATTGAAAAAGAAAATACACAAACCTGAATGAGCAGCTTCTTTATCAGATTCTGATGCTCTGCTGGCATTGTCATTATCTATAAAATGAAAATTTTCATACCGATAAAAACCATGTTAATACTTTCCATTTGCAATGACAACTTCAAATGATTTTTTAAATTATACAAGTTAGTATTTTGTGAATTATAAAGATCTAAGATAGTGTTTATTGATTAAGAATCTTAAATGATTTCTTAGAAAATGTTGGGTGAATAATTCACATATCACAATAGATTATAATCATTGATTCAAATTAAGAAATCTAAGAGAATTAAATCAAAACTGTTTTTAACAGTCAAATGAAAAGTTAATTTAGAGAACTTTTGTTTCCTGAGCTGATTATTAGTTAATATTAAGTAAAATATGTCAGATTAAAAAAAAAAGCCAAGAATTTAATTTTTATATGTCTAAAGGTATTGTATTTTCTATAACAAAAAAAAATAAAATAATAGTTTTCATTAAGTACGATTAAGATAATATTTCAGATGGGAAGTTTTTCTAAAAAAAAATTTGATCAGAATTTGTATCATACAATACTCTTTCAAAAAACTACCAATCAAATTTTTGTAACAGCCTATTATAAATTTAGTTTTGATAAATATACATGGAATTGTAACGAAATCATATTTTTTTATGTGTATCTTTTTTCATCTTATTTTAGAAAAATAATAGTTCTTTTCTTTATATTTAACAATTTCAATCAACTGTGTGCTTGACTTTACTCACCAGAATGCGCTTCTTTTTCTGATTCAGAATCTCTAGTAGACTTTTCTGCATCTTAAAAAAAAAAAAAAAAAAAGATTATTATTAACATAATAATCTTAGATTAAAGATTATTATTAACATGGAATTAATAAAAATATTATAATTAGAGAAAAAGTGCCATATGAGAAGCTAAAAAGTACAATTTTTAAACTCTACAGAATAAAAATTAAAATAATTAATTACAAAAAAAAAAAAAAAAAAAAAAACGTACATAGTGAAAACAAATTTCAGCATTCTAAAAATGTAAAATCTACAACATGCTTTAAGAAGAAAAGCTATTGTAATAAATTAAGAATTGTACATTCTACAGTTTGCATTTTAGTTGTAATCAGCCTTATAGAATATGTGCTATATGCTTTCAACTAGATGCTTACACTTGAAACTACAGATTTTATATAAAAATAATCCAATATTCCTGGACAGATTTTTAAAACAGGATATAGTGACAAGAAGAAATGACTGGAGCTTTCTTTACTTACTTTGAGCTATCACTACCTTTTTAAAAAAGGTCCTAAAACTTTTTACTAATACAACTTTTTACAATATGTTAAGAATAAAAATACAGCAAATCATAACTGCAATATATATATATATATATATATATCTAAGAGCCACCTTTGGTAATTAGCCAGTCAGCCAATCTTAGTGCTTGCTAAAATTTTAATAATTTAATATTTTATGCAACTCCTACTTTAACAGCTTCTTCATCAAAATATTTTAAAACTTCAAATTTTGATAGTTATATAATTCACTCATAATATTATAGAGGTTTTCAGCCAAAACATAATATTATCTAATTTTCTTTTAGCTCCATATAATTTATGCTTTAAATTAAAAAATGAAATGATTAGACTGCAATTAATATAATATTTTTTACTGAAACAAAGCATTTTTTAAACATGATTACTGATAACAGAATTACTGAACTTTAAAGCTTAAGGACACTAAAGAATATCCTCCTTAATTTATATTATATCAATAATTTTTCAAAGAAAATTTCTCAGATTCATTATGAGCAGATGGATTAATTAACGATGTTTAATTTTAAATGCATCAAACACTAAGAAAATGAACTGAATCATTTCAAATAATCAGTCAAAAGAATGTTAAGCTTAACCTCATTAGCATGGGGGGGGGGGGAATTGAAGCCTTACCCATTTGACAGTGGAGGAATAAAAAGATTTTTTATTGGGAAGTTATTTTTTAATTGATAATTAAAATTATAATAAAGAAATTTTAAAAAAAGGAACCCAGGTGCACATCCTCAACTACCAAGGTATGCATGTGCCAAATTTGGTAGTAGTAGGTCGAACGATCTAGCCAGTAGATTGCCAACACACACACACATTGAGCTCTATTATAAGCATAGATATAGATATTAAGGGATGAGCAATTTATTTTCATTTTAGCATTTTTTTTAAAAACTTTTTACTAGCAAGACATTTTTGAAAATTTTCAGATTATTAAAAACAAGTATCATAAGGCTATGCATTGTATTATAATTCAGACACCCAACGACTACGGATTAAAAAAAATAAAAAATATATTAAAAATAGTAATATAAGCCTTTATAGTGAAAATAAACTAACCTGAGTGAGCTTCTTCCTTTTCAGATCCTTTTTCATCATCTAAAATCAAAATAATATATAATGATGCAGTTTCACATATTCATATGATGATTAAAAAACAGAGTGAGAGAGAGGAATTATACAGATTCTCACTCATTTATCTATATAAGAATAAATTGGATAAAATTCTGTTTAAAATTCAAATAAATTATTTAAAGTTTTATATATTTATATACAGTAAGGAGTAAAGATCTTTAACAGTTTATATCAAACTAAAGAAATACTATGACCATACTAGGATCTTATTCTTTTTTTCATAATTAAATTCTCATGTATTCATGAAACTAACCTGATTAATAATTCAATTTCATTCTTCAAAATTAAATTCACACATATGTTATCATATGCTTGTCTGCTGCTAATAAGATTATCATCAAATTATTAAAAATTCAAAGCTGAAGAATATTATTTTGCAAATATGGTTATAATTTTTTATTTCATAGTTTTCATTTTCTTTTTGTCCTGTTTTTGGTTTAAATATCATTATTGCTTTATGATAATGATAACTTCAATTAACTATTATTCCATATCACATAATGAATTTTAATAAAAAAAATAGAAAAATCCCTCCTATATATTACATGCTTAAGAAGAAAAAAAATTATTCTAATGTCTAATTTAAGCATAAATATTCCTTTTAGCTTTATTTAAATAAAAAAAAATTAGGATTTCAACGTTTACACAGAATGTTACATTAGATAAAATAATCATATTGATATTTTAATTAAAGTATAAAAACAAACTTTCTGTTTAGTTTAGATTTTGAATTTGAAGCTATAAAATCAAATATACCAGAATGTGCCTCCTTTTCAGATCCAGAAGCCACACTTCCTTTTTCATTATCTAAAACAGAATAATATATTAATATTGTTAAAAAACACAAATGCGTTGTTTTTAACATATTTGGAAAAAATTGCTTTAAAGTCCAAATCAATCATTGTGACATAGTAATAAAATAAATTGATGGTAAGTAGGCAACAATAAAAGACAAATGATTTATATAATCATATTTATCTCTTTCTTTCTCACACGCACACACACATTTGTAATACAAAATATATTTGTGGAAATGATATTGCCATACCTCAAAAATAGAAGAACAACAATTTAAAAGATTTAATTATGAAATTTTAAAACAAGAAATACTCAAAATTTTATAATAATAAGGTATGCATACTAAAAAAAAACAAATATATTTTCATAATTTCTAACCTTAAATATTTCTATAAATCTATTAAAAAGTAAAATTAATGAGAATAGATAAGAACAATTTAAAAGTTTATAAAAGGGTATTAATTAGTAAATAATGCAAAGGTAAGCTCACCTGATTGAGCTTCTTTTTCTGAATCAGAACCCTTGTTAGAATGGTTACCTAAAAGGTATTTAGCATATCAAATTAATTTTCATAATTTTATATGTACAAAAATCTTCATTGATTTATGATATAATCACAAAAGGTACATGAATCAAAACTAATGCCTCAAAATTGTTACCTGACTTAGGAGAAAGGCCACTGTTAGCGGAATCTCGACTAGCTTTATCATCTGAAATAGAGAAGAGAGAAAATCGAAATTAAATAATGCTGTTACAATTTAAAAGAAAAAAAGAGACATTAAAAGAAAACATTATCTTGGCAGAATTTTAAAATATACATAAAAAAGCAAAAATAATATTAAATTACAATCAAGTTTTATTCATATCATGGGTTCTTAAAACTTTTTCTCCTTAAAATCTTACTCCGATTATAAATATATTAAGTTTTATTTATAAACAAATGTGTGTTTTTTTTTAAATAAGCATTTACAAACTAAGCATCAATAGAAATAATTCATTATTTTATGTCTCAAAATTTAATGAAGCATTTTGACGCAATATTCATTTTTTAATGTCACTTTAAAAAACTCCAGAATCTATTGACACGTAATATAAAATATTGAACGGCTTTAAATCTCATACAGGCAAACATTTAAATGAACAAGACCTTTGGTTTAAGACCAAGACCAAGTTTAAACAAAATCAGACACTGTCATAAAAAAGAAAGATTAAGACTACTTTTTAGCAATAAAATATTGTTGCTACAAAATTAGCATTCATATTTCTTTAAACTGTATTTATGCAAATCTAATGCAATCCCCATTTTAAAACTTTAAATAATAAAAAAAAATTGTTTGTCAGCAAATGTAATGCGCATCAATGGTAAGAGGAATTTATTGAATCTTATTTTATAATTTTGAATACTACATTTGGCCAAAAACAGTGCGCATTAGATTCACGTAAATACGGTATGTAACAAAAAGCATTTAATTGCATGAAATGTATAAATTATAATCATTAATATTGACTGTTGAAAAAAATTGTTGTTATAAAAGCATTGGAAAATCTTAAATTTAATCTTTTAATTATTCTTACTGCATTCTAAACAAAAAAAAAAAGTATATTAAAAATTTTTAAGTCAAAATTTAATATCTGATACCACATATTTATGACAAAAAATGTGAAACCTATGAAAAATATTACATATTTACTCACCATCAGAATCAGAATCCACAATTCTGCGTTTTTTAGCTTTCGTGCTCCCACCAGATTCACTGCCACTATCAGAAGCTACCCTACGCTTCTTTTTGGCTTTGACACTGCCTTCAGATTCACTTCCACTGTCTGAATCCACTCTACGTTTCTTTTTTGCACTGGTACTGCCACCTGATTCACTGCCGCTGTCTGATACAATTCTGCGTTTCTTACCACCTGTACTGCCACCGGATTCACTTCCACTATCGGAACCCATTCTCTTACTCTTAGAATCACTGTCATCATCATCACTATCCTTTCTGGCTCTGAAAAAAAAAATTAGAACTTAATAAAGTAATCTTCACTAATGTTTGAAGAAATTTACTTTATTGCATATTTTTATAAAATTAAATGAGCAAAGTTTTATAAGATTTGGCATCATACTGAAAATTGAATTTAGATATAAAACAGTAAATAATAAGTGCATAAAAGCATTTCCTAGAAATTAAACATTACAAACAAATCTGCACTACAATGATTTTTAAAAAATAGTTTTTTTTTTTTTTTCATCAAAACATTTAGCAAAACTTAGGATAGACATGTATTGTCGTGACTATTGTTACAAATATATGTGTACTATTTAAAGAAAACATAAATTTTTAAAATAATTTTTTCAGTTTTAATGATTATTATCGGGTTCAAACATAATGATACTTTCAGTAGAAATTCAATAAAACAAACTAAAAAAAATTGCTTATACTAACAGCATCTGATTAATGCAAATTAAATATTGATACCAATGGCAGCAAGTACTTTTCTGCAAAAATGGAGGAGGGGGGAGCAATCAAAGATGCAAATTTTTCTTTCCACAATGGTTTTTATATCATTGGGCACTTATTTTCTGTGAATAATTTTCAGGATAAATTATAGTAATGGAAAGGTGATAAAAAATTTATTCTATTACTGACTTTTTATCTTTTTAAAAAATATAAAACTAAAACATTCACATTTTTAAAAAATGGATACTTTTAAACTTAAAGAAAGTTATTGTACCTCTTCCTTCTAGCTTTTTCCTTATCGCTGTCAGAATCTTCACTAGATGAAATGGTAGCCTTAGATACCACTCTGCTACGTTGTTTTGCAGTAAGACCATCTTCCTTAATCTGTTCCTTCTTCTTTTTCTTTGATTCCTTATCCTTCCTTCGTTTACGTGGTTTTGCTTCACCTTCATCGTCAGTTTCTCTGTTATCCCGAGGTATACGCCTGTAAAATATCGAAATGATTTTAAATAAGATGTAAAAACCAATCAAGAATAGTTTCACATTTTCATTAAAATTAGATTAAGGGGATATCATAACTTGGAACATAGATAATACTTGATATTTAAAAAAAAAGAATCATAAAAGCTATAATCTTAAATGATTACATTCCCACATCCTTAAAAACTGAGAAAAAAATTAATAAATGGCTAATAATTAGTTAAATTCGGACTCATTTATAACTGATATGAAATTTGATTAAAAAAGAAAATAAAAACCATATTCATTAGTCAAGACGGTTTCTTGTTTAGCAATATTGGATAGAAAGAATAGTATTTTTTAAAAATTTCAAAGCTGTGTAAAGAGGCAAATGAAAAGAAGCCCTATTCTAAAATCAGATTGAGGGAATATTATGGAACATGAATAATACTTCATATTTTAAAATAAGAATCACAAAACCTGAAATCTTAAACGATTACATTCCTAAATCATCAAAAACTGAGAAAAATTTTAATAAATGACTAACAATTAGTTAAATTAGGCACTGCTTTATAATTGAAATGAGATTTGTTTTAAAAAGTTAATTAGAAAATTAAAACCATTTTTACTAGTCAAGAGGGTTTCTTGTTTATCAATGTCGGATAAGAAGAAAAGTATTTTAAAAAATTTAAAGCTGTATAAAGAAGCAAATGAAAATTTAAGAAACCCTATTCTAAAACTCGGAACAATAATATATTCAGTCTAAAACTTCATTCACTTTTCTGTCACAATTAAGATAAAAAAATCATCACAAAAATATATACAGCAAATCAGTAAGGCTTAAACTACTTAAAAATGTTCAATAAAGCACTTTATCTTAATTTCATACAGGTTTTTTAATAAATAAAAATATTTATTCAGAGCTTATTACTATTATTTTTAATTGAAAGAATTTTTTTAAAAACCCACTTCTTTTTCTTCTTTTTTCTCTCTTCTCCTTCCTTTCTCTTCCTCTTTTCTTTAGGCTCACCTCCAACACCGCCATCAGATCCACTGCTGTCACTAACATATTCATCTTGGGCTTTGCGACCCTAAAGAAAAAAAATATGGATAATGAAATTTTTTTTCTGTTAACAATTTTAATAATTAATTAAAGGTTCCTTAAATATATTTGAATCAACTTAAAAATCTGAGCAGTGATAAAAGCAATATTTTAAATAATTAATTTAAAAAAATAATAAATATAATACAAAAATATTTTTTAAAAAATAGAAACTCATACATTGTTGTTTTAAAATTTCGTATAAAATAGTATTCGAAGTTATCACAAAAGCAAATTAAAACACAAATAAATAAGAGGTAATAAAAATGAATACCTTTTTCCTAGGTTTCTCATCTTCATCAAACCGAAGTTTGGCTTTGCTTTTCTCAACAAATTCTTGTCGTTTCATAATCAGCTGTTGTTCTTGTTTGAGACGCTCATCCAGTTCTTTTTGCTACAAATAATAATAATAATAAATAAAGAAAAGAAAATATATATAATGCATTAAACAAAACATTTGAATACTTTTGGTATCCATTAGTTCAGCTACTCTATAATGTTGTTATTGCTTTCTATGAATAATAAAAAAAATCAAATTCCACTCTATAATGTTGTTTTCTATGGATAATAATTCAAATTCTACTCAATAATAAATATAAATTAAGAGATTACTTATATTAAATGAAAAAAAGCAAATAATTTGTAGAATTAAAAGACTAAATAACTAAGATTGGTTAAAAAGACATATAAAACATCAGATACAGACCTATGTCTATATAGCTTTCAAATGAACAGAAAAAAATTTTGCAGGGAAAAATTAACTTATACTTAAAATTATTTTTTTTTAATTATTCAATGGATGGATGTTTACAAGCCTTTAATAATTGTATAATATACAATAGAATACATCAGATACAGACCCATGTCTATATAGCTTTCAAATGAGCAGAAAAAAATTTGGAAGGAAAAAATTAAGATTTATACTTAAAATTATTCAATGGATGGATTTTTACAAGTCTTTAATTATTGTAAATACACAATAGAATATTACATTGAAGAATTATCATTAAAATTTACACCTTAAGTGATTTGTATATTTTTTAAAAACAATTTACAACTAAAATAATCGAAAATTTCAAACCTGTTGTTCCAATATTTTCTGTTTCAATGCCTCTCTCTCTTCCTCTTGTTTACGTCTGAATTCTCGTTCTTCAGCATCTAATCTTCTAGCCCTTGCCACATGATATTGGGCTTGACTGAGAAGATCCTGACATTGCCTTCAAAATTTCAGGTCAAAAAAATTAGGTAAAATATTCTATGCTATTATTAAAGACAATTTTATCAAAGGCAGAAATATTTAGTATGATAATGTTTACTGACTTATATTAAATACAAGTTCTATGATGCAAAATCCTCCAAAACATTTTACTGAGCAGATTTATAGCTGCCAAATCCGGTATACAGTAACTTTGTGGATAATAAAAGTTCATTAAAAAAGTTTTAAAAAATTAGATTTACGACTCATTAAAATGAATCATCATGTTAACATCTTCTATTAATAAATTAGGAGCATATTATATATTGAGAGTTCTGGAGTCTGTAATCCAGACAATCTCTATATATGCATAGACAAATGAACAACAAAAAATACTGCATACCTGCAAGCCCTATAAGATTAATCATATTTAAAACTATGTCTTCTCTTTTCCTTAATTTCCATTTAATCAGACATAACCATAACAATATGTGGCCAAGTACAGATAGTTAGTTATAAAATTTAAAATTTGTTTACAGTAGTTCATATTTATTTTACTTTATACTAATAATTTAAAATTGTAGTTATTTCGCAACATTGTTATTTTCTGAAGTTTCTAAACATTATGAATTGTCGTTTTTGAGTAGGACAATGCATAAAACTGAAAAATCAAATAATGATTGCAAAAAAAAAAAAAAAAAAAAAAAAAAGAATTGAAAACTGTAAATATTTACATAGTTTTTTATACCACACAACTGATCCAAAGTCAAAAATAAATTAATCCATTTCCACACATTAAAATTTAAAAATAGACTATCTTCAAGTACATCTATTTGCACTTACTTCAATGTTAAATAATGAGTTAATTATATGTATTGAAATCAGAGTTATAAATAAATGAAATTATCCATTATGAATTTAAAAATATTAATTTCCATTTCTTGTTATATCAATAATATTATTTGAAACACAATTTGATTCCAAACAATAAAAGATATAAAAATGAAAAAGGGGTATCATTTTTAATACAAAAAAAAATCATAATAATTCAAACTACATAGTCAGACCATATTAAGAGTTAAACCATATTAAAAAATACTGTTGTATAATCAGAAAATGTTAATATAAAATAAAGCAATTTTATGCTCTAAGAACTATTAAAGTATTTCAACATGTTTAATTATCTATTCTATCTTGTTTGTGGTTTCTTAATTAAATTAATTAAAAGACATATTTAGCTCACTGTTTGAAATGAAACAAGATAAAATGAAATGGATGCATTTATAATGAAAATATCTTTTTAAAACAACTAATTTTTAAAGCAGTGTTAATTCTCATTGGTAGTAAGTCTTGCCTGATAATCTCTTTACCTCATTTTAAAGTGAGATGAAAAAATAATTACCTAGCTTCTGCAGAAGCTTGACCGAGGTCATATTTCATTCTGTCGCCATTTATACTCAAGTAACTGAAATACCTAAAGCAAATATAAAAGAATATTTCATATATAATAGTCTTATTTGGATATGTTGAAAAACATTTCTATATCTTTACAATCAATTCTATTCTACATCAATTCTAAAAACTGCAATACTAATAGGTACTAATACTACAATACTACTAATTCCAAAATGAAATAAGATCTTCCTAGCTTTTTTCAAGGGATGATAAATATTTATAAGAAATGTAATTTTAATAAATAGTTTTTAAAAAAAGGTTAGTTAAAATTTATAATAAAAATATAAGATACAATAAAAATTATTTTTTTATATATTTAATGAATAATATATATTATTTTTTACTATTTTTACAAATAAAAAAATCAAATGCTGAGTTGTTACTAAATGCTTTAAGAATTACAAATTTTAATGCATTTAGTAACAACTTAAATTGAAGGTTAAATTCTAAGAATAAAATATAATTACCTCTGAGCTAAATCCAATTCATGCACAGCAGATAATACAGTTTTTAAATTACTTTTTTCATCTTTAAGTGTTTGTGTAGCTAATTTTTGAAGGACTAAAGCAATGTTGTATAATATCACAGTATCATGAGGTGCAACTCGACGAGCCTATATAAAGAAATACTTCCTTTAAAATGTCCTAATTTCAATCTAAGGAAATGTTTGAATGTGTTTATTAGAATTGGTTGTAAAGAGAGCAATGAACTTACCTTTAATAGCATTTGCTTACATTCTGCAAGTTTACCACATCTGTAATAAGCTCGGGCCAAATACATCAAAATTTCAACATTATGGTGTTTGAAGAATTTTTTAAGACAATTCTCATACTAAAAAATAAATTAAAAAGTATGTTGCATGAATAAAAAATACTTTGATAAGAAATGTTACTTTTAATTTATATTTCATAAACAAATACAATAATTATGTTGAATTAAAATGATACATACCATTTGTATAGCAGCCACATACTGTCTCTGCTCCACATATATATGTGCTATATTAAGCCATACATCACAGAAATCAGCTGTTGCTTCTCTAACTTGAGCAAAACAATCTCTTGCTTCAGAAATATAACCTTTATGAGCTAGTACTGCACCTGAAATAATCAAGATAATATCTTAATAAGAAAAAAAAATGTATACAATGTGAGTATGAAATAATTTGTCACATCAGATAAATATAAAAATAAATATATAAAAAAAATAATGAAAAAAAAATCTTCTTCATGCAATTGAAAGCTCTAAAATGAAAACAGTATTAATATTCAAAGAGAAAAATATGTAACATTAATAAAATGGAAATTTTAGGTAAAGAGGTTTGATTAAAACAAGGAATATGTGTAATATGTTATACAATATAGAATGATTTGTAAAATAAAGTATTTCATACATGCAACCAAGTCATAGTTGGAATAAATTCATAAAAAATGCATAATTTAGATTTTTAAAAATTTATGTAACTATAATTAGAAATTATATTGCAGTACCATTGTTGCATACATGTTTGTAAATTATATAGGTAATCCATGAATTTATATTTTTAAAAAAAGACAGCAAGAAACTACAGAATAAACTGAAAAATTTGTTATTGAAAACAAGTCAATATCAAAAATGTTATGTCAGTATAAAAATAAAAAATAATTTTTTATATATTGCTGAAAACAAAACAAAAGTTTTTTTTAAAAAAAAAAGAATAAAAAATTATTAATAATTACAAAAATATATAATCATTCAAAGACTTCAAACTTAATTTATAAATAAATATTTTAATTAAATATTTGTAGAAAAGAAAATAAAGAAATATCAGCTTCATTTTACTTTAAAATTAATGAGCAATTAATATCTGACAGTTTTTTCTCCAGGTTTTTAATGCAATTTATGAAACTTTTTACATGCTACAAGAGGTAAGGTGGTAATCTTTCAAGAAATATGTAGAAATAGGATCAATTATCTATTGGAACAAAGTGCTTTACGAAAAGGTTCATAAGACAAATGAAGAGAGAGAAAAACTAGTTACCTATTCCATTAGCAGCCCATATATTTCGAGAGTCGATACGTAGCACTTGTTTATATGTAGATAAAGCTCTATCTTGATGCCTCTTTTCTTTTTCCTTATCTCGGCTGGGCTGATGTAAAGTTTGGAGCCAAATATTTCCAAAAGCTATTAAGGAATAGGTATCATTTGGAGTAGTATTTAAAATACGTTCAAATTTTCTTTGACCAGGGTTCCATTCTTGTTTTGCAAGATGCAGGTTACCAATTAAGGACCAAGCATCTGGATGAGTCTAAGGAACAAAAATAAAGAAAATCTTATATTATTCTATAAAATTCTATTAAATTCGATTATTTAAGCTGCATTTGACATGAGAAAAGTAAGTCAATTTTGAAAAAAATGAAGAAATGTGTAGTTTAAGAATGGAATAGCTCATGTAATAAAATTTGGGAGATTTTAAAATAATATTATGAAAAAATTGAATAAAAATGCAATAATAAAAAAATCAAAAAGTTTTCAAAATTTATATGTACTGCAACTAACAACCAATGTTAAGATCTTTGTTTAGTGATACTTTCAAGATGTGATTCCCCACACAGAAAGTCTTGTTTCTTAAACCTCTCATAGTAACAACAAATCATGGCTGGACTTTTATGAATATCTCCTTATATATTCTAATTTTATAGTAATTTTTTAGTAGTAAAAGTATTGAATTTTTTAGTTCCATAAGTGTTGAATTTTGTAGTTGTATAAGTGTTGAATTTTTTAGTTGTATGTGTACATCCTTTATAAGTATATGGGGTTATTTTGAGAAAACTGGTGGTGAGGTCTACTACTAGAAAGAGTGCTTGCCATGAGTTAATAAATTAAAAATTCACTTAAATGAATGCTTTTGTGAGTGCTAAGTATAACGAGTGAAGTGATACAGACTTAAAAGAGTTATTGATTAGTCTTTTAGCTAATTCTCTTTTAATATATTATTGGGAGATAAAGAATTTAAAATAGTTTTCTAGAAACTACACAATATTTAAACTATTTACTTCAATTCCCATCTTATAAAAGAAATATTATGAAGAAAATACTTTTAAATTAATTTCCTAAATCAGATATTATGTTTTAAAATTCTAATGTTAGTTTAAATTAAATAAATCTGTAAAACTAGAGAAAATTTAAGAAAATAGATAATTTTGAAATTAAAAATACAGTACACTTCCGAGTATATGGCCTAATGTGGTGGAAGAGCAGACTGGATAACAAAAACCCCAGATAGGCAGTAGTTCTATTAACTCTTTTCTTTGCCCACCAATACCAGAAGAATAAGTTTTTATTAAAAAAAAATTACAGTTATAATATGTATTTCCCACTTCTTATTGAGTAATAAGTTCATCTCAAGCCATGCAGAATGAGAACATGGCAGCAGCTGGTGAATCACAGAAGTCATTGCAATAATGTGTTAAATTAAAATAGAAGGTTCTATACTGATAGCTTATATACTGCACTACATTTTTCAAGAATTTATTAGAGTAAAAGTGTATACACTGTTCACATTTTAACATAAATTCTGTAATCTTTAACTTAAATGCAGGAAACGTATACAAAACATTGACGTGAATTGTATGCCTAATTCATAAGAAAATTGACTCAAGTAGATTTTATTTTTGATGAATGATACACAGGTATGAAAAGGTAACCCTAAGTCAAAATTTACAGTTTTTAGTTTTTGAAAAACTAGGCCGGATAATCACAGACCGGATACTTGGGAATGTATTGTACAGTTGTATATTTATAAGATAAGCCCAATAATATTTTTTTTTTAATTGAGTATACCTGATTAACTTGAAGAGCTTCTTTGAACCAATCAGAGGCTTCATAAATCTGACCACGATCCCTGGCCATACAGCCTAATCTCAAATAACCTACAAAAATATTAATTCGTTGTAAAATACAGAGACAATAAAATGTGCTTTCTAAAAAAATTTCAAACTGAATTACCAAAATAAGAAAGGTAAAAAATTTTAAATTGTCTGTTATTGAATTCAATTTTTAATGAGAAAACTTTATTATTTTCAAACACAATTAATAACAAAGCACTGTTTCAGAATTTTTGAAACCATCTATCATTATAAAAAGTTTCACTAAGATATATATATATTTAATATTATACAATAATATGCATTATAAAAAATCATTGCTAAAATAGACATAATCAACAAAGTAACATTAATAAGTATGAAATAATTAGATAAGAATAAGATACAAAAATGAAGTAGATCAGCAATAGATTAGCTAAATAGATATTAAGAAAAATAAATTGTATTACTTACAATCAACATAATTAGGATGTTCCCTTAAAATAGTCTTGTATAACCGATCAGCTTTGTCAAATTGGCTAAAGGATTCATATAATCTAGCTAGATTATAAGTAGTTGTAACAGATATAGCGTTATAGTAATTTTCATCATGCTGTGCATCTTTACGAGCACGTTCTAAAGATGCCTCATAAAATTTCTAAAACATAGAAGAAAAATAATATTGATATAGATATTAAAGCCCAACTTTGCATATTTCGAAAATTTGGGCCTAAAATGTTTTAAGTTAAAAACAAACCTTAGCATCATGGAGATTTCCTAGCCTATAATGAAGAGCACCAACATTATTCAAAATTTCAGGGGGAACATCAGCTCCTACTTGTTCTTTTAAAATTGAGGTAGCTGTACCATATGCAGAAAGAGCTCCTTGAATATCTGACTGTTCTAAAATCTGAGCTAACTCAATCCATGCTTCAACATCTTCAACAAATTGTTCAGTAACTTTCTTTAAATGTGCCTGGAATTAATAACATATTAGCAAATATTCCAAAGAAAAATATTCTTTATTACACTAATGCATGCATTTTTTAATAAGTAAAGCCTAATATAAATAGCAGGACTTTCTGATCAATACAGGTTCCAACCTTAAACATGACAAAGTTTAGGGAATGCTCTCTTAGCAAAGAACAATGTAATATTCAATCATGGAAAAGATTGGAGTCCTAAAAGTAAAGTCTTCCACACCAAAGAAATGGTTTTCTTAACAAATAGATATGCATTTAAGCATCAAACCATATTAGCAATATAGTTGGAAAATTTATTTGCTTTTTTAAAATCATTACACAAATTTTAATTCTATTTTCATTGGGTTTTTTTTTCCCTTAATCATTGTAAATTGATTTTCTCAACTATTGATGGTGGTTTCACAAAGCTGATATTTTATGAGTTTTCTCTTTCAGTTACTTGAAAAGAATATAAAGACATAATAATACACTGACTTTTTTTTTCTCTTTTTAATTTATATTTATAAAGGAATTTTGAAACAGGATTTTAATAATTACAGTGTGAATTTCTATTTCAAAGTTATTCTCTTTACAGACCTAATTATTAAAAAAAGTAAATAGAATTGCACAATACAATGTGATTAATAATTTATTTATAATAGCAATAGTTAGAACTATTAATTTTCATTAATGAAAATTATTCTAAACCAATAATTATTCAGATAAAGTATATTACTTATTAAAGAAGATTTAAAAAGAAGTCTCACCTTAGCTTGATCTCTTTTTGCTTGATTTGGACTGTGTGCGTAAAGAGAGCCAAGAATTTTCATAGTTTCATAATTTCCAGGCTGTGCTTTCAAAACTTTTTCAAAGCACTGTGCTGCCTATTAAAAAATACAATAGCATAAATAAGTAGAAATAATATTTTACCATAATCACCTACATAGATTTTTTGTGATTTTGAGAAAAATAACTTCAACATTTCTTAAGACTTTAACTAAGAAATACAAATATATAACAAAGATGCTATGAAATAAAACATAAATTTTTAAAATCAGTTGGTTTCTAGAATTTTCAAGCATATTTATTTACAACTCTGATATTTGCCCTCACATTAAAATTGCAGAGGCTAGGGAAGGCAGTGTACACCATGAGAACCTATTCTTTAATTTTGAGAACTTTACATATTTACATTTTTTGCCTTATAATACAGTTATAAAAAAAGCAATTATGTAAATAATAAAGTTATAAAATACCTCATAATACAGTTATAAAAAATTTACTATGCATTTTTTTATGCATGTAATTATGCATTTTTTTTATTTGATTGAAACTGAAATTTGTTACAGAACTATAATTTTAGCAACAAAAATTGTATTTATTTAACCTGTCGCATTTTTGAGTTACAGCATTTGTATGCATGCAAATATGCAGATCAATCCTTTAACAGATCGTTCAAATTTAGATTTAGGTCTATAATCTAGATACTAAAATTGTATAAAAAACTTTATCCATTTAATATTTTTGGTTTGATAATCATCTTGTTCATATGCACTACAACAGACAAATAATTTTATCATTTCTTTATAAATAGTTAGCAAGAAAATTTGATAAAAATCTATAAATTTTATGTTAGAATCACACACAAATTTTATCCATTAACTCAAAATGTATTTGATCTATTTTATTTTATTAAAAAAAAAGAAATATAATTTCAAAAACATGTTTTTCAGACACAGGAAGGTCTAAAATGTAAAGATTAATCAAAATGCCGAGATTGAATCTTTAGATGATTACAACATTTTCTTCTGCTTGTATATGTAATACAGGAGGAAGTAAAAATAATATTAATATGCAATCAATATTAAAGTTCATAAAACCATTTACATTTTCCATATCTCCTTTGTGGATATACATCTGACCTAAACCATATTGAGGCAAAACAAATGACGGTGATGCAAATTGCGTCGCTTGATAATAATATTGAAAAGCTTGATCATAATCCCCTTGAATATGGAATGATCTAGCTAACTGATAACAGCTCTCTGCTCGCATGGCTTCATTTTCAGTATTGTGGAAAGCATGAAGAGCTAAATGTTGCACTTTGGTATATTCCTGAAAAAAGAAAAAAAGGATTTACAAAGATATAATAATGTTTTAAAACATAACAATAAAACGAGAAGTTGCATTTACACCTCATTTTCATGAGTTTTAAGTACAACACATAGTTACATATTTATTTTTAACTCAAGCGTATTCAAAGAATTTAAGAATTGCAATTAATCAAAAGAAGGAACTTTTATAAAACACCAAATCAAAAAACATAAATATAAGGTGGTTGAAGAAAGACCAAATTAGCCAATACAATATATATATATATATATATACACACTTATAATAAAGCTCAATGTGTGTGTGTGTTGGCGCTCTACAGGCCAGACCGTTGGACCTACAGCTACCAAATTTGGTACATGTATGCCTTGGAGGTCGGGAATGTGCACCTCGGAGCCCTTTTTTCGAATTTTTAATTAGAATTTGAATTAATTAAAATTTAAGCAAAATTTCGACGTTTTTCCGCAATAACTTCCGAAAATATCATTGCACAAACATGATTTTTATATCAATTTAAAGATAAAAAAAATTAGCTTTCTAACAGTATCAGTTTTTTAAATTTATAATGTAAGCTTCTATTTTTAACGAATTTTTAAAGAAATATTTTAACCATGTTTTTATCATGTGACTGGATAAAATAAAAGAATACCAGAAGTTCGAATTAAAAAAAGAACTATCATCGCAAATCAAATCTAAATTAATACAACTTTCAGCACCGGACCGGATAAAATAACATAAATATAAAAAGTGATATTTTCTAAAAAAATAAATGCAAAGCAAAGGATTCTATGATCGTTTGCCATATCTAAATAATTAAATCAATAAATCTTCTTTATGGTAAACCTGATCAAATTAAGACAGGATATGCATTGGAATCCGGACTTAATGGCATATTTCTATTATCGTTTGCAATATCTGTATCATTAATTCAATATTTTTTTTTTTCATTATAAAATTTGATAGTTTCTAAAAAAACAGATGCAAAGCTAAGGTTTCTATAAAATCTGCAAGAATACGTCAAAGGGAAAAAATTAGGTTTTATCATCGTGTTGCCATCATTTTGACAGAAGTTCAAATTTTTTAAAAACTATCATCGCAAATTAAAAGTTAAGAAAGGCAACTTTTAGCATGTGACTGGATAAAATAAAATAAATATAAAATGTGATATTTTCCTTAAAAAATGCAAGGCAAAGGATTCTATGATCCTTTGCAATATTTAAATCATTAATTGAATAAATTTTATACAGGATGTGCATTCAAATTCCTTTCCAATGGCCAGTTTGTAAAATATTATTAATAGGCATGTATATTGTTTAATACTTATAATTTGATTTAAATAAAGTAAATAATTACATTTTATGCAGTTTGAGTCAAATAATGCATTTATGAATAATGAGTTTTAGATTTCTTCATACTTTTCTCTGTGAGCCATATTTTACAAAATATTTTAATTAATATTTTAAATAAAAGTTGTCTCATCAATCAGTTTTCTAAATCAATCATTAAAACTGCCTGATTTATAAAATTAAGGAATATTATTAGGAAAATGCGTTCTTTTAGAACTTTCAGTCCATCATCTTAAAGAAAATATTAGTTTCGGGCCAATCAATGCCCGGAGTTACTTCAAGGCTAATGAGTATGTGATTTAATTGAAAATTTTAGAGCCCATTACTCATGGCAAACCAGCTGGTCGCCAAAGGTGGCTAGTATATATATATATATATATATATATATAAATTAAATTCAACTCGTCCATTTAAGCATAATTAAGATATTAATGAAGATGATTAATCATTAGTAAAATTAATTCCTACTTTATTTCAAATGCCTTTAATCAGGCACATACACATATATTTAGAGGGAGAGGCAATAACTACAGAATGTACTGACTAAAAAACACCGTCTCTTTAAGTTAATTGCCCCTTCAATTGGAAAAATTTTCTAAATATTAAAGAACTAATTTTATCAGCCAAATTTAACTTTTAAATCATTTTTAAAAAAAAATTATAACCTTAAATTTAAATTTAATTAATTAATTTAATTTATAACTTTAAATGAAAATGTGAAGTATTAAAATCATTACCTCCAAATATTTTGCAAATACAAAAGAGAAAGGTTTCAAAAATTTTCAAATGATGATAGCAAAAAGATAATAATAATAACACATATCCTGTTATAAAATACAAATAAGAGATTAAAAGTTTAAAATCCACTGTGACAATGAGGTTTTTAACCCTTTCTCTTGCTTCTGAATCGTTCTAATACTTTGCTAGATTTTTAGAACAAGCTACTTCTAGATTTTCTCATAGAAGATTATTACAAAATAAATATATACATTATGTTTTCTATTCAAAATTTAATAAAATGATCAAGCTTCCAGTGCATTTATTACTAATAAATATCAATGCTCTTGAATTTTCAACAAAGCAAATCAAAGTAGGCATTTTCATTGCTTTTATTCACTTTTATTCCTGAGGATAGTTAAAAATGATTACATTTTTTTTATCATCATTATATAGGAATAATTATTGCCAGAATAATTATTACTTATATAACTGACTCATTTTAACAGCAGTGTATTATGCAATTTATTTATGAAAAGTTTTCTTTTTAATATTTCTTTCCAATCTTACATCGCATTTCATCGATTTTTGAATAATAATTATAAACTAGTAAACAGATATTTACAGAAAATATTAACTTAAGAAATAAGCTACATTACCTTCTTGAAGAAAAAGTGATTTGCTAAATGATTTAAAACCATTGGATTAGAAGAATCTATTGTATAAGCTTTTGAAAGCATTTGTACACCATTTCTAATAGCTTCAGGACTTTTATTGTTTAATTCTAAAATAGCAAGACCAACAAGAGCTCCAACACATTGTGAGTCAAGTGCCAAAGTTCTTTCAAATGCTAATCTGTAAATAAAATGGATATCAACAAACAGGTAATGATTCAAAAAATAAATTGTGAATTATCTATCATATTATTTAGGATAGATTGATATAAATTATTCAACTGCAAAGATTGTTTTGCACTCTTGTTATAAGATAAAGAGGTACAGCAAATTTACAGTAAATGAAATACTTATAACGATTTTTAAACTCTCCAGAAAGTAACATTAATTTCTATGGGAGAAATGCATTTATATCTAATATTCATACTGGATTGCAATTGTAAATATTTTGATAAATTTAGAATTTTTTGTTAGAAAAGTTATTTTGATGCAATTTTAATGATGTAAGGTAAACATTTTTTTGTAAAACTTTCTTTTCAATTATAAATGAAATAAATCATTAAAAGAGATTTTCAAATTTATTGTAGTTTTTTTAAGAGTTAAAAAACATCAAGAAAAGAAATCAGCAAATAGATTTAATAAATGAAATAGAATATTTGACATCGCTTTTTAAAAGATCTGAGTGAAAACTTAAAAAATAAAATATGCAAATTTATAATCATCATTTCTAATTTCAGATGACTTTTCTTTATATTTCATTATTATTCTATTAAACTTTAATATTCTAAATTCATTTAATTTTTATAAAAGCAAAAATTTATCAAAATATGCACAGATGCAGCAAGTATAACTATCTTTTGCTAATGTAGGATGTTTTGTGATGGATAATTAGCATTTTGCACTGATTTTTATAATTCCAATAAACCGAAATTAACACAATTGTGAGCCTTATAGAGAAAAAAATATCTTCAAATACTAGAAATCCAAAAGAGACTAACACTTTCTTCAACTAAACAAATAAAAGATCTGTTATGACAACCACACATAAAATACAAAAAAAGTTTAAACTATTTACCTGGCTTTATCCAGTTTTCCCATTTTATAAAAACAATGGCCCATTCCTAATCGTACTTCTGCAGGACATTTAGGATTGTTCCGAAGAGCTTTTTTGTACAGAGCTAAAGCACCTCTGTAATCTTTTTTATTAAAGGCAATGCAAGCTTTACCAAGTAAGGAAGGAATGTTGTTTATGGACTGAAAAAGATTGGAATTTTTATAGTAAACAAATTTTTAAACCTATACATGATTTCTCCTAAAACGTTATGCATTTGGAATAACTACAATATAAACATTTAAAAAACGTATGTTAAGATTTTATGATTCAAATAAATTAATCAATTACTTTTTGACTTTTCAAACATATATATATATATATATATATATTCATTTTTATATAACATTTATTCCTAAATAACATGGCAGTGCAACAAATAATCATTGTTTAACAAGCTTTGAGCTTTATAAGATTTAACTGTAGTGTCACCTCATTCTAAAACAGAATTTCCATTAAACAACACATTTAACATGTCAATGGAGAAGAATTTTCTTACAAGTCCAAAGACATAGAATCAAAATTACTCCAGTGTTATTTTTCTTTTTTTAACTTTTATAAACAGCATTGGGATTCATTTTGGAAACATACATTCTGGAAATAAAGAAGTTGCCAAAAATATTAAAAATATCAAATATTATAATATTAAATGTTTGTAAGATGTTATAAGAAAAATCTAAACAATCTTTTCATGAATATCAACTTTCATTAGGTATTATGGAATTAAACTAAAAAACTGGAAGAATTTAGCAAACAAAAATACAATATTTTAAAATAATTTTTTTAAACAATACTTTATTCTTTTTGTATTATTCAAATTAAGAGCAGCTTTAGAGACATAAAGTCAAAAATAACAACAAAAATTTCGAAAAAGAATAACCTAGTTATACGCACATGTTCTTACATAGACTTTTGCAAATATATTATTGAAATAACCAGTTGAAGATACTAGGAAACTGATTGTATTCAAGGATAAAATACCATGTAATAATCAAAGCTAATAAATAAGGCATTTTAACTCTTTCTCTCCAATTTTGGGTTAACTGTGTTGTGTCATTTATCAGAATGAATTCAATGTATCTTTGTTCTGTAAACATACCAAGACCGATGAAAATTACCTAACTGTAAAAAATTAAATGTAATCATGTTCTAGAATAAAAATTAATAATTCCATCAACATCTCTTCATTATTAATAGAAAGTATATATTTATTTCAATGGTATTCTGATGGAATAATAGTTAGGGCAAAAATATAACAAAGACATCCAAAAACACATTACCATTCTATTGATAATTTGTTTTGCATTATTAACTGGATTAGGACAATAACAATATTTAGTTTGCATATCTCCAAACTGACAAGATTTTATTTTGTGTTAACATGACTCATTAAACTAATATTTGAATCTAATAATTTAATAGCATTCAAAAGTCTATTTAAACTTAGGGACATTTTTATTTAAATTTTTTCATAAAAAATAACATGAAAAGACATATTTAATAAAGTAGAAAACTTACTTGATTCAATACAAAATTAAATTGGGCATCAGCCTGGTCCATTTTATCTCCTTCAAGCAAACAAAAGTAAGCTCTTCCTAATAAGTGATCCTCAAAAAAGAATAAAATACAAAATTAATAATTCCTAATAAGAATATAAAAATGCAAGTAATAAAAATTGAAAAAATATATTTTGTATTTAATGAATAAAGATGTGACTTGATTTGCACAAATCATAATCATTCACATAAATTAAATTTTATTTAAAATATAATTATTGTAATTTATTGAACAATAAAAATATTGTTATCAACTTTCATTAATGGAAAGATTTAAACAAATAAGCTGTTTTAATTTTTTATAAGCATCTCATAAATAGACAAGAAAAAATTAAATATAAGTTTTTTTTAAAGCCAAGCATAAGAGGAAATGCAGATATTTTATTACAATAAATTTCACTATTATGAAAATATTTAATTACATAATTTTTTAATTTAATGAAAAAAGAATAAAATGAATAGAAAATTCATTAAAGCAAATTAATAAAATAAATTTAATGATTTGCTTAAATTTATTAAAATAAATTTGTAAGTTTATTTAAATTTGTTTAACTAATACTTCATTTTATTAACAAGTCTTTGGGGGGGGGGGGGGGGGGGGGTGATAACTAAAACAAAAAATAACTAAAACTGAAATAAAAAGTTTTATAGTTTGAGATAATATCAAATAAAAAATATATAATTGTACTAAACGAAATTCCGATGATTCCAAAAAATCTATTATATTCTTTTTTTTTTTTCAAAATCTATAATTATTCTTTAAATAGTGTGATTACAATGTTACATTTATATCCAGCATTATAAGGTCATCTACTCTATAGCAAAATTAACATAAATAGTATTCCCTAAAATCATAATGAACAGTTAGCCATCATTCATTCATAATCATTAAAGATTCAACTCTTACTTTTTCACCTATTCCAGAATCCTTCTAAATTATAAGATTTTTTTTAATTAACAAATGTAATAAATACAATTTCCTAATATCTTTTTCCATTAGTTCATTACTTTATGGAATCATCCACTATTTTATATATATAGTCTGATGACTGTATTTAAATATTTCAATAACAATTTAATTCAATTTCTCCCTTTTGATAATAAAGTTTGAATAACATGGAATACTAGAAATAAAATCATAAGTATTTTCTTAAATTGATATGAATTTCCTAATATGTCATCAATTTTTAGTTAAGTCATCTATCTGTCATAAATTTGGAAATCAAAATTTTTATTTTTTTAATTAAAGTTCTTTTTTTTTCTTTCATAGCTGTTCTTTATTAAGAAATTAAATAAAAAAAATTTTAAATAGCAATAGCAAAAATTAAGAGTGTAAATTACTATTCAAGAAAAGGATCATCAAATAAAGATAATTACCAAATCATACATGATGATTTTGTCTGCAGTAGTGTACAAAAGAGTAGCTTTAGTGAATAATTCTCTTTTTTTGTCCCTGTCCTTCTCTTTGCTAGCTTGTTGAACATAATATGCAGATAATTTGTCGAGTGCAGCCATCTGATCATGCTCCATATTTGGATAGTCAATATTAGCATCTGTTCTAGATGCATCCAAAATTTTAACAAAATCTTCATGTTTCCCTTGACGATAATATTCAACCTGAAATACATATATTTAATAAAAAGTCATTGAATCTCAAAAGATTATTATCAGTTAACAGTACAATTACATGATACTTACAGCAATCTGAACCCAAATGTTTAGCGTAGCTTGCTCTCGTCGTAAAATACCTAAAACTTCATCTCCTTCAGGAAGTTGATCTATTTTCAGATCTATCACCTATCATAAGTTAAGAAAAATGAACATTAGAAAATTAATTTTATTAAAAAGACAAACAATTAAGTTTTTAAACAAAAAAGGCTTAAAATATTCATTCTATTATCATACTGTTAAGTGATACAGTATTTATTGCTATAATGAAAACATAATTCAATTCAGGATATGCAAAGAATAATTATTTTCCACACTTGAAGTACGAATCAAGAGAAAACATGGTTTTAATAATCAACCTACAATGCTCAATTAAAGAGATATGATAGCATTCGATGAAAATTATTTTACTTTGATTTATACAGTTAGTCTTTTTGATTTAAACTCATATTATTTGAAAACCTTCAAAATTTCCTTCGGCCACTCGTTTCTTTCTTGAATAAAATTAATTCATATCATGTAACAAAAATGTACTGTATATCATTAAAAATATCTTTTAAATTGGTTGCAAGAACAATTTGCCAAATAAATTAATATTTTAACAATACAGAGACATTATATAAAATGTTTTTACAAACCTAAATAAATTTTAATATAGACTATTATTGTGCAATCACAAATGAAAATCTTGATCGCCAGATGCAATTTCATTTTTTTGAAACTTATCAAACCTATGTTTTATTGTTGAAATGATTTGTAGTTATTCTAATAAATTGCCTTTCAAAGGAATATTTTTAATCATTAGTTATTCTTGTGTATGTCTTTTATTCCACAAATGGATAGAAGTTTTTTCTTTCATGTTGCATTACCCATTACAATAATATATACATATATAAATGAATTACATTAAATCATAAAACAAAATTTTTAAAAATGAAATTGAAAACACTTTTGGTAACGTAAAATTCCTAGAGAAACTTTTCATAGAAATACCCTAAAATATCACAAATTTTATAGATAAACATTTATTATTGGATGAACTATGTTTTATAACACTTGTTACACATAATTACCATTGGGAAAATGCTTTCCTGATTTTCTTGATCTCCAAGCTACATTGCAAAAAATGTACGAAAAGCTGTCAAAAAAGTTACTTAACTGTTTTTAAAAATTTAATTATCATTTTGCATTTTTTAATATCTTTTGGATTTTTAAATAATTATAACCATTAAATAAAAGATTAACACTGAATGCAACTTAAATTAAAATCATTCAATGCTCATTTCTTAAGATTTTAGATTTTTACAGTACTGATGGGAAATATCAAAATTCTTAACTGCCATAGACAAGAAATAATCTGTAATCAACTCTAGAATTTATTTCTTTTGTGGGGGGAGAGTTCATTGTAGGTCAAAGAAAAATTTTCATGTAATTTTTATCTCTTTACTTTTGATGATAAATGTAAGAAGAATTTAGCATAAAAATAAGAATAACAATAAAATACAAAATACACTGAAATGAGTATATATAAGCAAAATATACTTTCCTTGCTAAATCCACTTTAAGATGAACATTTATACAAAAAGCTTTGTAGCTTTCGGAGTTCATAGTAGTTTTATACAGATTTGCACCGAAAAGCCTTAGATTTTTCAAATTCAACATTTTTACTTTTGTAAACTGTGTAAAATTGGTTCATTGTGATTGACAAAAAGCGAAATATTTTTAAATATCCAAATTTCTTATCAAACGGTTCTCATCACTAATACCTAATTTCATATTTCTGGGAATAAGAATTATCACTTGAAGAAAATTTCATTTCCGATAATCTTACAAAGCCGGTATATTTAACCTGTTTCCATTTTCATTTGAGATGGTATGTAAAAATCGGCTTAATCATAATGAGAAATGTGTATTAAAAATATGATTTATATATAATTATTGATTTGTAGAATATCCGAACGGAGAAAAAACTTTAAACGATACAAGAATGGAAATATTTTTAATATGTGTCAATAGTATTCCTTAAGAAAAGTCGAATCTTAAATATTCCCAGTCGAGATGACAGATCCAAGATAAATTAGTTAAAATAAAAGAATAAGATATTTATTAATCTATCAATAGGAATGAGCTCATTTAAGCAGGTAAGAAATGAATTTGATTAACAGATATTTAACTGCTGTTATAATATTAATATAGCCTAACACAAAGTCCAAAATAAATAAGAATATAAATGGAAATAAACTGTACGAACCTCTTCCGTATCTCGCAAAGGAATTTCAATACTGTTAGCCATGATCGCTATTTAGAAAACTAAATCACGCATTTGCACCATTAGAGACAGAAATCACAATCATGTGCAGATTGATGAAAACTGCTGTAAGTTGCAATCAGCAAACGCGGAACGAATGAAAACAATCGTTATCACTAGCCTCTAGGGACAGCAACCAAATTCTGCTCTTTGGGGAAAATGAAGGGATTTACTGATGTTTAGGGAAAATAAAGGTAGCTCTTTCAACCCACGTGACTCAGAGGAAGGATCTTATTATCTGTGGCGCGTGATTTGTCCGTCAGATTCCTGAGCTAAATTGCTAGTTCTGTTAGTACAAAAATGATTTGAAATCTGTGTTTGGAATTTTTGAAATATAGATGCCTTGGATTTTAGAATAGTGTTATTGAACTAAATATAAAAATGGTCTTTAAAATAGAAGTTATGATATGATATAAAAAGTAAGATACTGCACACACAAAAAAAATGTTCAAATAAAGAATACGTTAATAGATTTCTAACCACGTAAACCAAAATTATTGGTTCATTATTTCTATTATTATTATTTAATTAGGTACTTTGTTTAATTTGAAAGTTTCTCTGTTAACTTACAAACGTATTTCGGAATAAAAACACGATGTCATATAATTTGTTTATATGGAGTTTTTGTGACAACATACAAGTATTTTATTTTTATTTGATCAGTTAGTAACTATAGAAAGCTTTTGTATTTATTAGAGAAAATTTTGATTTTATGAATTTAGTGTTATATAAGTTTCATCGCCAGTATGCAATTCTTAATGAATGTTTTCAAACAAATAATTAGGTTTGGGATCTATATTATTTTAGCCCACCTTTGGTGAATAATAAGAATTTTTTGGTGAAAGGTAAGAATTCTTTTTTCTTAACATTTTAATTCAAATACTTTCGATTTGGCGAGATTTTGAAAAAATCACCAGAGGTGGGCTAAAATAGGATTTTACCTAGGTTTGTATTAAATACATACTCAACTATATGTATTAAATATATATAATCAGAAATTGTAGTTATGAATATATATACGAGTCTAATATTTCAATTCAAAGGAAAAATAAATTTACATATTAAAAGTGGATACATTTCAGTTTCATAATTTAAGTGAATTTTATTAAACTCTACTGAAATGGCATTTAAATTTTTAAATTTATTTATATTATTATTTTGCAAATAAACAGCAAAATCATATTGAAGTTTTGAGTACATGCATATTTAGCCTTGATATCTATGTCATTGAAGTTTTTAATGTTTCATTTGACAGACAAATCAGTTAATATTAAACTGATGATCATGAAGTAGATAATTGCTCATACTGCTACGAGAATATATTTTAGTTTAAATGTAATCTGTTAGTCCTATTTATTTTTGATTAAAAGATTATTTAAAATGAGAGTCTTGTTCATGTCTCAACGAGAACAAAAGTTAAAAACTGCATTGTAATCTAAATTTGTGCTTCATTTAATTATTGGAAGTGTTATATATGTAATAACATATTGAAAATGTTAAATGTACCTATATTTTTAAAAAAAAAAGACTGTGAAAAACTAACAATTTGAAATGGGAACATTTATTATTCACGATAAAAAATTTATCATTTTTTCTTTAATAATATTTTACTAAATTCTTATTATTGTTAGCTCCCTGACTTTTGAGGGGAGGGGGTGTTGACATTTATATTTATTATTGAAATATAAATTTTTACTGACATATATCTATACAACTAAGATTTTATGATTTGAAATTTTATTTTTTAATATTTTTATTTTCTAACAATATTTAAAAATTGCTAAACCTTAGGATGGTGTTTTAAAGTTCTAAAATCTTATGATATTATTAGAATTTTAATGTAAAATCAAATGCATGTAAATAACCAGTGTTAGTAGAAGATAAAATATAAAGGCCCAAAGCTGTGATTTTATTGATCAAAGTTTTATATATAAATATAACCAATAAAAGAATTATATAATAACATAATATTTATGCTTAATATCCTTGACAAAATATTTTTAAGTATCTGATTATTAAAGTTATGATACTTTTATTAATCTTATATCTCTATCACATATCTTCTCCTTCAAAATAAGTGCATGAATTGCAATAAATATAACAACAGCCTGGATGGCCAAAATATATAATTTTTTGTAACTATAATTCTAAAAATACATATTTAGTCTTTCACAAATTTATTTTAAAAAAAAACTGCTTGGCATCAAAAATATGAAACAAGTTTGAGGATTTAAATTCTTGTATATTCAGTTTTATTGATTGATCCCAATTTTCTCCATTATTATACTATTGGTACTTAATCATATGTAATATATTAATGCTATTCTGTTTATTTTTTAAGTAAAATTCAATTAAGCTGAAAAGCTAAAATTTTAGATCTCTCAGATATTTATGAAATTATTTTCATGTTTGGAAATACTTATAAGTTTGAATAATTATTTTTGCTTATGACATGAAATATGCTTTATGTTAGATCTAGAATTACTGATATTCACTTTGTATCATGTTGAAATTAATCCGGTAGACAAAACATATTGCTTGAGATAAGCATTATGATAAGATTCCACATGCAAGAAAGATATTAAGACTGATATATAAGACTGATATTACTTTTATAAGACTTATATTACTGATATTACTTATAAGACTGATATTACTTTTGTCTTGAGTGTGTTTTTTTAATGACATTTTAAAAATAGATTAACATTTTGTTGAATATATATATATATATATTCTCCTCCACATAAACTCAACCCTATTTTTATAGTAAAGATATCAAACATTTGAGTTTGATATCTTTACTATAAAAAGGAAGGAGTTAATAAAAAAAAATTATAATTTTAAAATACAATACGAGCAAGATTTTATTTTTGGAATTATTTTAAACAAATTGTTAAATCCATGCATTAAGTATCTTTTTAATTAAATAATTGTTGGTTTGATAAATAAAATTATTTTAAGTTTTAATTTGTTATCAACTAATTTCATTATTTTTGAATGATCCCTAAGGATTATTTAAAAATAAGTGTAAGTGAAATTGATTGCACACAATATCACTATAGAAAGTATATAGTTCAATAAATTCAACTCTGCGCCTGATTCTTGAAGGCAGTCAAAATTCTAGTATTTATAGCATAGTTAATTCTGAGAGTTCAGCTACAGAATTGTATTTAAACATTTTATGTGTAAGCATGTGCATGCACATTACATTAGGAATTGCATTATTATAGAAATGTTTAACTGATTGTTTTAATAATTTCAAATATTTGAATAGCTGGTATTTGAGTTCAAAATCAAATCAATTACACATAAAAAAATGAAGTGGAATTTTGTTATTAGAGAATGATTGACTATGCATAGATACAAATAAGTCTTCATGATATGAAACAATGATAGTATTTTAAAAGGCATCAAATATGGAGTTTAAAGTTGAGATATAGTTATTTCCCCATTTTGGAGCCTTTACAGATATGAGAGATCATGCTCACTTGACATGAAATATCTTCTTTGTCAGATCCCAAATTATTGATATTCATCTTGAAATTAATCAGTACTGATAACTTATTACTGTAAATAGGAATGAAGGTAGTTGAAGATGCCTCAAACAAGGAAGAAAACATTGATACCAGTATGTTTTGGTTCTTTTTTAATTTGCATTTTTAAAATAGACCAACATTTAAAAAAAGAATCACTCCCATATAAACCTCCCTCTCTAACCTTTTTTTTTCCCATATAAACTGTGTTAATTTTTTCAAGGCTAACATATAACATCTTTGCTATAAAGAATAGGAATTTGTGAAAAAGTTAAGCACTTTAAAATTTAATTGGAACAAGATTTTGTGTAAATATTTAAAACAAATGATTGAATCTATGAGTCGAGAATCTTTTTAATTAAATAAATGTTTATTTGCTGATATCTATAATTTGATGTCGACTAATTATGTGTTTCATTATTTATTTATTATGAGCAAGTGAAACTTTTTGATTCCAAAGATATTTAAAACAGATTATAAATGAAGCTGATAATATAAAATATCAAATACATGTGTATATACATAGTGCAAAATGAAGTCTTCTGAAAATGTCTGCTTATTTGAACCCCAAAAACTCGAGAAATAATGGATACTGAAGATATTTATACCATTTTATAGAGCATTTATTGGGTAAGGTGTATAAGGTATTTATTGGGTACATTAAAGTCATGTCAAAATAATAAAGGGAGGTTTATATTTAAGATTTTAATTGTTCTGTGCATGCGCAAAGAGTAAGAGCTGTGGTATGCATATGTGATACTTTTCTTTGTTTACATCGGATTTTAAACAGGGATTCAAATCTCGTTATGCCAAAAAGAAGGAAATCTAACCTTGGTCAGAACACATGAAATATTAAAAAGTTTTGTTCCATAAAAATTTGTTTTGTAGCTATTTTTGATAATTTCTAAATATTTTCTGTTTATTTGATGTTGTCAAACATGCCCATGCTATATCGGGTAAAGGTTAGACAAGTTTAAAACTAATTTTTCTTCTTGGATGCTATATAATGGGCAGTGTCATGCAGTTACTGCTAATATAGATACATATATTAAAAGTAAAATATAAGCTTGTAATTTAACCACAACAAAGATTTAAATAAATCCAACACTGAAGTTATTTATGACTAGAATAGTATAAAAGGATTAAGCTATAGAATTCTGTTAAAATGCCTTTTTTATGCACAGTAAATTTTCCTATGTATAAAATCAACAATAAATAAAAAATTTCAAAAAGAAAAAAAAAAGTATTTAAGATTTTTAAAGTGAGGATAAGCAATGTAAACATAAATTAATTAATGTATAAAAATAATTATGACTAAGCATGTCATATATTACTATAACTTATACTTTTTAAATTCATATATAAAAAAATTTATTCAGTAGATAGATTACAACAATAGGTTACAGAAATTCTTTTTCTAAATACTAAAATTAAGTCACTGTAAAGATCTAAAATAATTTAGAAAGTTTATGAGATATAAAAGGCTTATTTTAAAGAATTACAGCATTTTTGACTAATTTACTCATACCAGAAGTTTGATTACTTGATTAAAAGTGATACTATATAATAGTTTCACATTTTTCCATTATATTACTCATATAAATTTCTGAAATAAAATAGTGAACCTCTGAAAATTTTTTGAATTGAGATGGTGTATATATATATAATACAGTCAGTGTAATACTATAATAAAAAGAATTGAAAATCAGAAGAATTTGTCAATATTCATTTCACCTAGAATCTATATTAGGGATATTTAACTGACCTTTTTTATACATAATTTCATTACAAAAAAGTTGCTGGTTTTTGAATTAAATCGATCACACACACAAAAATATATGAAATCAAATTTTAATAGTCGAACATGACTTATTACAAACAAAAATTTTTCAATGCACAATATGATGAAAATCTTAAACAATCCTTAAATATAATGCTTTCAAAAATGAAGTTGGATTTATCTCAAAAATTTTCAGATATAATGAAATATACAAAGTGTAATATAAATATTTTCTTTCAAAATACATAAAAATATTGGCTGAGCTCTTGTTTTCAACATATTATGAAGTCATAGCAATTATAGAATAAAAAGATCCATAATTTTAAATATATATTCCCATTAAATATAAAGCATTTATTTTCTTTAAAAATTTTACATGGGAAAAATCCTGTAATAAAAAGCCTTTATATTGGGCTTCAGAAAAATTAAAACCTGGAACAACTTTTATAATATTTTATAAATATAAATTCTTAAGAAATCAAATTCAAGATTTTTATCAAGCTAAATACAAGACATTAATTTAATCCCCAGTTTGATGTGCAATTTATTTATACAACTGAGGATAATCTTTTGAGCATCTTTACATCAATTACCAATGAAATGCTTTTTCTAAAAAAATTATTTAAATAGCTGTGCGTATTAGATTTATTGTCAACATGGGTACACTTAGTAAAAATATATAGGCAATATATTTCCGTTAAATAAAGTAAGACTATCTAAATGTAACGGTTGTAACTTACATGCTTGATAATCTGAAAAAAAAAAATACATACGAGTATTTCATAATTAAAGTTATTTTCTTAACAAAAATAAATATCTAGAATTAACATCTAATCCTATAACTTCTTAAATGATATAAACAGGTTCACCAACAGAAAAGTATGATGAGCTGTACAGGATTCAAAATATTTGTATCCTGTGCAGCTTGCAATTCTTACAAACATATTAAACAATATTTCATAAAATAATTACATTCGTAAATGATTGAAAGATACTTTTTATATGCACGCTATAATTGCACTTATTAATAAATAAATTTGAAATGCGTTAAAAACAATCTTTCAGCTCCCAAAAAACATACACAACCATTTTGACCATTGAGGATAGGCGAAATGAGCATATAATCGGAATATTTTCCCCGCTCAAAATTTCCCCTCTTTTTCCCTCGGAGCAAAATTTTTTTCCAGCCCCTAGACGCTTCTATCGTTATCGTCTTAATTCAGTTCAATTCAAGAGAAGAATATAATAGAGAATATTTACAAATTTTCTCAAATTTAATTTTCAATTATTTTATTTCAATTTGAAAATTTATCCAGTTAAAATATTAAAAGATATTAAAAATTAAGTTTGGATACAAAGCATTCTCGAAGTAATAAGTTTGGCAATAAACAAGTAAGCCTTATACATCTAAACTCCATTTACAAAAGCTCCTAAATCTGAAATCGAGCTGTTTATTTATAATTCTTTCGGATATATCGGCGGTAATAATTTATGACGGTGTATAAAAATTATTTGATAATATAATCGTGCTTATAATATTTTCTGATATAATTAAATGATCTAGAAAAATTTACGGCTTCTCCGAAAGATGTCGTTCAATTATGTTGTTACCGCTCATAAACCTACAAGTGTTGTGGCATGTGCGACAGGTTAGATACCTTTGTGTTTCTGTGTACATGCATTCCTGTTTGTTTACTTAGTTTTAAAGCGACTGTATTTTGAAAAAAATGTGTTTTCTTTATTTCTTTTTAATAAATAACTATAGTTTTCTGCAGTAATAAGTATAATAACGTCTTTCTAATAATTTATAATGGTTATGTATTTATATGCAGAATTCTAATGAATTTTTATTTAATGGACCTGCTATGTAATCGGGGATAATTGTATATTAACTTCATGCCGCTTGGGAACATAGGAATGTTAGCTAAGAAAAAAGCCTTTCGGCTTTCGATCATCGACAATTAATCGTTGGCACGCGGTTAATTCGCGCCTTATACAGTTTGGTGTATACTTCTATTTAAATTATTAATAAATCCGTCTGTTAAAATTGTTACATGCAATATAAAGCTTCTTTCAATTATGCACTGGATATATTGCTATAATGCATTTCTTCATTTGCATTTTAGACCCAGATATATAAAATTAACTACTAAGCTAAACCAAATTGGGTGAAAATGTGCTTTGGGTCCCCTGCTTGGCACATTTCCAAAAAGTCGCCAACTGGCGCGTTGATTCGGTGATCTGCTTATGATATAATGAAATAAATGACTGCATTTGGGAAATGCAAAGACAGGTATCTGTAACCAGTATATCCATCTTGTTTAAGTATGCTGAGTATCTAAGCCTCAAGATATCTTTTTTTTTTTTTAAGAATTTTTATATTGTCCCCACCTTTGCAGCTTCCATTTATCCTTTCCTTGATAACATTCTTTCTATTAAAAGTAATTCTATTGTTTTCTGGCTTCTCGTGGCCAATAAAACACTCAAATGTTGACTTTTTGTTATAGTTCTTTAAATATATAGTGCTTTGATATATCTAAATAGATGGGGAATGATAATGTCGTCTCAATGATTGTGGTGATGACTATAGATAGATGCTGTATTATTTGACTAAAGTTATCCACTTTTTCAATTAGTATGTTAGAAATCAAATAAAATGATATGTTTTGAATATTTTGAGATTTTAATTTTTTTTTTAGGGTATGCATCTTCCTCAAAGATATTTCTCACTATAAATATTCTAACTGGTATTTAAGCAAGTGTCTTATCTGGGATGTCCTGAAGTAGTGACTACATTTTCTTGTTGGCAAGACAATATTCTTGGTTTGAATTTTTTTTAAGTCATAAGAGCAAAAAGAAGAAAAAAAACTCTCAAACAGCAAAAAATTATTATTAAACTTTAAAAATTCTGAACACTCTTTTAATTGTTAATTTTGATACTTTTCCATTCTACTGGCGCAAATCTCGCCTAGCAGATTTTTTGGTGACAGCACACAGTTGCCATTTTGGCGCCTGTGCCAAAATGGCACAACTCTCTTTAAAAATGTATCGGCAAAAGGTTACTAGTGGCGATAATCCGTTTGGCGTTGGTTGCATCATTATTGGAGATTTTTTGGCTGTGCCAGTATAATGGAAAAGCACCTTAATTTATTCTATACTAGATATCTTCAAAAAAGGTGGTATTTGTGACAGCTCACCTTTGTTTAGATGATTTGTTACTTGAAATAAATATTCAAAGCAAGAGTAGTGAAATCATGAAAGTGCAAGTATTAGCTAGCATTCATATGACTGTCGGTATCCCTTACAATTCAAAGAATAATGATAATTGCGTATTAATGTAGCCCTCGAAGTATTATCAACAAACAAGAAAAATTATATTGCCTAGAGAGCTGTATAATGAAGCGTGGTGATCTAAAACTAATCTGAGATCATCTATAAGATGTAAGTACAAGAATAATCTATATAAATAAAAATGAATGTTTGTCTGTATATCTCATGCGCTGCCATACTGCTCATCGGATTCCGATAATATTTCGACAACATATTGCTTGCTTTTACGCAAAGGCTATAGGCATAATACAACAATCTAAAGTATAGAAAATATTTTCAGATCTATTTACCATGGATTAATCACCAAATAACTCATCAAGGAGACATAACAGATTCAGTAAAGTTGCAAATTCAAACTATACTTTAATATTTTGTTGCTATTGTATATAAATGCATTGCAAGTCTTTCTCTGAGGTAATAGTTTTATTAGAGAGTGTACAAGAAAGTTTTAGGGGAATCAATCCTATAGGTTTGAAATTTTAACTCAACATTCAATAAAATTTTAGCGCTTTTTGCTGTAACTCTCGAAAATATTACAGTAAAAATAATTTTGCACCATCTTAGTTTTCAAAAAAATTATCTTTGCAGCTATATTAAAGATTTTATGGTTTAAATATATTTTCTATGTTTTTGAAAGAAAATATTTATCTCATTTTCTAACATTAAACTTTAGAATTCTGAAAGAATATTAAACGAATCACTAGATACAAAAAATAGTTTCTTTCATTACCATTCTGAAAGAATCTCAAGCTTTACAATTCTAAAAGAATATACAAATCTAATACATAAAAATGAATATTTGCTTGTAGAATTGAATAATAAAGAATAGAATAAATACTTTTCATGCTTCACCATTACATATCCTTCAATTTCAGTGCATGTATTTATTGCCAACTAGAAAATAAATATCATTTTTAATTAAACAAGATTACTATTTCAAATTCCAGATGATATTTCCAAGATTATTTCTTTTTAGGCAGCAACGAACTGGATATCAATTTGTATTTTATAGTAACAGTTTAGGTAAATCTTTTAAATAGCATTCAAATTTTGTTTTGATGACTTGTTAATAATTGTAGATATCCGGGCCTAATAAAACATGATATTGCAGATGTTAGCTAGCAATCATATTCCTATTGGCTCCTTTAGGAATTTCTTTGAAAGCACAATATCATGCAAACATCTTTGGAATTCATAAATTGAGAAAATAACTAAAAAAATTTTAAAAATCATTCATTTCCATCCTATTGATGATGTTGTTGTGTCCATGTTAACATGGAAAGAGAATACATTAGTTTCTGCGGGTAAAAACCCCTGCTCACCTGTAAACAGAAGTCTGACTTCTAGTATTCCATCTTGTTACAATGATAAATATTTTAAGAATATCCTAATTATGACAAAATTATCTGCCAAGAATACCATAAAAAGCCGAAGGGTGGTGCAAAAAAGAAACATTTTTTTAAAAAAATATTGAACGTAAAAGATTATATTGAATATAAACTATTATTAAAGGAGTGCAAAAAAAGTAAGGGGGGCATCTTAATTTTTATCATCACTATTATTTGCAGAAAATATCTTTTTAATTTTCAAAATGTTTATTGTTGCTTATAAAGTTTGAACCATAGTATTCCATTGTACTTTTGCAGGTAACTTTACATCACCTGATGACTTGAATTTGTTACTTGCTAAAAACACGCGCCTGGAAATTTATTTGGTAACTGCTGAAGGATTGAGGCCAATTAAAGAAATTGGTATATATGGACGCATCACTGTAATGAAATTGTTTCGTCCTCCAGTATGTATAATTTCATATTTAAAAAAATGAATCCTATTGCATTAATTGAGTCATAATCTTCCTTGTAACTTTTAATTTCTTTTGTAGGAAGAAAGCAAAGACTTACTTTTCATATTAACTCATAAATACAGTGCTGCTATATTAGAATGTGTTAATGATGGGGGAAACCTGGAGATCATTACTAGAGCCCATGGCAATGTTTCTGTATGTATTGCTTCAGTGATTTTGAAAGAATATGTTTATTTATTGATGTAATTTATATAAACATTTCCTCCCTTATTTTGTGATTAGGATGCTATTGCTAGACCATCTGAGACTGGAAGCATTGGCATCATTGATCCATTGAGCAGAATCATTGGCTTGAGATTATACGATGGTCTTTTCAAAATCATACCCCTTGATAAGGATATTAAAGAATTAAAAGCATTTAATTTGAGGTTTGTATATTTGTATTGATAATTGATCGAAAAATTACTTAAACGAATTTTTAATGCATTTATTTGTTATATGTCTTTAATTTAAATGATTTCTTAAAATATTTTTACTATATAATGTATTTGCTTTGTGAACATCATATTATGCCATATAGAGTCAGGAAATTATGTTTGGAAAGAAACCAAAAAATAATGTTTAGACAGAAAGTGCAACTGCAAGTGTAAACTTTAATCAAGTTATAAATTTTTTTCTGAAATCTGCTGATACCTGTTTAATTTTATCCTCACAATCAGTGTTTCCTATAATTCAATGTTGCTTTACCATCTTTATATATGTGAATTCCTTATTAACTGTAATATTTTCAGCTTTACAAAAAAAATGTTTTCCTAAATATGTTAGTTTCTCAATTTTGCATGGAACAATTCCATTATAATTTATCTCTCTTTGTAGAAAGAAAAAATTATTTGGTTTTGATATTACTTGGTATTGTTTTCTATTTAATATTCATGGGCACATTTGGAATACTTTCTTTAGTAAATTTTATGTTTTTTCTTGATATTGAATATAACATTATAAATGAACTAAAGTATTTGATTTTTTTAAAATTATTTGTAACTATTATTAATTATAAAAAATGCTTATAAATTAACAACAACCATTTATTAAAAAAAATATATTAATGATTAATTTTGAATCCAAGAATTCATTCTCAATATTTGATTTAAAAAAAAAAAAAATTTTTTTTCAGCACTTTGTCCTGAATTTATTCATGAATTTGAAAAAGGGAGTCAGTTTATAAAATTATATTTATGTAATAAGAAATTGGAGATAATCTTGAATTAGGCTTACAAAGGCATAATTCAAGGAAATGAAACTGAAATAACTAATAACTTATAACATTTAAATAAGATGTTATTACTTGCATATTAGTTCTTTAAAGTTTTATATCTGAAAATACTTTCTGATTTTTAAGTTGTGAGCACTAATTTATTATAAATATGAGTTTGAAAGTCAAGATTTAAAGAATAATATCAAGATTCCTAATATTTTTATAAGAAAAATTAATTTGAAAAAAAAATATTTAATAATAATATTTAAAGTTTACATTATAAAAATTGCTGCCAACCCGTCTAAATATAAGAAAAAGATAAGCAATCTAAAAAGGTTTAAAATTTCAACAGTTTTGAAATGTTCAGTATCTAAAATTTAATAACGAACTATGAGGAAATGAAAATTTCTAAAATATTGTTGCAAATTTTAATGTTATTATCTAAACTTTTAGCTTGCTTTAAATTTTTATTGATTTATTTATCACCAGTTCAATGATTTAGAAATATAAGATAGGGAAAAAAATTAAGATTGTTAAATAGGTAGCCGTTTTGACTACCCATAGTTTTATAATAAATATATTTCATATCTTGATTATAATATTTTAAATATGTGAAAATGTTGAATTATATTAATCTTACCATTGGAACTTGCTAGTAATGAAATGTCTACATATTTAGTCCTAGCTAATTTGACAGATTGTTTATTGATGTAGCATAATTGTCTGTTGTATGTCTTATTTCATTTTAATGTCACTTTTTCATCATTCTTTCTTTTTAAAATATTCCAAACAAAAAGGCTGTTTTATTGTGATTGATGTTTCTAAAAAAGAAATACTCTTAGAAGTTATATTGATTTCTCATATATGTAACTATAACTAGTAGCATATTTTGCACTAAAAAATATCTATGCAATTGATTTCAGTATTTTTTCTCAAAAGTGAATTAAGAAGAACATATTGTGTCTGTGAAAATATAGGATCAAAACTAGAATTAACAATCAGAATTTTTTAAAAGTAGTTTCAGGTTAGAATTAGTCCTGATTGTTAGAATTAACAATCAGGATTTTTTAAAAGTTTTTTTTTTTTTTTTTTTTTTTTTTTTTTTACCTAAGGTTTTTAGGTTATACAGTAAGTGGATATAACCTTTAAAGATTATATCTGCTTTTTGATTTATACCTTTAAAATATTGAGTTACTACAAGAATTTAAATTTAATTATAAGAGCTAGGTAGAATATATATATATATAATTAATTTCTGTTAAGAAAAAAATTACAATTTAAGTTTGAAGGGTCGAATTTCAGGAATTCATTTAACTTATAAATATCTGAAATGATGCTGAAACAAAACATGGTGCATTGCTCTTGAAAGTGGAATTTCCATTGCAAGACTTTTTAGGATTAATGAATCATGATCAATTGTATTATTTTTTATAAATAATTATGATTATTCCAGCTTTTAGAATACGATTTGATTCTTTTATTGATATAATTATTAAAAAAATGTTTCCTTTTTCAGAATGGAAGAGTTACATGTTCATGATATTCAATTCTTGCATGGCTGTGTAAATCCGACTGTTGTTATGGTATACCAAGATGCTCAAGCTCGCCATGTCAACACCTATGAAATATCTATGCGTGATAAAGAATTTTTAAAGGGGCCTTGGGCACAAAGTAATGTAGAGGTTGAAGCCACTACTTTGATTGCAGGTAAGAATAAAATTATACTTAGAAATTAGTAGTGCATTTTTAAAATAGTGTCATAGATCCAATACAAGCAAAGTTATTAATAAGGTAATATTAATAACCTTATGTTTAACCTGATTACATTCATCATGTAATCAGAAACAAGGCACCATTTGAAGAGAGAAAATTACATATTAAAAATTTCTGAGTAGAAGGAAATCTGAGAATCTTAAGGGGCCATCCATCTATTGAAATAAAAACATGCTTTAAAATTTCCAGTGGTAAACTGCCCATTTTCCATCAAATTTTAAATCTACATCAAAAGCTCTTTCAATAAGCCAGATTTTATAGTTTTTGTTTTGAAATTATTAGCTAATAAAATTTTCATTATTTTACTGATAAAATAAAATTTTGAACTTTTAATCACGTTTAAAAACATAGTTATTGATTTCAATTCTTTTTCTTATGAAAATATTATGTAAGTTGCAAATTTTACGTATATACTTATTATTAAAAAGGAAATTTTAATTGTAAATGTGCATTTTAAAATGGTAACAAACTTAAACATGGGCTGAAATCGTTTTTGTTTTTAAATAATTTATTGATATTGTAGAATTAGAATTTTTACTTGTTGTCACATATAACATCACTTACAGGATATTTAATTTTTATTATATATATTTTGAATAAAGCTCTTTTTTATAGGTTTATAAGTATAACTCTTTTTTAAAGGTTTATAAATATATAATTTTGTAAACATGCTGGTAAAATAATTCCTTATAAAATGCATAATGAATTTCATATTCTGTTACATGAAAAGAGCTATTTGTTGAGAATTGCAGAAAACAAACTTGTTTCTCTTTCTCCTATAGCTTTTTAAAAAGTAAAACAGTAGCAGACATTTTAATCGAACAACTCTCTCCTTCCTTTATTTTGAATCTGATTTTATACATGTTGCCACTTACAAAAAGTGAAAGTAGTACAATACGCGACAGGATAAAATATTTCAGGCTTGCTTTTACCAGTTAAGTATTTATTTAACACTATTTGTGTTTGCATAAATTTGTTCCTCCTAGTGTAAGTGCACAATACTTCTTATAAAAGTCACAAAATTCATCTTCTGCAAATGCAAATATTATAATATTTACATTATTAATCAGAAATGGAATTTCAAAAATTACAGACATTAAAACATTATCAGATAAATGACGATGCTTTTAAAGAAAATAGATTATGAGTGGCTTTTTTTTATATAAAATATATGCTTTCAGTTTTTATTTAATCTTCATTATATAAACAATCATGATTTGTCAAAAAATTCTGTTTAAGCACATTAGAATTATAATTCTTTTGAAAAAAATTTTACAAAAGAATTTTATTTAAACTTAAAAAATGTTTATGAGATATTGCAAAAATTAAAAAAAAAAAAATGCTTTTACTGACGTTTAGAGAATATCTAAATGTAGAGAGGTGACCTTAACAGAAAATGAAAAATAACTCCCAATGTAATTATAGTATATTAACCAAAATCTGCACTTTATTATTTTATTTATTTATTTTGTACTGAGTCCATTCAGGATATCAAAAAAGGTTGTTGCTGTAGGAAATTTTAAAGTTTCTATAATTTTAAGTTTGTAGACAATTGTTTACTAACAGTTTAAGGCCAGCATCTTTTAGTAACTGTAACTAACTTTCAATGTTTTATTTTTCATATACAAGGGTGAGCAGCAAAGTTATTTGTGGGGCCTTTTTTTTTTTTCTGACACTTTATACAAATGCATGCATAAGGCTCTCTTAAACATATATAATATTGCAAAAATAGTTTTGAAATAAAGACTTCTAATTGGTAGTGTTCTACAGATTTTTTTAAACTTGATGATTGGAAAAATATAAACATCTTAGAAATTAATAATGCAATTTATGGGAGGGGGGGGATTAAAAAAAACTGTAAACATGAGTATATCTGAAATTTTCTCTGTTCAGTTCTTGTTTCTTTGAAATACTGAACTTAATATCTCTTGCTATTTAAATGAAATGGGAAAACAAAATCCTGCACTGGGCATAAATTCTGCTTAAGCATATTAGGTGATATTTTTAGAATTTTATTTGCTTTATCATAATCATTGATTAAATATCTTTTAGTCTTAATTTTGTAAATAAGCAACATTGTTAACAAAACAGGCAATAAATTTTGTGATACACTTCTGAAATTTTAACTAATTTATTTTATTTTCAGTGCCTGAACCCTTTGGTGGTGCAATCGTGATTGGACAAGAGTCAATTACCTATTACCATGGTGAAAAACATATAGCTATTGCTCCACCATTAATAAAGGTAAATACATTAGAGAAAAGAAATTATTTTAAATTTTGTAAGATTTAATATTCATAATATTTTTCATTTCAGCAAAGTGTTATTAACTGTTACTGCAAAGTCGATGAGAATGGATCTCGATATCTGCTTGGAAATATGTATGGTCGTTTATTTATGCTGCTTCTTGAAAAAGAAGAAAAAATGGATGGACGAGTTGTAGTCAGAGATCTGAAGTTTGAATTTTTGGGAGAGGTAAAATAGTTTTGATAATTTAAATGTTGCTATTTATATATGTATGTATGTATATATCTATATTAAAAAACCATTGTCATTATATTTTTATTACAAATGTATTTAAATGAGTAAAGTATAATGAAATCCTTCTCTCATGGATGAATCTCTGCTGTAGGCAGAATTGATTTTCAGTTGAATTGGCCACTTTGAAGGATTTTGATCTTTGGAAATAACATACTCATTTAAAAAAAATTCTAATTAATTATTTCATACATAGAAATTTTATGATTTATCTAAATGAAAAAGGTAGTTAAATTTTTAAAAAATTATAAATATTAAAAAATAATAAGTGTAGCTTGTTTTACTTGGATTTATCTCTCTATCTCTTCTTTGACGTTAGTTTTTTCACTTGTTTTTCTTTTTATCACTGATTTATATACCAGTATTCTTTACTATATGTGTATAATAAAGAAACCTTAGGAGGAAAAAATCACTTAAGCTCCGTGTTCTGTACCCCCCCCCCCCTTTATTCAATTTCTAATTAATTATTTCTTTCATAGAAATTTTAAGATTTATCCAAATAAAAAAAGGTAATTGAATTTTTAAAAAAGTATTAATATTTATAAAAAAAAAGTGCAGTTTGTTTTACTTGGATTTATCTCTCTGTCTCTTTGATGTTAATTTTTTCACTTGTTTTTCTTTTTATCGCTGATTTATATACCAGCAATCTTTACTATACATATATAGTAAAGAAATTTTTGGAGGAAAAAACCTCTTAAGCTCCTTATGCTGTATTCTTCCCCCCATTTTGAAATAAGAAATTTTATCAATTATATTCAAAATATCCTTAAATTTCTCTATTGGTTTGTAAATTTTTCTTTTAATAAATTAAGTATTGTCTGAAGTCCAGCAGGATTAAAAATGTAAATGAGATCATAAAAAATATTATTTGTCAATTTTTTTCTCCCCCTTACAGATTACAATCCCAGAATGTATCACTTATTTGGACAATGGTGTAGTATATATTGGCTCAAGATTAGGTGACTCACAGCTGGTAAAACTTAATGTTCATGCCAATGACAATGGATCTTTCACTGAAGTTATGGAAACATTTACCAATTTAGGACCAATTATTGACATGTGTGTTGTTGACTTGGAACGTCAAGGCCAGGGCCAGGTTAATAATTTAATCATTTTCTTTACTTTATCTTTCTTGAAAAATGTATCTTCTAAATATGTTTTTCTAATAAAAATTAATATTTTTGTTTTAAAGTGAATTTAATTTCAAAGTGTAAATATTTTTTACCTATTTTAATTAGACTAAGATTATTTGAAATTTTAAATCTTGCACCAATAAAATAATATGTCCCAAATTATCCTTTACTAAATCAATATTTTAATTTATCGGTATGGCTGATAATACCAAGGAATGTATTCTATTGTTATATGCCTAACAAATTAAATAAGCTAATTTTTCTTTTAGTTGTAGTGACTTTGCTCAAATAAATATTTAGATTAATATAATTTTACAGTATCATTTTAAAAATATATTCTGTTTAGTTACTTATATCTGTGAAATACTGTATGTATTGCAAAATGTTTTTAAAAAATATCTTTTGATTTATTAATTAAATTTACATCTTTCTAGCTTGTTACATGTTCGGGAGCATATAAAGAAGGTTCTTTACGAATCATTCGAAATGGTATTGGTATCCATGAGCATGCAAGCATTGATCTTCCTGGAGTGAAGGGTATGTGGCCCTTAAAACTTGATTCTACTGAATATGATGACACTTTAATCTTGTCTTTTGTTGGGCAAACAAGGTATGTTCTTAAAATAATTAAATTTTTGTTTTCCCTTGATATTATTTGCAAACAAAAAGTATTAAATTTTATTCTCTGCATTTAGAGTTTTGTGTCTGAGTGGAGAAGATATAGAAGAAAAGCATTTACCTGGGTTTGATGTCAGCCAACAAACTTTTCTCTGTGCTAATGTCCGTTTTGATCAAATTGTTCAGGTAATGTAGCTGTTATCATTTAAGAATTATTTTAAAATTTGATAAAGATATTTTATCTTATAGAATTGGTAACAAAATTGGCTTAAAATATTCTAATACAAGTTATTTAATTTCCCTCTCTTTCTTAATTTTTATCTTTATGTTTTAAATAGGTGACTGCATCATCCATCCGCTTGTTGAGTAGACCAACCAAGCAAGTTCTCAGTCAGTGGATGCCACCTCCTAATCAAATAATCTGTGTTGTATCTGCTAACATGTCGCAGGTTGTGTGTGCAATTAGAAATGAACTGTACTATTTTGAAATATTTGAAGAGGAAATAAGACAAACTGGGTAATGACCTAATTGAGTATGAATATTTTTAGTTTCATTTAATTATTCCAATTTTTAAGGAAATAGTTTAGAATGTTTGATACTGGTGCAAATTTGTCAAGCAGATATAAATGAATGATAGTTGTATCATGTATATTTCTTAGTTTATCTATATCTGATTAATCTGGAAGAAATCTGGTAAATTGAATTTAATTTCATCTAATTTATTTTTAAACTGATTAATTGTTTATTTTTTCTAAAATAAAATTCTGTTTATATATTTTTTTTAATTTTATATCATTAATGCAATTAACTTAATCGGAGTTTTCTAAAGAATTAAGATGAGATTTTCATCAATTAAAATTGATTTTTTTAACTTAGTACAACTGGATTTTATAATCATGAAAACAATCTCCTTATTATTGTTTTATCTTTCCATGCATTGTTTCCTTTGAAGTTATTTTGTTTATAATGTTAAGATTTAGAAGGGGGGGAAAAGATAGGAGGACAAATTTTAATTACATAGATTTATCTTCCATTTATTTTTATTTTTTCAAAATGTGAAATTATTTTACTTTTAAAATATAGAACTTCTTTAGTTTAGTGTTTTGTATTTTTATTAAAATCAAATGTACTGTTTCTTCTTCTGAATGTGATAGACAACAAAAATTTATTTTCCCATATTATATATCTCTCACTCTTTTTGTTAATATGCATCTTGTATAAAAACAAAAGGGATTTGAATGTTCTTATCTTACTTAGGCTTAGTTAAAATTTCAATTAATCACAATTCCATTTTTAAAAATTACTATGAAAAAAAAAGAACTATGTGCATTTCCTTCAAAATCATTTCATTTTCGAATTATAAATACAAAATTTAAATCAATTAAAAAAAATTGATGTATCCTAAAGCTCTCTCTTTCTATAGATTAATAATGATGAGAATGTAATATTTTCTTTGAAAACATAAATCTGTGGTGAGGTGATATTGAAGTAATTATTTTATATGCTGAAAGAATATTGTTTGCATGTATTGACTTCTTCTCCTTTGGTAGCAAGGAATATGAACTATAATTTTTTTAAACGCCTCTTAGCAATTCTAAAAATAAGTATCATGACTGCATACTGCAAAACTAAGATGTTTTGTAACATATTATAAACTAAAGTGTATTAATTTTGAATTTATTATTATTTTTTAATTTGTTCATTTTTCTAAAGATTTTTTTTATTTTTATTACAATAAAAAGTATATAAATATAATAAATCTTGCATGATGCAGTGGGTGAAAATATGAGAAGTAAAGAGGTGAAATTATTAATAATAATTATTTGAATAGGTAAAAATAGAAAATACTAAAAAGGAATAGAAAAAAATTAAAAATTGAAAATACAAAAAAAAAAAAAAAAAAAAAAGACTCAAGCAAAGGTTTTTTAGTATGTTTGGTAAATTATATGTTGCTTTTATAAAGTTAGTTAACTTTTTCAGCGCCAATTTTTTCATACTTTTCCTTCTGCTGTAATTCATTTAAATTGTTTTAGATATACACTTAAAATTTTTTAAATACATTTTTTTCAAAGTTCAAATTACAGTAAAGCATAGAGAAAGAAAAAGGTTGTGATCAGGAAACTTTTTTAATATTAGCTTTGAATTAATGCAAATCCTTGGTATTTCTAGAAAAACTGAAATGCATGCTGAAAAATTTCTTTCCTTAGAATTTTGAAAAATGTGAGAAACGAAAGAATGCCAATAATCATCATTAAATCATAAAAAATTAAAAGTGAAGCATACATAAAAAACATTCTGTAATTAAAAATATAATTCTTTCTTTTTTTTACATTTCCTTTAATAAACCTTTTTATAGAGAATCCTTATATTTTTTTCATGCTAAATTGATATTATTCATTAGTTGAAGATAATTTCTTATAAACTGATGCATACTTGATTATTATCAATTTGATTATTTTGTTATCAGCATACAAAATCCAAATATTAAATAATTTAAAAAAATTTCAGTCATACTATAATGGAGAATGAAGTTGCATGTCTTGATGTAAATCCATTGGATAATGCAGAGAAAACTCCAATCTGTGCTGTTGGTTTGTGGACAGATATTTCAATACGAATCTTAAATCTTCCTTCTCTGAAAGAAATACATAAAGAAATGTTGGGTGGTGGTAAGTATTATAATAGCAAATTTCTTTTTAAATTAAAATCTACTTTAATATATAAAAAAAAGTATTGTGTAACTTAGTGAATTGTATTTGAAACAGTCTTTATGAAAGTTATAACTGGTATTTTGATTTTTTTTTCTTAGTTTTAATACTATACAAATTGAAATATTATTTTAAGGAAATATATTTACACGACAAAATTATATGTAAAATTTTGAGGTCTTAAAAAACAGTTATTAATGCTCTCAAAGATAATTATTGAATGGATATCAATAATTGATAGTATATCAAATTATTATTGATGATGATGGTAGTTTATCAAAATTCTGTTAAATCTTTGAAATATTCTTTTCCTATAAAAAGTTTCTCATATACAATAACTTTGAATATGTGTGTGCAATCATTTTTTTGCATTTATCCTGATTTGTTGTTTACTTATGTGTTCTAATTGTTACTGCCTATTTTAACATTTGTAATACTTAAATAACTTTTTACCAATTTAATTAAATTTTGATCTCATACATCGCATGTGGTATATATTAGAAAATATTAATTCCATAATACTTACAATAATTAATATTAAAAATATTTATAATACTATTTATAATTTTAAGATTTAAAAAAATGGAAAATAATTCAAATGAAGGATTTTTGCTTCTTAAAACATGCTAATAATAATTTGCAATTGATTTTTTTAAATAAATTCGTGAAAATTACCATTTATCATCAAAAATGTAAATTTTCGGGAAATTTTATCTTATTTGTGGGTGTATGTTGTATCACGTTAATATTATGAATTATATGAAATTGTATTGAATTTTTATATTATGGTTAATTTTCAGAATTTTTAAAAAGGAATCCTTGTTATTATTCATTCCCATCATAAATCAATGTAACTCACCTAATTTGCTGAATATTGTATAAATTTTTGTTCGAAAAATAGTTTACTTTATGATTCATAATTACATGATCATTTACATTATAATTAGTATTTATTTCAGTTTTATGTTAAGCCTTGAATTTATTATATGTGTTTGTTGAATAATTTTGATTCAAAGATTAATAAAATTTTTATTTACACTTTATGTATTTAGTTTTAGTATATTAAATCTATGACAATGATTTCATATTTTGAGGATGTACGTTCAGTTCTTTGTTAAATGTTCATTGTTTGTTTTAGATATTATTCCTCGATCTATTCTTGCCACTACGTTTGAAAGCATGCATTATTTGCTTTGTGCCTTGGGCGATGGATCTCTCTTTTACTTTACTATTGATCCAGAAACTGGTTGCCTCGCAGAGAAAAAGAAGGTAATTTAGTCTTTGATAATGTCATTCAATCATTTGTATGCTTTCAGTGATATTATTCCCTGAAAAATAATGAATTCATATTGAACTATAATTTTATTTTCGTAGATTTTTTTAAAAAACATATTGAGAGATTCAATATCAGTTTAGATCATAATTTCGTATTGCAGTATTAGTCTCAATAATTTGTGTTACCAGTTTTCTAATTTGTGTGTATAATAATAAATGCAATGATGTATGTATTGCATATGTTACATTGTATAAATGTATTTTATATAATTTCAAAATTGGTTCATTTGAATAGGTGTAGGATTAATATAATTATTATTTTGAGTAATACTGTGTTGAATTTTAAATGTATTTTATTCATCCTTCCACTCCAAAAAAGGCATAATAGAATTGATGGTCCAGTATTATTTAAATATATTTCTGAGAATTTTATAATCATTATTTTATTAATGATCTTTTTAATTTGAAAATTTTAATAAAATATTAACTGGAGAGCTAATATGTATTTCTTCATTGATTTATTATTAATACTGTGAAAGCTATGCTGTAAGAGTTCTTTCTGATTTATCATTCTTCCAGGTTACTCTTGGAACACAACCAACAGTTCTGAAAACTTTTCGCTCACTAGCAACTACAAATGTGTTCGCCTGCTCCGATAGACCAACTGTGATATATTCCAGCAATCACAAGCTAGTATTCTCTAATGTGAATCTGAAAGAAGTCAGTCACATGTGCCCTCTTAACTCTGTGGGTTATCCTGATAGGTAATTAAAAAATATATGTAATTAGTAAAAAAGAAATACTATATTTTTAATACAACTATATCCAGCTATATTTAAATTTGCACTCGTAGATGGATGTATCATTATAATGTTCTTTTTGTAGTTTGGCCCTTTCAAATGACCATGCGCTGTTGATTGGCACAATTGATGAAATTCAAAAACTTCATATTAGAACTGTTCCTCTGGGAGAATCGCCTAGGTAATGTATTTATTTGTTTTTATAAACTGTGATATATTTTAGCACTCAAAAACTAAAATTCTATTATATGAATTTGAAAATGCATTGATAAGATTTTATTACACCTCAATATCTTACAATAATGTTTTTTTAAATAATATAGTTTTTTGGACTTAAATTTTACTCATTTTTCTTTATTAATATCCTAATTAATTCAAAATTAATAATGTGAGCAAATATTGGAAATTTTTAAGAATATTTATTTTAATGTACTGGATTCTGCTGTATAACCAGCTATCTTAATTGCCAAAATTTGCCCTTTCCCCATCCCAGCCCCTTTAAAACACTTATAACTTGTGTATATTTCTTAATGTCTCGATATTATGTTGATGAAACATACATGATTTAATGAAACATTCAAGCAAAAGGATGTCCCCTTTACAACCCCAATATTTATTGCAGGAGAGAAAGCATTCTTGCTAGTCTTGTAATGTGAAGTTAGTGTAAGCAAGGTAATGTAGTATATACTTCCCCTTTTGGGGACTTAGCTTATAGTTATTTGCTTCTTACAAATGTAGCTATAAAAGCTATTTAATTAATTTTTTAAATAACTAAATATTGGATCTTGAAATTTTTAGAGGTTTTTTTTTTAAAAAAATAAATAAATAAAGGAATATATTTTGGTGAGTCCATTCGTTCTCAAATTCCTTTTATTGGAAAAAATTTCGTTATATTTGTTAATTATTACAGTGTTGACAACTTTAAAAAAAATGCCAAGATTTAAAACATCACCGGTTGAACGATCATTTTAAATATTAGAAAATTAGTAAGTGAAATTTACATACTAAAAAAAATAATAGCAAATATAAACTGAAGTAAAATTTTCTGTCCAAAAATGAAAGTCAAGCTTTTTTGTCAAACTCCTAAGCAAAAGCAAAAAGTAACGATACTGCTTTGTGGAGATAAATTTTTTTTAAATTATTGAAATGTAAATAGTCACCCACAATGAGATGTTCAATTCAAGTCGTATCATCTAAAATATTCCAGTATCAGCTACTTGAAAATTATTTTAAAGAATTAAAATTGTCTGTTTCCCCTATAATTAATTTGTAATGATCAATAACAATATTAAATTGGTTGAAGTGCTTTAATGTCAATAATGAGTGATTTTTTATCGTGCTTCAGCTCAAATCTCATTGAAATATTTATTTAAGATGATAAAAATATTCTAATACCTTTGTGTTATAAAATAATAGTATGTAGATATATATATTGTACATAAAATAATATGCCTATTTTTAATCTTGGAAATAAAAAAAAGGTGTATGAGGGATTCTAGGTTTTTTGATTTTATATTTTGATGAATAGTTTAACAAAAATCAGCAAATAATTTGTTGTGGGCCATATTTATATGATTTCTGTTTCATCCCTTTCATCTAATTTTTTTTTTATGTATTTAGACGCATTGCCTATCAGGAAGATACTCAGACATTTGGTGTTATAACTACTAGAATAGATTTCCATGATAGTTGTGGTCTGACACCTACAAGAAGGAGTGCAAGTACACAAGCATTAAATGTTTCCGTGAGGTATGTTTTCCTTAAAGTATATGGATTTTAATGTATTAATAAGTATATATTAATTAATTGATAAATTTATTAAATTATTCATAAATTTTGTTTTTATGCAGGATAATTTTTTTATCAATGCTTGTTAGGAATTTTTCTTATTTATAATATTAAATCTTGCAAATTTATTATTTCTCTGTTTTTATTATTTGTTATTCAGCATCTTGATGTAATAAAGTGTGTGTGCGTGTGCGCTAAAGTATATAGCAAACAAATTGCGCTGTTTCGTTAAAAGGGGGGGGGGTGCCACTTTTATATTGAAAATACTGTGTATTGCTATTCAGTTAAAATTGCTTATTTATAGCAATTATCATTCTGTAAACTAAATTTTGATAATGTATTAAATGTCATTAGCAACCAGCTTTTTTTTGTTGTTATTGTTAGTTTTGTTTTTACCTCTTATGAATAGCTTTGTGTTTGGTTTCTTTAACACAAAGTATTGTTAAATTCTAATTATGAATGACCTATCTGTTATGTTATTTTTAACCAGACACTAGTTGTTTTCTTTGTCTCCTTTATCATTCTTAAAGAAGTGAAGTTACAAGATATAACTATCCATGTATTGTAATATTTAATATTATACTGTTGAGCATCAATTTCATTTTCTTATTCTTCATGTAAAGCATATTGTTCATGCAAATGTTGGAAGCATGCAGCTTATTTTAATGAAATTAAAAATTGCTGATACAAAAAATTAAAAAAAATAACTGCTATAATCATTCCACTTATCTAACCTTCTAAAAAACTATTATCTTAAAGACTTCTAGTCACAAAATTTCATTAAAAAATTGATGAAGTAATTATTTAATTAATTTAGAAACTATCATAGAGTATTAAAAAATATTTTGAATCTTCATTTCTTTGATTTCAGTATTTGAAGGGAAACTGATTACTGCATATTTATAACTAAAGAAAATTAATTTTGTTTTTTATTGCAAATTATAATAAAAAATTTATTTAAATAGAAGAAGGTGGACAGCTACAAATTGTTATCATTTTATCATCATAGTTTTTTAGTTAATATGAAAATTATTTTATATAATATTTCCAAAAACTATTGAGGAAAAATACTTGCATCGTACTTAATTTTCAATTTATTAACACTCTAATTTCAAAGAAAAATTGTTCTAATGTTCATATATATACTTTTCAAAATATATTTGTGACTAATGTAGTTAATTGGACACATAGTCTGCCATATAGTGTAATATTAGACATGAGTTCCATTTTTTCAAGGGTTGAAATATTTTTTTAATATTAAAAATAATTAGTTTAGGAATGAAATTTTTTTCACTTGATTTTTAATAAGACTTAAAAGAATTTTTCTGGAATTCATATTTAATTAATACAGAAAATTATTTTGGCTTTTAAAAGATTAAAAACAATTCTAGATTTAGAGGGGGAAATATGAATAGCTCAAAAAAATTAATTTCACCTTATTATCTGTTTATTGTTAACTTCAGGTCTTTTTTCTTGTTTTTCCCTTAAAACTTAATGAACAAATGGAAAAAAAATCATCTCAGACTAACAATTTTCTATTTTGTGAATTTTTGGAAAATTATTAATTTTAAATGTGTGTGTTTTTAATGAAAATTACTACTATTTTTTTGCTCTTTTAGAGATTTTATTAAAATAAACTATTGTTTTCTTATAGTACAAGTGCTAATTCCATTATTAAAGTAACAAATTCTGGTGGCCCAAGTGCAGATGATTGTGGACAAGAGGTAGATGTATACAGTTTACTAATTATTGACCAGCATACATTTGAAGGTGGGTATTTATTTTTTAAATAAAAAAAAATTTATTAATAAATTTAGTTCATATTTTATCATATTTAAAAGGTCTTTATGCCTTTTTCTAAAATTTGAAATAATTTATAATTATATAATTTTTTGCAAATGAGTTTCTTTTACTTTTTTTTTTTTCCTAAATTTTATATGTTTTGATATTTATATAAATTAGATATTTAATAACATTTGTATTGAAACATTTTGACATGTCTGAATATATTATAATTTGTTTGCAGTTCTGCATGCTCACCAGTTTCTACCAAATGAGTATGCCATGAGTATTGTTTCTACTAAGCTTGGTGAGGATCCAAATACATACTATGTGGTGGGTACAGCAATTGTAAATAGTGAAGATTCAGAACCAAAGCAAGGCAGATTTGTCATATTCATGTGGAAAGATGGTATGTATGAGATGGATCAACAAGTTTCAGTTTTATAATAGGTATTAAATATAAATGGAAATATTCTTCAGAAGGTTGTATTGTACCCATGAGAAAACTATTTAAATGTATGTATCTATGAATGAAAATGTTAATTATTCAGTATTGGTATGAAATAAAATGTTCATATTTGGCATATTGAGCTTTATTAAGATTAATAATTAATTTATCATATTTATTTTTAAAATTAGCTTAAATATTTCTTTATTCTTGTGATGTATAAGAATGTTTATACATCATGAGAATAAAGCGATGTTTTAGCTCTTTATTAGAATTTTTTATGTGAAACACTATCGATGCATGCGTACAAAGAAATATTACAGTTGGATTTTTTTTAAATTCATAATACACAATTTATGATCTAGCTGATTCTTCTTGAATAATAATTTTAATAATTAGTTATAAAAATATCTAGTCAATTATTTATTTGTTAATGAATTGCAGTTGATTCTATGTTTAAATGCAAACTTTTCACTCAGAAAAAAATGTGCCATAAAAAATCCAAAATATATTGATTGGTATTAGATACAAAATATATTGAATATTGATTGGTTCTCCAGTTTTCATAACAGCACTCAGTTTTTTTTAATAAAAATTATACTTTTCTGTATTATTATAATTCAGATTTTTCTGTTCATAAGAAGCCATTTTTAAAGTTATATTTTTTAACATAGTGTTTTTAAAAAATTAGAAATTAAATTTTGAAGTATGCATTTTTTATTAAATTTGTGTAAAGGTACTTTTTTTAAGTATGCTGCCACTGCACTTCAATGATTTAATATGATAATAAAACTGAAGTGCATATAATATGATTATAATTCAATTAAATTTTGAACTGATTTTAACACTGAGTGCTTATAAAATATTTATACTTCATATTATAAATATTTTAAAAGCGTATTATATGCACTTCAATATTGTAGTATGATTATAAAATAGTATTATTATAGTTAACAAATAAGTGACTTTTAACAATTTTAATATGTAAGTGTTTTGCTTTCATATATTTTTATAATTCCTAATATGATTTCTGTTGTTGAAATTATGAGGAATATTTATCAAATACGGAGGATTTTTTTGCAATTATAGGGTTTTGAGCAATACTTGAGAAAAATATAATGATACCTCATTTTCATTTGGTTTTTGCATCTTCTGTGAGCTTGATGTCTTTAATTTGCAATTTTGAGAATAATTTGTATCTGTAAAATGAACTAAATAATTATTAATGTGTAAGAGTAATTTTTATGAAGAAATAAGGAACTTTTTTAGGAATTATTATTAGAATTTGTTCCTTTATTTTAATATTTTATTTTGTTTTATTGTATATTATTATATAATTATGAATTAAAAGAACCTTAGGTTAGCAACTCCTGCTCTGTTTTCTATTTGGCATTATTGTGAATCTAAAATGTATGGCTTCTGTACCTTTTTGTGAAGATAGAATTTAAATGAATTTTATTGCTGTTGTTTTTATGAAGTAATTAATAAATAAGAAGAGACTATAAACCAAAATAAAATCTATATTCATAATTCTTTTTATTTCAAACAGGGAAACTTCAACAAATTGCTGAAAAAGAAATCAAAGGTGCACCCTATACTATGGTTGAATTCAATCGCAAACTTCTTGCTGCTATTAATAGTACTGTGCGTCTTTATGAATGGACTCCTGAAAGAGAATTGCATAATGAATGTAGTTATTTCAATAATATTATTGCTTTATATTTAAAAACCAAAGGCGACTTCATTTTAGTTGGCGATATCATGCGATCTTTGGCGTTATTAGTATATAAACCTCTTGAGGGCAGTTTTGAAGAGGTAAGTTTACTCTCATAAATCTTTATTTATTTGAATAGCCCCTTAGTAAAAGTGAGATTTTAAATGCTGTGTAGACAAGTCTGTAGAAACCAGCGCATACAGACACATATTCATTGTTATTATCTATAAATATTTCTTCGGAAGTGTTATTTACTGTATTATGAATAATTTTAGAGGCATAACTTTAAAATAAGTTGGAATCTTAAATTAGTCTGTTGCTGAATTTGTACTTTCTTATTGATTAAATCTCACCATATATTACATGTTCAAATGTTTTTTAACAAAAATTAAATCAAGTCTGTCCACATATTTTTTTTATAGATAGTTCGAGATAATTGGAAGCGATATTTCTCAGGAATGAGTTTTAAAAATTATGTTGGTATTTTTTTTTTTTAATTTTGCAGCTATTATGTTTTTTAAATAGTTTTTCAGAATAATTTTCCCACTTGTACTGTTTTAAGAAGGAATTAAAAATTTTGAAACACTCGAGAAATAATTTTGTTCTTTATCCTACTCAGTGCTTACTACAGTTTTCTTTTTACCTTTAGATTGCTCGTGATCATCACCCAAACTGGATGACTTGCGTGGAAATATTAGATGATGATACAGTTATTGGTTCAGAAAACTCCTACAATTTATTTGTTTGTCAAAAGGACAGGTAAAATAATTTGAATTTTAGCTTATAAAATTAAAATTTTAATTCTGCTCATAGTTTGTTCAGAATATATAGTTTACCTTGATTTTGTGTAGTTGGCTGCAAAATACAATATTATTACTTAATATTATTTTCATAAACCACAACACTTCTAACTGTAAGGAAGTGAAAGGTTTTTTAGAAATTAAACAAAACAAAAAAATATTAGTTGGCATGATTAGTTTTGTTATGATGGCAATTCCAAAATACAGGCACAGATCAAAATATGCAGTTAGAACGAAAGAATAATCTGTGTATTTGTAGCAATTATTCACTTTATTTTTATTGCTTGATTTAATCAAGTTTTTGATTCTCTAATATATATATATATATATATATTCCATTGCAACTTTTAAGTTTTATGAGACCATTTATTATTTTTTAAATAAATAGAAAGCTATGGTAAATTTACATTTAAATTTCCTTTTGTTCTCTTTGTAATTTGTTCTTCAATAGGCTTATTCTATCTCTTTAAAACATATTTAAAATTATTTCTCTTCATTTAAAAAAGAGGAAGGATTCATTAAAAGTCTTTTAAGTAATTTTAAAAGTCTCTCATTGAAATTAGTTTGACTTGGAGATTTTGTTGCTTCAATCCATGTAATCATAAAAATATAATTAAAAACTAACTCAATTAGCAACTTACTTATTATTAATTCTGCATTGTTTTTTTTTTGTTTTTTTTTACAAAATTGTACACAATTCTTTTGGACCACATCTTATTGTTAATAACCTGGTGTAAAGCATTTTAAGATTCATTTAAATGTCACAAAATTTAATTCATCTCAAAATTAGTGTTATAGAAAAAAATAATAATAATTTATTTCATGAAAGATTAAATTACATGATAGTCCATAAATTTTTAAGCAAATATACTGAATGGACTTATTTCTAAATAAATGTAGGCAATAAATTTTCATTTTTTTAATGCTCTAAATGATGTTAAAAAAAGCATTTATTTCTGAAAGAAGGTCTACATTTTTATGCATTTCAATAGTCTTAATAGTTATATTCTGTAACTTTTCGTACAACAAAATATTCCCCACTTCTGAATTTAAAACTGAGTAATGAAATCTTGAATATAATAATTTTAGTTTATTTCAGGGAATATCTTTGGGAATATCCATTTATCAATGAATGTTGATTCCTCGAGTTGAAAATATTAAAATTTGAATTCATTTACTTGGCCATTTTTTAATTGAATAAAGGCACTTTAAAATAATGTATTGATATACAGGAATATTTTGCTAAATATGACTTATAGAATCAGGATATTTTATTAAAAATTAAGATTTTCTAAATTTTCCATCAGTGTTTTTACTTAATATAACAGAATAAAATTCAATAGTATGGCATGTAAAATGATTTTCTAATTGGAAGTACATGTATATTTCTGTCAGATTAAATAAATAACTATCTGATGCAGTGTATTTTTGTACAATCATTATGTTCACAAGAAATTGGCTAATTTTCTATTTATTACTCAGTGCTGCTCCAACTGACGAGGATCGTCAGCATCTTCAAGAAGTAGGACATTTTCATCTTGGTGAAATGGTTAATGTGTTCCGCCATGGTAATAATCAAATAGCTATTCTTACAATCACTATTTAAAATGTCGTCTCTGTAAATGGATTAAATATCTTCAGTTCCAAAAATATTATATTAAGATATATAATATTTTGAAATACATAATGGAATATCTTAATAGTAGGGAGGAGATATTTATCTTAATAAGTCTTTGATAAAATTTAAATTTTAAAGTCTTAATTATTTGTAAATATTAAATCCAAATAAAAAACCTTTTCTGTTTATTGAAGTAAAATCCTCAGAGAAAAATGAGAGCAAACTAAATGTTAGTTTCAGAAAAGTTTAATTTTTTTATTAATAATAATTTCTGTAATTACTCATTCTACTGGGGTTTGCCTTTAAATTTGTGTCTAAAAACCTCTAATAATCTTTTTAATAAGTCTATATTTGCACAAGTAGCATAATTCTGTTGAGTAAAATGTCTGAAAAATAAGTTAATCACAAATGTTCTTGTTATAAACTTTGTTTTTTATTAATGCATTTTATAATATATATTCAAGTGTTTACTTTTTTTAAATTTTTTTTAAGGATCTCTTGTAATGCAGCATCCAGGTGAAATAACTACTCCAACCCAAGGATCTGTTTTATATGGCTCTGTGAATGGCTGTATTGGTAAGTAATAGAATTAGTGCTAACAATTAATATTTCTTAACTTTCTGTTTCAAATATCTGAAGGCATGTTTTATTTTTTTCTTTGAAATAGGTCTTGTGACACAGCTACCAGAGGAATATTTTGTGTTCTTGAGTGAAGTCCAAATTAGGTTAACAAAAATAATCAAATCCGTTGGGAAGATTTCTCATTCATTGTATCCTTTGTGGTTGTAATGTTTGCATATTTGAAATTTATTTCTTCCATCTTCAGATTTAGAAATTAATAAAATGTTATAAGCTTAAAATTGGTTCTGTAAGATACTTAAAAAAAACTCTTTTGTGTGGGAATGTTTAAAGGGTATTAGATAAGAGTATAGTTTTAAAAGTTAAAATCAAAATCTTACTGATTTTGAGAAATGTCTTCATTTTATCTTTTAGACTTTAATAATTACTTAAAAATTGTATAATGCATTATTTTGAAGTGAAGATATCATTTAAATGATAATTGTTAATTATATTTCACTTAAAAGATTTACAAATACTAATATAAGAATTTTGTTATACAAACTGTTTATGAATATACAAAAATTTCGTTTTGGTATTTAGTTTTTATTTCTTATTTCTGTGATTGTTTAATTGATAATCTATTAGTTTCATACTTTGATCTGTTTGTTTCCCTATTGGGGGAATAAACAAATAGAGTGCTTCTAATTTTACACACTGGTTTTGTTATTTTTTGTAAAGTGACAAATAAAAAAACAAACTAATGGCTAACAGTTCTGTATTTCCATCAGAAAAACAAAAGTAGACTAAATTCTCAGAAATTCTGCTTCTGCAAAATTACTGTCTGTTATGAAGGCAATAGCCATAAAAATAATTTTCATTTCAGCTAAGCCATAGCATTACAATCTCCCTTATGTGTTGAATCTCTACTTACTTTAAATGATATGTGTATACAACTTAGATCAGATCATTTTGGAATAGATACTACTATGAAAGGTGGGAAAATGCACTTCTAAGAAGTTTTTTTTAATTTATTTATTTTGGAATTTTTTCAAAAAATATTGACAGAAAATTAGGGGAATTGAATTGAAAAAAAAAAAATTGAATTGAAAAGAAACTTAAACAGTTTAAGATTTTTAAAATGCATGTCTGTTAAAAATTTGAAATTTAAAAATATTTTGCTGATAAACACATTGAAATGGTTATTCAAAATATTTAATCATTTTTTTATTGTTTTTTTAGCATTTTTAAATTTGACTAATTAATTTGTAACCAAAAATGCCTAGTATATGTTTAAGTCGACTCTTGCTGTTATATATTTCTTAATCCAGTGCTTAGTTACCGTGCATTTTCAACTGAAAGAAAACAAGAACCAAGTGCAGGATTCATTGATGGTGATTTAATTGAAAGTTTCCTCGATTTAAGAAGAGACCAAATGGAAGCCGTTGTAAAAGGAATTCCGGTAATTTTTTTTTTTTCATATATTTTTTAACTTGTTATAAAAAATTACATATTTTCTAACTCAGTGCCTGCTTGCCATTTATTTATTTTATGTTTAAATTACCTTGGTTTTTTTTTTTTTTTTCCAATAAAGTAATATTTTTTTCCTATATAATTTATTGCATCATAAAACAGCAGAATGTTGATATATTGTGAAAATCAAATTAGATGTTGTTTTATATTGTTGTTGATGATGGAACGTTATGCAAAGGTGGAAAACAAATAAATATGTTTAAAAGCCTTTTTTTTTGTGTGTGTGTGTAGTAAATGATTTGTTCAGAAAGTTATTATTGAATTGCTCTGTAATAGAATAGTTTTTTATATTATCCCTGATTTATTATTTTTGAGTATATATATATATATATATATATATATTGGCATTTTTAAATAAGTGTTGTCCGAATAAATTTTATTACAATTTTTTTTGAATAATCAAACTTTATAGAAGAAATTTTAAGTGTTTGCAATGCATCACCGTTTTGGAAATATAGCTGGAGGTGAAATCTTTGAGTTTTTAATTCTGAAAATTTTAGACAGGAGGAATTTTTGAATGCAATAGATAACAAATTACTTGCTATAGATTTTAAAGAAATTTGAGAAGCTCATTTGAGCCTGATAATTGGTTTAAAATTTATTAAAACTGTGTTGTTGTTGTTCCATAATTTTAATATATTTTGTTTAATATCTGTAAAAAATAATTCTTTTAAGAAATATAAATTTGGATACTGTGAAGTAAAACATTCTCTTTGGCTTCCATATCACCCAGACTTCGAAATAAATTTGTTCTGAGTTAAAATTTTTAGTTCAATAATTTAATTTTATTTTAATTACATTCTGATTTTGTTTTTTAATATATAAAATATGAGTTTGAAATTTATTTTATAAATTTTTATATATAATTTTCCTTCAATGCTTTTCTAAACTTAAAGATAGGTTAATCTTATATATTTACAAGTAATATAAGCTACTTATTATTTACTATAATTACATTCATCAAAATAAAAAATCGTTTTCATCCTGTTTTTTGAGAAATTGAAATTCCAAAAAACAAGCTCTTCTTTTTTCATGAAATTCATAAATTTATTTGTTTAAACATATTACCTTGAATGTCACCCCCTTTTTCATAATTAATAAAATTAAGTAAAACTGCTGATATTTTTGTAAAGTTGTCAGTAAAATGCTCTTAAATAATACTCAACTCCTCTTCCAAAATACTGAATATACTGACAAAAGTAATTCACCCCAGTTTTTTAAGAATTGTCAGATTATGTTATGTTCTTCAGCTTTTTTTTTTATTTGCCACTGATTTCACTTGTATTTTGTTTCAGTTAATTTACTGAATGATAGTTATTTAATGAGCCTGTGTATTAATGTAACCCAATTTTAATCCAAGCAAAAATTGTATCAATGCCATTTTTATGAATATTTTTTTATTTAAAAAATGCATCACCATAATTTACCTAATTTATTATTCTGTTTTGCAGTTTGATGATGGATCTGGCATGAAGAGGAATGCCACTGTGGATGATCTTGTAAAAATTGTTGAAGAACTTACTAGGATTCATTAGATCTTCATTTTTTCTTAACTTAGGCTCTACGTTGAAGATATATTTTAATCTTATAACTTTTTGTAAAAAGATGAGAAACATCTTGTACATAAACTTCATTTTAGGCACAACTTAATATTTTTGCCTCTGCGTGATTAGAGCTGTTTATGGTAACATGAACAAGGTGATAAATAAATAATGTAAATTCAACATGACTAATTAATTTTGTGTCATTTCACATTTCAATATGCATATCATTTTTTTAAAGCTTGTATCAGTAGATAATGTTTAGAATTAACCTACTCTTCAATAGCTATGATATTTTCGTTGTTGTTATGGTGATTAGATTAAACTAAGAGTTATTAATGTATAGTAAAGAAAACTATAGTAAGTTACCAAAAAAAAAAGATTGATAGATATACTTAAAATTTTAAAAAAAGAGGGGGGGGCTGAAAATATCTTCTTTACGAGCAATGCTGCTAGTGAAAGATTTTTTGGCATGGTTTGAGGAGGGAGGGGGGGAATGGAAGCTTGTTCCAGCATGAATACAAAAATGTTGAAGTCACTCTTCATTTCAAAAATATTAATGGAAATTTATTATCATATTTAACTCGGCAATGGGGATTTTTTAAAAAAGCAAAAATATCTATTATTCAATGAAAACAATTTGTAAATATTAAAACAAGTAATTTATTTTATTAGCAAAATTGTGCTATTTTTACATACATATACATGCCATAATACATGTTAGTTCAATAATTTTGAATAATGTTTGAAAATTTTTGTTTTAACTAATTAAAATTCATTGGAAATATCTGTTTTTCAATAATTTTTTTTATATATGTAATATATTGCAAAGAAATGCTGGCAATGACTGTGTAAAAATGTTGGAGGGTATGAATTTTCCAGTATTTGTTAAAAATTATAAAACCTGGTAGTTTTCAATATGCAACCACAATACTGTTTAGGCTGTTACTTATACTGGAGAGAATATAAATTCGCACATATTTTAAGGAAAGATGCTGAAAATTTCTATCTCTTCATAAGAAATATCTACTTATTTGCTGGAATAATTTTTATTTATGCTGCATTATAGCATATGTTAGTCACTTATGAATCGACACTACGCTTACCAATCAAATTGCATTCAATTGTCCTTTCAGACCACTTCACTTTTTGGTAACTGATAGCATTCTTTTCATCAATTTCCAATGATAGAAATACGCTTTTTATTGAGGCTACTTTAATTTCAGATGGTAGATATAGTTTTAAAAAAACTTATATTCATCTATCAATAAAGTTTAAATGACTTTAGGGAACACGAAAAACTATACCCAAATAATGTTTGTTACCCCAAAAAATTTCAGTTAGTATTATTAAACACAAACCATAGGCAACTGATTGAAGATAAAACATTTTAAAAAGCATTAGTGAGTACGAATTGCTATGGATGTATACAAAAAAATATATCACAAGTAGTGCATGTAGTCTTATAACAAACTTACAAATATCTGGGGTCACTAGTATTTTAATGAAATCTGATTCTCTGGACTCAACTGAAAAATTGTCCAACTCAATTTGTGCTTAAGAAATATATATATATATTGTGATGTAGATAGAACTCAAGAAGACAAAGGAAGTAGAGTTAAATCAATTTATACTCAACTCTGAACTAAGAACCCTGTGACGGTGAGATCTTCAGCTTTTATACAAGTAGGGAAAGTTGCAGAATACTTTTCTGGAGACAGTAAGAAAAGTTCAGAGCCCTCATCTGGTAAATGAAAGAAAGGTGCAAAATCTTTGGGAACATGAAATAAAGGAAAGACAAATCAAGGAAAAATACAATTTTTAAGTCTACTGGGATTTGAACACATGATCTCCTGACTATGAGTCCAGATGCATATATATATAATATAGTGGGCAGATTATTTTGGATTTCTTGTAATTCACAATTCAAATGGTTCTCTGCAAAAAAAGTGCTTGCATTTATTCCAATTTAAATTTATATATTTTTTAAATTTCTTTATTGAAGTTAAGTTATTAATGAAAAATATTTTTTAACTATATGTATTAAAATGGTGATAAATGATAAGCTGATTTTAAAAGTGAAGATATCTTTTATTATAGATAAATATAACCATAGAAGTTAATAAGGATTTTAAATTCTTTTTTACAAAATCTATCAATTGAAATTAAATTGCTATCTTATAAGAATGTTATATTCTACAAGATTATTTCAAGAAGATTTTTGGTGATATTATTCATTTATATCAAATCAAAAATTCTCATTTAATAGTTTATATGTACTATTAATAGCAGAATCAAGTAGCAGTCAATCAATAGCTGTTCTTGGTCATAATTTTGAATGATTTTACTCTACTGAAGAGTGATGTACATTGAGTAAGAAAAGAAACAAGTGTTTATCTAATGATACAAAAAAGGAGGGTGAAAAATGTGCAGGGTTATAAAATCAGTATTTAAAAAGTTTCAAAAAGTTTAATGCAAAAAGAAATTAAAAATATAATTGCAAGTATAAAAGTTGCTATATTTTTAAACTTTAAAATATTCAGATGATAGTTTTTATTTACTAGGTATATTAAATTTAATGACAACAAATAAAAAAAGTGAAGATAATGTCGATTTAAAAAAAAATAGCATTTTATTAAAATATTATGAACAATAAGATCAGTAATTGAAGGGTTTGCTGCAAAAAGGAAATAGCTCCAATTGTTCAAGTTTGCTGAAAAGTAGCACCAGGAACTACCTCTATATTATAATAAATTAATGAGACAAACAACACCATCGCTTGAGTTAGCGCGAGAACTAACGATTGGAGCTACATCTTGGGCACCAAACGAAAAAGTTATTTTACAACATGATAGTACATGTCTCCTAATTGGAGCTACATCCTTTTTATAGCAAACCCTTCAATTATAATCAGTATCGATAGTGGTGATGATGATGTCGTGTCCGTGTTTTCACGGAAAGGGTGCAGTAGCTTCTGAAGGTAAAGAACCCTGAGCCACCTAGAGGGCAGAAGTCTGATTTGTAGCTCGTATGAAGATGACGCACATATTTGCTTGCACAATCCCTTTTTACAGGGAGAGGGGCACATCCACAGGCCTCAGAGATCGAATACACATGGTGAACAACTATGTCATGATAGTAATTACAAAAAGGAACGTGTTTGCCGAAAAAGATGCCAGCCAACTGCCTAGAAATCCTACAAAGGAAGGCAGCCACCTGCCGCCAATATTCTTAACCTCTGTCTCTACCTTAATACTAGCCAGACCCATCACCCTAATCCTTATTAAGGAGAAATCAAGCCGATGTCTTAGCGTAACAGTAGCGCGTCTTCCCCGTGATCTGGGCTTCCCGGATTCGGACATGGCTGTTATTCTGTGTTCTATCTGTGAGGTGCGTGAATGTGCCCCCTCTCAGTAGAAAGGGGTTGTGCAAGCGAATGTGACACATTGAGTAACTAAGTTATTCTCTTGACCCTAGTTGGTGCTGCAGAAAAAACAAGAGATGCTAACTCGTCGAAAATCGTTGAGAGATAACTAATAAAATTACATATTTTTCATTTTGTAGTAGCATAAACAAATATATTACGAATCACAAAACCAAGAAAGTAATACTTTGCAAATTATTAACATTTAGCTGTCGATGGGCTTGTAAAGTAACGGCAACAACAGAGAACTCTAGGTTCTTGGCCAAAATCGCAAACTGTTATTGAAGAATTAATATGATGTCATTGCTCATCTATTTTGTGAGCATCATCGTTAGATTAATTTTTGTCGATGAATAACGTATTTTAGAGAAGATAAAAAGGTTTTGGAAATAATTGTTTCGTATTCGACGATTTTAATATTTCTGATTTTGGTATGAGTATCAAAAAATATTAATAATAATAATTTGCAAAATATTACTTTCTTGGTTTTGTGATTCGCAATATGTTTGTTTAGGAGGTTAATACAAAATGAAAAATATATAATTTTATCTACCGAAATGCAAAATTTTACAAAATATGCATTTGTATAAGTGCTTCACGAACAATAGCTAGTCGTTATCAAAGTAATGAAAACACCTGTGAATAAAAGGAACATTTATGAACGCATTTCATAAGCATTAAAATATAATCCTAGCCACCAATTTTATGTCATTATATATGTTCATGTAATGATACAGAAAAGGAGGGTGAAAAATGTGCAGGGTTATAAAAACAATATTTAAAGGTAATACATTGATTTAAAAAAGTTTCACACTAACAGAAAATAAAAATATAATTCCAAGAATAATATTTTTAATTTATTTTTAAAATATTCAGATGGTATTACTTATTTCTAGGTATATTAAATTAAATGATAATGAATAAATAAAAAATATATTATTGTTGTATGAGGTAGCTTTAGTGGAATTGTATACATCATGGATTTTTATCAACATCGTAAAATATCAAATCTAATTGACTTAAAAAGTGGCTACATTCGAGGAGCTCGACCAGTTGAAGCTGTGACCGAAAAATCCCAGCTTTTAGGTGTTTCTAGAAGCAAGATGTCTAAATTCATGACTGCATGCACAAAGCTCCTCAGCCAGACTCAGAAGTTGAACGAAAGAGACTGACGGGTATTCATGTGAATATTAATGTTTAAGGTATCCGACTACGTTAAAAACACTGGTTATAAACCACATTGGCGATATTTTTTAAATTCTCATTATTTCTTGTAGTTCAGACTTTTCACTTCCCAAAACAGTTTATCTTTTATAAGAAAAGAAAAGCCTGACATATCATCCAGTGTCACATATTTTTCAACTAAATTTTGTCTTTCACTTCACTTTTTTCAAAACTTTAATTTTCATTAAATTCTCCACTGTTAACATGATATCTCAAAAACTAATAGAGGTATTCACATAAAAATTTCAGTGCATGCTTTAAATAATAGGGTTAATGAAATGAGCCAAAAGTTTTATTGTTGGAGAAGTGCCTTTTCATTTATAGGTTTTTTTAGAAAAATTAAATTGAAATTTTATAGAAAAAATGCATATATGCGCATACTTTTATCTATGGCTTCTTAGGATCTCAAACTTTTTCTTAGATTTTGGTTCATTTCATTCATCATTATATTTGTGGCAATTAGATGCTGGCTCAGGAAAGAAGCTGGGACCTTTGGGTTTGTAAGCCAGTAACATACCACAAGACAAAAGCATGCTCATCTCCCGTAGATGTTATCTGTCTTATTAAGATATCACCACATATTCTATAGCTTGTGTACAAAAAAAGATAGGATTGCTGCATTATAATTTTGTGTAGAGTGTTAACCGTTTTGTTTAAATTACATTAAAATGTATAGCGCATTTTCCTATTTCTCAAAACAATATTACATTTTCAAATAATTTTGCTGTATTTATAGTATTTTGTATTGAAAATACTTCTAAAAACCATAGTTTTTAAAGAATCCAATTTTTCAAAAATTTTCCTTCGAGCGTAGTCGGATACCTTAAATAAATAGTAGTGTAGGAATTTAACTGTTGTCATCAGACTATTCGAAATTTATCATATAAGCCGAACTCCCTAGAGGGAATTTTATTTAGCTAATGGAATACCATATTTATACAACTCAACTTTAAGTCTTCTGAAGAATGAATATAGAAGATCAAGAAATTTTGTCCTCAATCCGTTGGAAACGTAAGAAATCATGAAATATTTAATACAAAATAATAGTTTTTTTAAGAACTTAAATATTTGTTCTGATAAAATAATTGTATATATGGGAAACCAAAATCTTCATGTTCTTACAAATGTTCACTTAAATAGAAGCTAGCATTTTTTAACGGTCTAAAACCATAATTTAATACATGAAGATTTTTGTTCTGCAGATGTACGATTATTTTATCAGTTCGAACATTTAAGCCCTTACAAAAAACTATTAATTTGTATTAAATATTTCTTATGTTTCCAATGAATTAAGGACAAGATTTCTTGATCTAAAGAATATTGTATTGTATTAAACGAAAGAAAATTGTATTGTGTTAAACTAAAGAATATTGTATTGTATTAAACCAAGAAACATTGTATTGTCTCGTTACAATTTCGCTTACCTAGAGATGAAATAGGTTAGATTTAATGCCAATGAATGGATTACATTTAATATCGAATTCGTCGAGTTTTTGTTTAGAAATGTTTGATTTTGGTGACTGTTTTTAAATTTTGCAAATGAAAACCAAATGTCATATAATAGATTCTCTATTAGCAGAAAATACTATCGAATAACATTGAAGATATATCGTGCAATATCTTGTGTTAATAAGGTTATTTATAAGAAAGATTCTTAATAAGTTTGGGACTTAATAATACTGTCGACCACAACAATCGTCGATACTGCTACGTTCAGTGGTGGCGGGATGGTCGGCTATATACAAGAAGAAGAGGTACTTAATAATAATCTTATTTCATGGCAAACGATAAACAATTTCATGGTTAATAGTATTCTACATTCGCCAGTAAAATAGCTATTCCAAAAATCTTTCAGTGGCATACAGTTGATTTTTAAATACCTTAACTTCCATTACATAATCATTCCTAGTGCCATACTTAACATTTTACTTGAATATACTCAATAACTTAGACATTATTTTCAAAGTTAGTTTAAAAGTAAATTTATTGTTCATTTTCTATGGTGTGTTATAACCATATAAGATACTTCATCTTTGTATGAGTTTCTTGGTTGGACTTTTATCCGTAATGTTTTGAACAGGTTTTGTCTTATCCAGAAGTTGCTGTTGCCTAGCTATAGTGATATCCTTCAGATGAAGCATGTATTCCAAACGTTGGATCCGAGCTTTTAGAACCTGAATGGTTTCATCTCTTTCTAGAAGTTCTTGAACTTTTTGCTCATAAACTTCTCGTGGCACAGTATCCAAATCCGAATCTCGAAAAGACCACATTTTTTTACCAATTTCTATTCCAACTTTTTGCTCCATGGTTTCAGTTGTATCTCTGATGTTCTCGCTTATGCATTTAGCAGCAATCCCTAGCTCGGTGAATGAGCCAACTTCATCAATGAATTTACCATGAGCTTCATGCCTACGAGGGTCCTTCTTCCTTTTAAGTCGCTGAGGTTTGTTTTTTAAAAAATCGTCAATTTTTCCCCTTAAAGTATTTAAAAAGTATTCTGTCGTTTCTCGTTTGGCGCTCGCCAGTTCTGATATTGTCATTTCAGATAAAGGAAAATCTAATCTCTTGAGCACTTTGTTGTTCAATGTAGACCAGTTGATCTTTTTCTGTTCCATAGAATGAGTGCTAGGATAGTTGTGAAGATCTACCATTCCAGGGAAGAAATATTTGATGAGTTCTGCAGTCAGGAGAGCATCAGAAAAATCTCGGGCTAAATTTTTTTTCTGTCTGGAGAAAGGTATAGTGTCCAACCAATCGTAAAGATTTGCAAGAGTGTCTTTTTCGATGCCACTCATATCAAAAGAAAGCGAACAAAGAAAAAATATATAAACTTTAGCATTCTAGAAAATAAAAATTAATTTCATTATTTTTTTTTTGTTATAATTTTTTCAGACATGGATTATCGTTTGGAGATTTGTTTTATTATCTCAGTGTTGCCACAAATGCATTGTTAAAATATGGAAGAGTTACAAAATGTTAATGCTGATGATGAACATAAAATAATAAATTTATTTATCCATCTAAATACATAAAAAAAAATATTTACATTTTTCGTACAGTATCTAAAGCAAGTTTAATTTTTTTTATCTACATTTAAGGAAAAATAATAGAAAAGAAAATCTTGTTTTCAATAGACTTCCGAAAGATTTTTATTAATGCAAATCACAGAGGAAAAAATACTTTTTTTTTTTTTTTTTTTTTTTTGCTATATAGTCGTGTAAGGTTGGTGGGTGAGAAGGATAAGAGGGTTATAAATGTCCTGAATGGAGACAAAAAATTAAATCAGTCATGTTATTTTAGCTTTTAATTTAAATTTTAAAATTTTTTTAATATAAAAATCGCTTAAAGATGCACAATTACACCCACCAACATATTGGAAGATTGAAGCCAATGGGGAGATTGAATTCTGTCAAGGATCGAACTCGCGACCTTACGATTTGCAGCCGCATAACATAATTACTAGACACTAAGTCACAAATTATATCCACTAGACAAAAAGTTATCAACAAAGGCTGTTACTGGTTTATTAAGATATTACCACTATATATATACGCCACGTATGGTAGCTGATCAAATGATATAGCTTATAGAGCACAAACACAAAAATACGTTGTAGCATCTTAACAAGACAGTAACTGCCACTAAACATCAGTGATCACTTTTGTGTAGTGGATTAGTTACTCAGCTGCAAATCGGAAGATCGCGATTTCGCTCCTTGGCGGAATTCAACCTACACATTGGCACGATTCCGCCACCACATACGCCAAAACGCACACATTTTTATTATAAAGAAAGATCAGTAGTACATAAATTATTTTTTCATTTCTCATCATTTATCATAAATGAAATGAAGCATTTACATTCATATTTATCAAAGGACATATAAAAAGCTATTTTGGGTTCTAAGTACTATGATCGGCGAAGAATTATAGAAAAATTTCCGAAATTTTGTCAAGAGAGCTACTGCAATAGGTAGTAATCCTACAAGGAATCTACCAAGTGGTATCTGAAGTGTCTCGAGATAATATATAGAAGTCTTAAAAAATACACTGTATTTTGTTTTTGATTTAAAGCAATAGTTATATTCTTTCCTGCAACATAAATTAATCTGGTTACATAAATTGAAGTTTTTCAGCAATTTTCAATACATATAGAATTTTTAACTCGGATCCAAATAGAAATTAATATTCCGATCTCTCTTGTCAATTTGATTCAAACTCGTTTCTCAAAATCAAAGTAGTGTTCTGATTCTTTCCGATATTCTAAAGTTGCCCGGTTCTCAAATTCAATTTTGAATATTATTTTCCAGTTATCTATTATCAATAAATGCAACCAACATTATTGCTCTCTTTTCGTCACAAATTTTGCTGTTAACTGACCTACAATAACCAATGTGTGATTCCAAACCACTGTTTGGAATCACACAAATTCCCTGAGAACCTTGAATTTATAATTTCTAAAGTTTCTCTTCACTTCAAAGAAACAACTATCGATCAACCAAAATGAAAAAGTAAATTTCTTTCGAGTAATTCCGATTAAATAGTGTATTGCAAATAATATTTTCCCATGACTGTAATAAAAATATTTGAATTCTTAAAAAGAAAAAAAAATCCATCCAATTTGTGATAAGCCTTCCTAAATTTAGGAAAAAGCACATGCCTACAGAATTTATAGAGAGATGCGTGAAAAAAGGAATGGACAAAACATTTTGTTAATTTAAAATTTAGGGAAAGGATTATAAAAAATTAACTTTTTACTATCAAACTTTACACAAACAATATTATTTTCATGCAACTACCCACTTTATTTAATAAAGTTTTATTATAGAAAATATATGATTAGATGCAATATTTAGGGAAATTAAATAAATAAAAAATTAAAAGCAAACAATTTGCCCAGTTTTGGGGAAGCTCTATATATAGATGGGATAAACTTCAAAGGTAGATTAAACAAGTAAAAAAAAGTCATGTTTACAACAGAACATAAAGAAAAAGAAATTCAAGTTAGTACAGTGCAAGTATAATCAAAGACATGTTAATAATAGTGCAGTACTATTGAACATGTGAAGTATATATGCATCTTCATACAGCAAGGCCTTTAAAACCTATAAGAACTTTAAATAGTTTTAAAAATTTCTTTATTGTTACTCTATCTGTCATGTTAGTATTATTTATACAGCTGAGTTACACTACAGTAAACTCATTTTCCATTAAACTTATGGCATTAATTTAACTGAAATGCAAGTTTTTTTTTTTTTTACTTAATTAAATAGCCTACAGATTCCTGTTACCCATTTACAATTCCATGTTCTATTTGAAAAATGGCTTATTTCTATATGTCTAACAGACTCTTGAAGATAATTTCAGGATTTAAATCATCCGCACTATTCAAAATTCATATTTTCACAAGTAAAAAGTTTTAAGTGATATCTATAGATATAGCAAAATCTAAAATTTTATTAAACCTTCACATTAATACAGAAAAATTAATGTAGAATTACAACTAATTCAGAAATAAATTCTTTTTATTCCCAATGTAAACATAAAAAAGTTGCCATGGCTTTTATTCACTATGAACATTTAAAATAATTAGAGAAAAAACATATCAATTTTTCAAAAACTATTTTTGTGCATTCAAAAGAGGAATTTTAAAAAAATAGATATTGATGTTTAAAAATTGAATATATATGGTTACAAGCAATTAAATATATTTTATAGATTTAAAAAAAATAAAGATTTTAAAAAATATTTTAACTTAAAAAAAGTTATGCAGTGATTACTAATATTTTACTAAAGGTTTTATTTCAAAATATAAACATCATTTTAATAATAACTTTGATTTAAGTGCAGCTCCATATAAGTTTACCAAATCATACAATGCACTGTTGGAATGAATATTGGCACTAATAGAAATATGCAGCATTAAAGTATAGTGAGAACAACCACATCACTACCACAATAGGAAAAATGCAAAATTTTATAACACATAAAGTATACTTATTGTGACATGGTTTCAGAATAGAATTTAAGATTAACAAAAGAATTACATTCATTTTAGCATACTTCAGCAATAATGAAGAACAAGCAACAAATAAAAGTGGCCAGACATAACAACAACAATAAAAAAAGTAGATTATAATTTAATACTCAAACTGAATTTTTAAAAAACACACAAAAAAACATAATGAGTAAGAAGTTAACTTGCAGATATTAGGAGCCAATTTACAAACCATGCTAAAATTGCTATTATCAGATCTCATAACATTTGATATGATAAAAAAAAGACCTTGTACTTAAAAGTAGTAAACTTGATAATTTTTTTATAAATATAAAATTTAACATGGAATATAATTTAAAATAAAGCAATTATTGTTCATTTTTTATAATCAGTCAACGAAATGAATAATTGTAAATCAAAGTAGTACATCAGTACTGATTTGTGAATTTTTCATTAAAATAAGCATTTTATAAAGTTTATTATTATTAATACAATTATATATAAACAGATTTTCTTAGAAAAATATATAGATACATTACAAAGTTTAAAAATATATAAAAAATAAATATTTTATTTAACAAAATAAAAATATACTGGAACCATATAGTTAGATTTTAGGAACATAGCAAGCTTTAGATAAGAATATTAATTAAATTTTAAGTAAAATGTGAAATAAACTTCAAATATACAGAATAATATTAAATATTCCTAAGAGAATATATATTGCAAAAAAAAAAAATAATGTTAAGAACTAAATACAACAAACAAAACAATATTTTAAATAATGATTAGGCATCAACTAAAAACTCTGATGAACATGTTCCTATTCCACTAGAAGAGTTAGGACTGAAATTAGACACTGATTCATTATGAGCAACACTGTAAATTTCTTGCATTATTTTTATTTTTAAAATCATTTTCTGTTGATCAGGCATGCGTTTAAAAGATGGTAATAAGCTTAGGAGAAAATAATAGTCTTCATTAAAGTCTTCTGGACGAGGTCCATTGAAGTGAATTGGAGAAATTGATTGATAAGGTGTTGAGTGCAAAATGCCATCAGTGCTTTCTTGATTGAATTTTACCTTTTTTCTTTGAGATGATACTGGAACTTCTTCAGGACATGCTACAGAAGAATTTTCAGGAAATTCATTATCACAGTTGATAGAAGATGCATATGGGCTATCACATTCTATTAAGGATTGCGAGATTGCACTAGGTAGTAATAAAGTATTGAGACCTTGAAGAAGAAAAGACATGTTGTCAAAATAGCTCCACTTTGAGGCTTCACCATTCTTTGCTGTTTTCCTCATTTCCTGAATAAAAGTATCTTTTAACGCTTTCCATTGAGATTTTACTTCTTCCACTGGAAAGAAATATATTATTTACTCTATTTTGAAATACAAACATTTTGGTTGTTTTTATAAATGTATAACAATCTAAAAACTAAGCAAGATATAGTATAATAAAAAAGAAAGAACAGTTTGATAAATGACATATTTTGTACTCATATCAATGAAAAAGATGTAACATTTTGTAAAAA
>JAPMOQ010025585.1:560892-580002 GCA_026543055.1 Argiope trifasciata
TGGATGAAGTAAGCTATTCAAATGAATCCAAAACGAATTAAATTATATATTTTTCATACGTCATCAACAATTGGGCATCGTGTATATTAATATTATCAAGTAGTTTCTATTTTTTAAAAAAACTAGAAACCTTAAATAGAGAAAGAAATCAAGGCATATATGCTGCCATCTATTGAGCACTACAAGTAAATAAAAAAACGAAAATTGAAGACAAAGCATGAATACGAACAATTAAGGAGCATCGTATCTTCCCATTATCATAAACATCAGCTTCTTGCACGGCATCAAAGTTACTTTTTTAAATCTTTATTTTTTTCTGATTGCTCTTCCATATTAAATCAGTGTTGCCATTCCTAATTTTGCAGTTGATTGGCAGAATTTTAGCAGTTGCCAGTCTGCATTCGACTTGAAAAAAAAACAAGAAAAAAAAAAACACTAAACAGATAAACAAGGGACAGAAAAAAATCCCATAAGTACTATTAGAGTTTTTTGTTTTATTTTTAGTTTTAGCTTTTTCGCATTGTAGAAAAAATTATATTAATTTATCTGGAAATTCCTTAAAGCATTTTAATGATTACTATTTATTTTTTACCTTTATATTTTTAATTATTTTTGAAAAAAAAAATATTAAGATTCTTATAATGCTCTATGCTTTCTATATTTTATTATCTGTGAGTTTTAATTTTTTCCCTAAAAATTAAAATAATAACGATCTTGATATATTTTTACTTTCATAATTTTTAACAATATTTTAGTAATTTGAATAATAATTATATTTCTCTCATACGAACATATTCTATGAAATGGCATTTATTTCATTTTGAGATCAAAGAATATATTTCATGAAATATAATAAAATACGAAAAAATTAATATTAATTATTAAATTATAGAAAGATTACTTCGATAAAGAATATTGTGTAGTGGCTTCCATTTTTTTATTTGCATTGTTATAAATTTGAAATATTTCTTACTTGTGCAGTTAGTTTTCTATTAAGACAGAGACATTCACCGATATCTCTAGAGGATGCTGAAGAGACACCTGGTCAATAATTCCCTCTTTTGACTAACTAACCAACTCCATGATATCGAAAAAAGATTTTATTAAAACAAACATACACCTTAGCCAGATCACAACTACCTTTTTCTGTTATTCTTTTCGAATTCAGAATTCGTTTTCGCAAAAATTGTTTAAAAAAAAGAATAACCATGAGATTACAGAAGAAAATAATTCATTCTTTCAGAACAAATAGTTCTTATTGCTTCTTAAAGAATACCACTTCTATGAGTTCTGATTAAAGCCAAATTATTTACAAAAAAAAAAAAAAAACAATACAATACTATTTAACAAATTAAATATACATGAAATAATCAAAACTTTTAAAGAAACAAAAGTTGATGTTGCCACCACTTTTTAAAATATAAATTTACAATAATAAATAAAGGAACAAAAACCGTTCCGCAGTGGAGAGCCGCTACAAGAGGAGTCAGTGATCTGAAATAGATAGAGAAGTCGATTCTATCGGAAGCATTGATTAATGTTTTGTGCTGTTGAGGTTGTTTAATAGCGATTAGTGACTTGGGTATTATTATTTTCCACTAGTTCTGCTCTTATATGCGCCTCTGTTGTATTTTGATAATGGTATTAGTGAAAAATAAAGCATTTTTATCCGTTATTGAATGGGATTTTTCACTATTCTGTTAACCACCAGACTTATAAGATTTTCCACCAGACTCTTTTTAAGTCGCGTGAAGTGATAAAAAAACTGAAGCAATAAATTTCTACTAGTTATAAAACCAAATGTGTGTTTTTGAGTGCACTTCTTTGTTCTTTATTTAATATAAATACAGTTTAAAAAGTGGAAATATGTAATCATAAAATGTTTTGTTCTGAATTTTTGAAATATTTTAATTAATTAAATATTGCGGAAAGATTTGATAACTTTTAGAAGTATTATCACTAAAAATAATTTTTAAACTACGTTAAATTTCTAGATTATATTTTTACTTCTATTACTCATACTTTTTTAAAATTTAGATAATTTTTTCAATGTTTAATTCGAAGTAATAACTTTTATTGTTGCAATGGAATTTAAACTGTCTTCATTTTTTTTCTACAAATATGTAAATATGTAATTTTCTCTCATTTTTAAATGCTAAGGAATGGTGATTCTGCTCATTTTTTCACATCCTTAATCATTATCGCATTGATTTCGCTTCACTATTCTATTATTTTTTTTTCTTTTTGTGTGCAATCTTTGTACAAAGATCTCTAAGTTATTATCAATTATATATATATAATATGTTGAATTATTATATACTTACCATTTTTTGATTTTTAAATATAACACGTTAGCCAGCTAACATGGATTAGACGCACTCTTTAATACTAGATACAAAGACTCGTTTATCATTTTAATATTAGAATGAGTTGCACTTTTATATAAGAAATAAGAAGCCTTGATTAGACGTACTCATATAATTCTGGCTTATCATTTTAATATGAGGATTAGTTGCATTTTTATATGAGAAATAAGAGAGTGAGAAATTAAAACATCGATTGGAAGACATATAAAATCTAACATCACTTTAATATTGAGATGAGTTGCACTTTTATATATGGAATAACAGAATGAAAGGTTAAAAAATTGATTGGGCGAACTCATACAATATACATAAAATCGGGCGTATCATTTTAATATTGGAATAAGAGGTATTTTTATATGCGAAATAATTAAATGAAAAGTTAAAGAATCAATTGGATGATCATATCTGATCTATCATTTTAATATTGAAATAGGTGGTACTTTTATATGCGATATAATAAAATCAGAACTTAAAGCATAGATTATACGTGCTCATATAATGCATATAAAATCTCATCTATCATTTTGATATTGGAATGAGTTGCATATATATGTAAAATAATGAGAAGGCATTGTGTAAACCAATGTGGAATTTAAATGAAACAGATAACTGCGTTTCTCATGTGATTATGACGTCATGCGAGCAATCGATAGAACGAGTGTATAGCCACGAAAATAAAATGTAGTCTAACGTAATGTGTATTTCAAAAACACATATAAATGCGTAATTTAGATAGAAGTTTAAATCGTTATGTTGTGGTAACTATGAAAATAGTTACAGATGTGAGAACTAATTGAAACAAAGTAGAAATAATATGAGCAGCTATCCAGATGATCGCCAAAACTAACAGTACATAATAAATTGCGGTTTGAACAAAATAAAAAGAAGAATTTGTGCAGCTTGATTTGGTTAAACACGCCAAGAATTTAAATTTGCTGAGGATCTTCAAAAGATGCCGAAAGTTTTTACTGTCAGATTTATTTTTTCGGGTCTAGATCAAAATCCTTCAAGGTTGTTGCTAAATAAATAAAAAATCCATTGACATTAATCTAATTCAAAACGATTCTGTCGAAAAAAAAAATGCGATTTATCCGAACGATTATTTTCGGTTTAAAAAAATAACAAGAATTCTAAGAATTCTGAAATTGATTTTGATTTAAGCTGCTGGAAAAAAAATAAACATTTTTGGAACAATGCTTAGCTGATTGCATCTATTAAATGACCTCGTATTTCAATAAACAGAAGTTTAGAACAGCTGCAGAATACGACTGAGATATAAAAAAGAAGAATTATGGTAATTCTATTGAACCGGAATTCATAAATTCTTTTTTTTTTATTCGAGTCAAACCATAAAAATAGGCTTTAATTTGATTAATGATAGCTTTCATGATTGGAGCTAATATTTAAATATTGTTCTTATTGGCATGCTGAACGAAATCAATCCATTAGATAAAATCTTTATTCTGATCACAGTTTGATGACTTTTTAAAAATTTGTTTGTTTAAGTTTGCAAAAGCAACGTAGGAGGTGATGGGTGGCTGTTGATTGTATGTTCTTGTTTAGTAAAAATTTAATCCATCCTTCATTCTGTAACTGAAATAAAATCTAGTCTTTGAATTAGTAAATATGAGGAGAATGAAAGAGATCGTTAATGTTTAAAAGAAGAAAAAAAAAAAAAAATGCTTTGAGTTAAATTTATTTCAAGTCAAAAGTATTATTTATTGGAAACTAAAAGAAAGGCTCATTTTGCAATGTTACAAATATTTAGTGCAAAACCATTTTTTAAAAAAAAGAAAAATAGCTTCTTTGGTGAATATTTAATTTTAAATATTTTTGCACTGACAAAATATTATGTATGGTTATTTTGTAGGTGGTATACGTAGAAACTAAAAATTTTGAGCTTGTTATATTTTTAATCCAACAAACGAAATTAAAAATTTTAACTTCGAGCTTTTAATCGGAAACATAGAATAATAATATGTTAGATTTGCTTGCCTTGCTTCCGCCTGACTTGATTGCATTAACCATTGCATTCCGCGCTCAAAATTTTAGCATCCTACTATTTTCAAAAAGAATATATTATCATACTAAAAACAAAAGTGAAAATTCGACTTTGAAATAAATGACTCGCGAAGGTAATTTACTATTATTCCTACAACAGATAAGATTGAAACATGTGGCAGAAAAATTTGACGAAATGATGATATTGGTTTGAAATTCATTACATTCATAAAAGGCCTTGTTTCAAATTGCTTAAAGTTAATTTTGTTTAAAAAATTATTAAAATTGAAGAAAAATAGCCAGGAAATAAAACTGGCATCACTGAAAACTATTTTTTTTTTAATTCTTTTATTTTTTAAAGAGCAATAACAGTGACTTTTTGGAGTAACATCCGCAGTTATTGAAAAGCAACAATAAAATTTCAATTGATTTTTAATTAATTAAATAACTGATAAAAATTTAGAAACCATTTTTTTAGTGAGCACCTACTACTTAAAAAATAACTATCCCACAAATTTAAAGCTTTATGCAAAATAATCTGCTCTGAAGAGTGTCGCACTCTGAAACGGGAGTTACGAAATTTATAGAAAATATGCCAACCAATATTTTATAAAATTATTATGTTAACAACAGATAAAAGAGAAATGGCTAATATCTATGATATGAAGTTTCATGGCTAATATGGAGTGTCTAATAATCATCTTAATATTAACAGTATATTATGACGAATATATAATGGTGTTTTTCTGCTCAGTTAGTTTCATAAGTAGGAAGTGAGTTTTACATATTCTCGGACGAACTCCAATATAATGCCTGGTTTTAGCAACCATTTGAGACAAACATGAATATTCTAACATATGCGGGAATTTTGGCGATATTACTATTAGGAATCGAGGTTTGTAGGTTCTTCTAGAACATTCAATACCTTGTGACGAGATCTTTAAAAGCAGAGGCCAATATACCAGAGATAGCAACAGAGTGAATTTTCTTTTTGGAGTCTTGATCTTCGAGCTATCTTTGAGCGCTTTGTGTTGTTTCTGCTATATAGTAACGATTCCTAGCGTGACTGCCGTTGATTTTTGCGGTGTTGTCTTCGTCGTTTTTTTTTTTTTTTTTTTTTCTCTTTTACTATTTTGAATTTTTTTGTGTGTATCTATTTTCTATTTTTTTGTCTTTTATTACTAAGTATTTTTTTGTCTTTTATTATTATGTATTTTTTTGTTTTTTTATTATGTATTTTTTTGTTTTTTTATTATGTATTTTTTTTTGTCTTTTACTATTATGTATTTTTTTTTGTAAAAATTACGTAAAAGAATTTTTTATTTATTTATTATTTCTGAAGAGGAGATAAGGGATATCTTTAATAAGAACGTGTGGTGAATTTTAGAGAGAAAAAATGACCAAACGATTTCCATAATAAAGATAATACTATATTATAAAGATAAAATAATTAAAAAATGTGCGAAAGATAATGAATGAAATGAATAAAAAGGTGTGTCTTTATTATTGCTCTAAAAATACAAAATAATTTGTTTAATTAAAAAAATCTTATAATGAAAAAAAGCATGTTAAAAGCGTATAAAGAGCTGAAAAACACCATGAAAAGGAAATTGAATCATATTGCGTTTCGTACATTTTAATTCTTACAAACTGAATCCACTTTAGATTAAAATATTAGAGCAATGATAAAATATCAAAGCTAGATTAATCTCTTTAACGCCCTTAGGGGTTGCAAGTCCACTCTCCTTTTTCCTCAAGCGAATTTTCCAAACCAAGTAAAATTTAATAACCTAAAGTAGGAAACAGTTAATTTCGGATAACTTTCAAGAGACCTGATTTTAGTATCTTATCTATAAGAACAAATTCCAATTTAAGAATAATTATATTTTTTTAATGGGAAAAACGGCAGTTATAAAACAAAACAAATGAATGTTATTAGAATATTGTTACAGAATTTTAACGATACTTGATTGTATTCGAAATGCACGAAGACTTTTGCTAGTGAAATGAAATCACAAAATTAAATTACTCTGATAATATCATTAAAAAAAAATCTCAAACCCCTAAGGGCCCCTTTACAGCTGCTCATTTATTAATATGGCCCTGAAACACACCAACAAGACATTCATTATATACAAGGGATTGAATAAGTTACTGCAATTGCAAATATATTGTTAACTATTTGCGATGAAAACCATGTTATCCGTTCCTAAAAAAAGTCTGTTAACAACAACCAGTCACTTAATAATTATTAATTAATTTCCAAGAGTCCAGCTGACTGAACTCTGCCGGTCAAGGGGTAGAAAGAATCAAACTCCACAGAAACCGCTATACAAGTCAACGACTTCCAGAGATCAAACCGACGAGGCCACCAAAAAACCCTCTTCTGCGGAACATTTCTTCACCAAACTGGTTCCTCTGCCCCAACGGAGAACCAGCCGACTCCTCATTGGTTCGCTTCACTTTCTGGAATCTCATACCAAACCCCCTGCACCAGAGAAGTCGACTTGCACTTTTTTTTACTTCTTGTTCCACCCCATGTAAACAATTCAACCTGTTCTTTGCCGCCGACGTTCTAGCAGTCAGAGCAAGGTCTGTTGCTGTTTCGATTGTGGCGGGCGCTTTCTCGGCTGGTTCTTGATTCGGTTACTGCACCCTTGGATCGGTTTGGAATATCTTCTGCTCGTTGGGAATTGTATTCTTTCTATACCTGGTGTGCCTTTTGTTTCCATCTGGTGGATTATTTGGAACTCAACGGTGAGCCCCAGCATGTAATGATAGCGGTAAGTTGATGAAAAATTGTTCTGTTTTACGTCTTTTTGTTGTGGTACAAGAGGAAAAAGTGCCAACAGGGTTGTGAGTTTTGACAGATGTTTTCATCCGTCGGTCTAAGATGGACTTCCATCACACGAGTTATGCCTTGGAGGAGAATATAAATGGTCTTGAAGAACAACAACGTACTGCGGTTAACAAGGAATGTTTGAATTTTTGTGGATAACTTTTTTATTTTAAGAAAACTTTGATGAAAAAAAAAAAACATACTCTATTTGCAAACATCTGCAATTATTATTATTATGATTATTAGAAGTGTTATTTAATCTCTGAAAAAATTGCTAATGAAGAAGTGCATCAATTCATGTGTATAAAATTAACCTTGCATACGATTATAACTGATTTTTCATAAAATTAATTAGATGCACACCAATTAAATTCTTGGTCAATGTGTGAAGAATATTCTTATATTCAAACAATATTATTGAATTTTTATTGAATATTTTTATTGCGTTATTCTTATGTTTTTTGATAAAGAATCTTAATCTGTTTGCAAACATTTTCAAATAACTTGTTTAAAATTGAAAAAAAAAAAAAAAAAAATCATTATTTAACAACTGAAGAAATTGCTAACGTAGAAATGCATCATCAATGCATGCTGATAAAACTATCCTTACGAAAGATTTTGTATGATTTTTAAAACAATTCCACTTATAGAAAAAAAAAAATTCGTGCATTCCACTAAAAAGTATATACATTTTGAGAATTTTTGAAAGTAGCCTTATGATACTATGCAAAACCAAACGCAACCAAGCAATTTACTTTTCTTTTATTGTTGAGTATAACACTTTTTAAATTGGCGATATTATTCCATTTAGAACTTATATTTCCTTAAACTTTTAGTACAGGTATGTTCTTAATCAGAATGTATTTGAGAAATTTACTTAATAGAAATCATTTTAATTCTTAGCATTACGTCACAAATTATTTCATCTTTTGAAGATTAAAAACGATTAGAATTGTCATTTTTTAATTAATTTTTTTTTCTCTATCTTATTCCTGATGTTTTTATATTTTCGAATTGATAAAAATGGCGATATAGGGCATGCTATGTCTTTTGTTCTATATCTCTAACCAATATATAAAAACATAGATATATAAAAAAATTATCTTTATAATTATTCTGAGTGAAATAATTTAATTACTAAAAATTTGCATTTAATAACTAATTTTGATCTATTGATACATATAACTATTAGTTTCGGTATTTTTGAATTAAAAATATGTGATTTTTTTCCGTCTTAGTTTTTGTGTTTTTATATTTTTGCATTGATAAAAACGGTGAAGGACTTACTAAGTCTTATATTTCTAATCAATATATGAACACATAAATGAATTCCATTGAGAATTATTCTGAAAGGAATCATTTTATTCCTAAAAAATCAATTTTAAATAATCCACTTATTTATGTTATTAACTTAAAATATAAAAATGTCTTGAAGAAGGAAGATTCAATGCATCGTTAAAAAAATGTATAATTTTAAAAATGATTTATATGAATAAAAATAAATCGAAATGCTTCAACATTATTTTTCTAAAGGTACGCTAATTTATACCGATACTGTACAATACATATTGCTGTAGCTGAAAAATCATTCAGAAAAAGTTTAAGGCATTTTAATGCTAAATATTTTTCATTATATATATATAGTTTGTTATTTTTTACTTTATTATCCTTTATTAATTTAAAATAATTTTAGATTCTGTTTTTTCAATTTTTAAAAATAATTAGTTGTTATATTTTAAAAACTACAATAGATTAAAACATTATTGTACTATGAATTCATCACGGGAAAAAAAATCTTACTTTTTTGGTGCGAGAAAAAAATAAATCTATATTTATAAATTGCATAGGTTAAAGATAATAGTGTTTTGTAACGGCTAAGAATAATTTTAACGGAAATAATTAAATCCGATTTTTCCTTTCATTTCCTTTCGTTTTTTTTTTTTTTTTTTTTTTCAATCAGAGAAATTTAGAAGCTGTTTGTTTATGATTGATAATATTAAAGATCTGAAGATAATTTATACCCGATATAAACAAAACGTATCCAATATTTATATAAAATTATAATCCTTTACGCTTTGAAAATTATATACAGAGAACGTTTTTATTACTGTGTAGTAAAAAAAAAAGATTGAGATTTATATGAGTTGCTTGGCATTTACGAGTTGATTTGCAGTCTTTGAAATGTTTTCAAATAGTAGTAAAATAGTATATTTTATAAAAAAAATATTCTCCCATTGAAATTATTTAATACCACCAAAAGATCATTATTTTACCAATTGTAAGGATATATTAAAATAATATCTATCAAAATGACTTAAAAACTATTGCAGACGATTTTTCCCCTTTTTCGTTCCCAATTTTTAATGAATTGCGTTATGAATTTTCTTTAAAAAAATAGCCATTGTAAAATGTCTTGACGATATTTTGAAAAATATAACTGTTCAACTAATTTTAATAAAAAAATCTATTTCTGCCTGATTAAGTTTTCCAGGGTTTGCAAATAGAAAGATCGTTTGTGCCCGAATTCTCCGAAGTTATTATTGTAAATTTTGTTGATTGACAAATTTGTAATTTTTCGTTCTATTAAAAAAATTAAAAATATTTAAATCAATGCAAATTAGAAATATTAAAGTACTATATGAAGATTATTTTTTGAAATAATAATGTCAAAATTAAAAAAAGAAAAATAAAGGGCAAAAAAAAAAAAGGAACATTTTTTTATCTTAAATTATGACCTTAAGTAGAATCAGAAACACCAATTTGTGATAGCAAAAATAATAGCTACAGTTTCTTTTAGATTTTCAAAGATAGATGTTCGATGAACATCTTATATTAAAATATTATAAATTTAATTTAATAAAAAATAAATTAATTTACTAAAATTAATTTAATTTAAATATAAAACGGTAATAAAGTAATAAAAAGTTTCAAGCATTATAGTACACAAATTAAGCTTCCTTTGTGAAAAAATATTTACAGCATTTGCATAGTCATATTTTTATAATATGAATATTTGAATAACTTATTGTTGACAATGAATATAATTTTTGTGTGTATGCATAAATATATAGTTTAAGACCTAAATAAATTGCAAGGAAAATTTTCACAATTTTTTCTGTTATTTTGTATCTTACAATCATTCACAATTAAAAAAAACAGTATGCTAATAAATCCAAATATTGGTTTTATAAATATTAATAAAGAATGCTAAAAGACGAAACAAATAATTATTAGATAATAGAGTTTTTACTTTTTTTCTCTCTTTTTTTATCACATTTTAAAATTCAGACGATAAAAATTAGACCACTAATTAAATAAATCAGTATTTATAACGCACCTGCCTCAAAATATAGGAGCACCCTTCTCATACGACATTTTTTAAAATAAAAGTGCATCTTGAAGGTCAGATAGCAGGTACTACAGAGAAGAACAGCTGTTTCCGGTTGCTTCCCCCTTAGGACATGGATCGGGGATCACCAATATGGGACAGGTGTCAGTCGTTCCCACAGTCCTTCCCTCCACTCCGTTTTTTTCTTTCGTGCAATATGGCTCATATCGTGGTTTACATAATTTCCCTTTTTTTACGGAAATGTTATGCATGGATGATACGACTTATCTCATATCGTGTCGAGCTAGGGAATAGTTCTTTTTAATCTTTTAATGCCACCAATCTGTTCATCTTGCAAGAGAAATAATCTAGGAAATTGCTACCAAACGATTATATTTTTCATTTGATTGATGACAGTTCTTCGAATGTATCTTTCCTCTTGTCTTTCTTTTTTTTATTATCCAATTTTAATAATTGTTGCTGTGACAGCAAGGAACTTAACATTTTAAAAGTTTATTTTTAATATAAATCTCTCTTTCCTCTTCGAGCTTCTCGGCAAATAGATTCAAAAACTTTTGCTAATTTCGATAATCTATTTAAATTTGCTTTCAACAGCATAAACGAAAAGCTTGTGAGTTATCTATTTGCTTAGTACAAATGCATTGCCGCTTTAGGAAATTAATAACTATCAAATATGAAATTTCCTTAATGTAATTGGTCGTTAATCGAAATAAATTGATATATTTAATAAAAGTTATGAAATCTAAATCTAATTTGTGTTCTGAAAGTTTGTATGTTATGCATATATATAAGTATTTATCGCTTTAGATTATTATCAGCAATTAGTTTCATGTCTTAAATCTTCATAATGTTTTTAATTTTTCTAATACTTAAATTTTCTTAAAATATGAACTTATATTTTCATTGCATGCAATAAAGATTCCGCCTCTTAGAAAAATATCCAGATTATAAAGATATAAACATAAAACTAATAACAACGATTTTTGTGATATTTTGTAATTTTAAAATGCAATAAATTTTAAAAATTCTAATAATATGGCATCGATGTTGATAGATTCTGACAAGAATCATACTAAAATACTCGATGTTTTATTTTCACAAATCATGGCAGATTTCGGTAAAGATTGTCAATATATTTTTATCTGTTGGAAAGAAATTGGCAAAATCACTTTAATTCATAAACAAAAAAAAAAAAAAAAAAAAAAAAAAAATTTTTTATTGCCAAAAAAAGGAAAATAAGTTTGTTGTAGATTTAACCAATCTTTTAAATAATCTGTATTGTGTGTGTATTTGTATTTTCAGCATATTTAAAGATTATCTAACTGTCATTGAATTATGAATCTTCAATGTAATTAAAGTAATTGCGAAAATTTCAAGTTAAAATTTGTCAAATAGCGACGTATGACATCTATTTAGAATATTTGCTGAAGAACAACCATTCAGAATATTCATTCGTTTACAAATTGAAATTCAAATCTATCAACTCTTTTCTTCCAACGTGATTTATACATAGATAATAAATAACTGAATTTTTTTTAAAAAGCTCTCACAACAATAAGAAAGATACCAAACCATTTAAAAATGGACGACTGCATTGAAAAACTTGATTCTAAACTCTAAGACTTTCATTATCAAAAGCGGTAAACAATAATAGAAAAGCTTTTGTCTGCAACCAGTTTGGAACATGGCGTTTTGTTCTGTGTTCTTGAGATTTCCTTTGTGTTATTAAATTCTTTTCCCATAATATTTCCAAATGATTTCTTGATTACTTTTCACACGTATCGATAGCATGCATTTAAAAAAAAATTAGTATTGTGTGTTTATTTATAATTAATTGTTTTCTTGTAATGTTCTTTTATTGTAAAAAGAATAAATTTCTTAACATTTTAACTGTATTTCTTTAGTATTTATGAATATTTTGTTACCAGTTATTCTGACGGTAATTATATCGGAACTATATTAAAAATCAAGGAATTATTTTCTGTTAATTTTTTACCCTACCATAAGCGGCAGCATATGTACTCAGATGATTATATCCCTACAATTTTCGTTTTGCTCATTCTTATAATAAATATGAGTATTTATTAAATATCACATTTTTTAACACGGAACTAAGGATTTTTTTTCTAGTTATGTTGTAATATCATTTTTCGAATAAGTTGTTTTTCATATACTCTATATTTAATTAAAGTATATTTATACGGCGTCATAGTGCTTAGGTTAATTAATCCCTAAAAATAGGGTAGATATCTTTAAATGTTGAATGCACTTTGTACTCCAAGTAAAAAATATAGTAATTTAATTAATCTATTAAGTGCTTTCTACTAAATATTTTTAGCATTACAATTTTTTTTGTCGGGTTCTACACCGTTTTCTATATTAAGAAATGTCGTACTTAATTTAAAAACTAACAAAAATGATTAATGAATTAATAAAAATTTAATTATTAATAATTAACTTTTTACTATATGTCTATATATATATATATATATATATATATATATATACATAAATTCTTTATCGAATTTACACGGAGTACAAACATAGAGAACATTTTATTTAAAAAAAATATTTGTTCCATATTCAAAATCAAAATGCATTATGAATACATGAAATATTTCCAAACTGTTAGAGAAATATACACAGTACTATTTTCCGAAAGATTTTTTTAAGATTATTTTTTGTTATTAAATATGGATCTTTGAAACACTGCTTTTGCAGTTGGCTAGTGACGTTATGGGATAGGAATCCTTCATTTTATTTATTTATTTTACTTTTTTTTTATTTGTTGAGTTTACCGTCTAGCTGAATTTCTCATGCATGAGATTAAAAGAAAAGAGTTGAGAGACCACATAGTGTTTAGTTAAGGAAGCGCAGTAGAGCGTAAAATCCATTGTTTCTTATTATCCCTTATTTTATATCCATTAAAAACATTTACGCTTTCACTGATTTTTCTTCTTAACACGTGATAGATAGATAGAACGATAGTGCATCTGGAAACTAAACAGACCTAGTTTATATATCGTCTGCACACATCAAAACAACGATTCATAATCACATATTTAGTTTAGACAGATGGTAGTTTGTAATATAAAGTTTATTAATTTTTTATTGAATTATTGAATAATTTTTCTTATTTGGTTATTTTTATAATTTTTAATATGCTTCGCTTATCTGTTAGAAATATATGAAAGAAAAAGTAGATATTTTTATGTGTGGCGACAAAATGATTAAAAAGAAACAATAGCAATAAAAAAAATCCAACGAAATTATTTATTTACATATGGCAATAAATTTTGTAATTCTTAATTGCAGAAATTTATTAATACAAAGGAAAAAGAATTCAAAAATTTCTCATTTAGAATTAGATTTAAAAATATATATAGTAAGATACAAACTTGGTCGATTTCCACCTTAAAATTTTATTATTCTAAAACAACCAACGATATGTTTGGCTATGAAGCATATGAGCGATGCATTACTTCTGTATAAATGATTTATTTCAAAAACTGATTTGTTTGAAAAAACAACATGAATTATATTGCATCTGCAAAGCACGAAAAAACATTTCATCTTGGTTATAATACAATTGTTCAATTTGAAACAGTCACGAATCTAAACGTAACATACAATTTTTTTAGTTAGACTGGGGAAAAGCGTTTGTTGACCTGAACAGTTAGAAAATTTGCATTTTCTTGTGAATAAATGTTTTTAGTGTATATCAATACAACAAATTTTATCCCCTCTTTACAGATATTTTATTAGCAAAATTAATTACTTTATTACTGTCTTTATATTTTCAACATATTAATATGCATTAATAATTATTTAAATATGTGTGCCATAGTTTCGAATTGCACTATATCCGAACTTTATAGGAAAAATTTATTTAAAAATTAAAAAAATAATTTTTTTATGAAAATGTTGTGTCCCCACGGAAAGGGAGTGCAGTAGCTTCCGAGGGTAAAGACCCCTGAGCACCCAGAGGGCAGAAATCTGACTTCTAGCTCATATGAAGATGACACACATTCGATTGCACAACCCCTTTTTACAGGGAGGCTCATTAACGCATCTCACAGATAGAACACACAGAAGAACAACCATGCCCGAATTGGGACTCGAACCAAGGAAGCCCAAATCAAGGGGAAGACACGCAACCTCTAGGCCAAGACGCAGGCCTCACATTTATATTAAGGACAGTATCAGAATTAGCATATATTAAGTTTTCTTTGAAGTATATGAGCACATAAAATACTAGTAGCAACTCATATGATAACATTATAGTCAATATATCAATAGTATATACAATATGTCAATAATATGACTGCGCATATCAATCTGTGCACGAATTAATGCTGACCTAACATTCTATATCATTTAATTTTAAAACAAGAAATTTTGTATTCCATGGAAACTAACAGAAACTATCAAGGTTATATTTTTTGTAAATAGATGAAATATTTGAATTAATCATATTTATTTAGTTGCAAACGGATTGAAAGATAGTTATATTTGTTGCAGTTATATGAATTTTCTCTTCTGTATAATAGATGGCGATGCCTAATTAAGTACGCAACCCATAGTGCATTGCGGTTGTAATGAGAGGAAATGCTGTTACGTTGGGGTGTGCGTGTGAATGTCTTGTCTTGTGTTTGTTTAGTCTTGTGTGATTATTAATAACGTGTTTGAATTATTGGCACCCAACTTGGGGCCAACATGGTGGAATTTGGATTATTAGACTGGTTGCACACACAGCGCTTTTTTCTGATCGTTTATTTCACCGATGCCGACATAACAACAGTAGTGTATTGAATTATACTAGAGCTTACACACTAAGCAGAAAAATAAAGATTCGGTCAATCCGCCATTTATCGGACAAGACGCCCACTGTCACTAGCGCTTTCGGATAATCAGATGTACGCTGTGTTTTTGTAATGTCTAGAGTTGCTTTTTCAAGGTGAATTGACCTTCCTGCATGAAACAATTTTTATTTCACCATCAATAAGTTTTCATTTATTATAAAGTTGAGTGAATTAAATATCAGTATTAAAATTTTAATTGCTATAAACCCCAAGAAAGACCTGTTTATGGGTTTTTAAAGACAGAATTTCTGAGGTTGGCATGAAATTTGTACAGAAATTCACATTTATTGGGGAAATAAAAACGATTTACAGGAAAACAACACTTTCTTTTATGTACTTACAAGAAACAAGTTGTATAAAAAAGAATTAACTCAATTCCTGCTTAGGTCAAAAAAGAAAATTTTTATTTTAGTTATTTTTATTAAATACTTATCTCACAAATTACTAAGCATTATCAAAAAATTATTGATTTTCCGAAGAATTGAACTCGCATTCTTCACCTTCATGTGAATCTAAGTAGTATCTTAGATTCATGCAAAATACTGACAGAACTAAAAAATGTGTGTGCAACAAGCCTTATGATCCATGCAATGAAAATGATGTACAGTGAACAAAAAATGTATTTGCACACCAGGTTAATTTATTGTATTAATATATTACGTGACTTTAAAATGAGGGCTAATGTACTGCTGGACTGATATGCTAAATATTTGCATAATGTTCACATTTAATGTCTTCTTTAACAGTCAATGCTGCGTGTGCAAATACTTTTTAGGCATGAGAAAATATTATATTATTTTTTAAACTGTGTAATGTTATTGTTTAAGGAAAATGGGTAGTTATTTTTTATTTTCTTTTTATTTAAATAAGTGAATAATTAAAAAATAGTATCGTTTGCTTTTTGTGGTTACTCATGCAAAAAATCGTCTGCAAGCAAATACTTTTTTTGCTCACTATATGCTTTTAGGAGCATTTCTTTTAATAATCATATCCACACTAATGAGTCAGATATTTTTTGCAATGCCAAATTTAGAATTACAACTCATTATCTAATTAATCAATTCAGTCAGAAATATTTGCTTCCTTATGAAAAAAATATTACAAAATGCGGAAGAACGAACACGAAATGCATTTGTTTATAGAGGAAGGTGTGTACGGTTAAGACACCAGACCTTTTAACCTTTCTGCATTAATTTTTTAAAAACATCGATCCTTACAAAAAAAAAAAAAAAAACCATAAATCAGGATCAACAGGTTGCAAGTGGCGCGCAACGAATGTACTTTGACAAAGAGAGAAAGTCTTGCTAGACGAGTTAAAATAAAAAATTCGAAAGTCAAGAAAAAAAGTTCTAAGGTCGTTTGCTGCGGGACCTCGCACAGTAAATCAAGTTCCAAGAGCATGACGTATAATCAAACGAGTGCAGGAAAGTATTTTTGTGTAAATGACTTGGTTGTGTTTTGTTTATGAGGAAGCAAATGGTAAAAGAGTTATAGGCCACAAGACAGCCGAACTTGAAATGTGGAATTTCAATAAAACGAAATATTTACACGTGTTTTGTGTAATCACACTTTTTAAAATTATTATTATGGTTTTGAAGTTATAACTTGAATAAAAAATACTTGCATTTAAAAAACATAATAAATAAACGAATTTTCGAAAAGAGTTCCATTTGATAGCTTTGTCATTTTACAAGCAGTGAAATTTGAGGATTTGAACACATATTTTGCAAGTATATATGCATGAATTTTATTTTCTAAATAAAGTTTAAAAAAATTCACAGCTGTCTGCGGTGGCCAGCTATTCGTCCACTGTTTATGGAGTTAAAATAATTCCGTAAACAAATTACCAGTTTTTAAGTCACAAAAAATAATGTACCGATTTCACTATTCGTCCACTATTTCTGGAGTTAAAATAATTCCATAAAAAAAATGACCAGTTTTTAAGTCACCGAAAACACTGTGCCGATTTCATCAAATTTTCATCCAGGTGAAAATTGATGATATTTCCAAGTTAACAGTGGTCCGCTAATGTCGACCATAGTCTATTTCAGGGGAAAAAAAAAATCTCAAAAGTGCTGTTTTACTGTGAAGGAAAAATAATTCTACAGAATTCCCATTCACTACCACTAAATAAAATATATAATATATGGATTTCATCTGTTTTAATTTTATATGAAAACTCAAATTATCTCAAGGATTGTCTCTCTTTTAAGCTTCCATATTCGAGAGACATAGCAAAATAAAATTCAGACAGCATTCTGTGCCTCAACAACTGAGCCTATTTCATCAAATTTTCTTGTCAATTATTTTCACTTTCACACTAATATTATTAATCAATATAGATGCTTTATCATTATTATGCTACCATTATTTAAAATTGTACTTTCTTTTGTTTTTATAAAACGTGTTTTATCAATACTGATCCATATATTAATTTTATATCATTACTATAGCTATTTTGGCTAGTGAAAGCGACTAGAATCGATAAATATGCCAGTCAAATTTGATGAACCGCATTTTATCAAACTAAAAATACAATAAAATAAATATATAATTACATTACTTTAAGTAAGTGTAATTATATTTATTATTTAAATTTGTGATTCCATATTAATGCCAGAACATTCTGATTAACATTCTGAACATTCTTCCTTTAGCTATATTTCAATGTTAACTGGTTTATGAAATTGTCAAGTTTAGGACAAAAATCAACAGCTATTCATTACAAATCTAGAGGTTGTAAATTTTCATATGAAATTAAAATTTTCGAAATCGGTCCAAAGGTTGGAGCTGCCGAACTCTGCCATAGACAATATATAGTAAAGATGTGTTTTTCTTTCTTTCTTTCTTTTTTTCTTAAAAAGGAAGGAGAGAAAACGATAAGCGATTCTTATTAACGTATCTTAGAGGTCATGAGCTTTCAAATGAAACAAAAATCGACGAAATCGGATCGACGGTTGAACCTGAAAGATTGGTTCCTTTATTTTCTATATTATTTTAAATATTTAGATTTTAAATAATTGCTAGTTAATTTATTGCTCTTTTGATTTCGGCTAGAAACGTTTTTAATGAAGATAATCCTATAAATGAATTAGGTAAAAAGGAATTTATTTAAAAACAATTTTTTTGATTAAGCAATATTTAAAAAAAAAACAATTTTTACTCTCAAATATAGAAGTATCTGAGAGCCTTGTAAAATTTCTCTTTTTAAAAGCCATGACAAGACTTGATTTCGGATCCTAAATTTAGCTTACAAAAAACTCTAAAATAATATTGAATTTCAGATATGAAAATCAGCCTTATAATTTAATTGTTCCTCTTTAATTTAATATATAGAAGATTATCCAGCTTTTAAAAATAATTGATGCATTTCTAATTGAAATTATTGTTATTTATATCTTTAAAACGTTTTAAACAAACTCCACATACATAAATAATATTATTTTATTAGTAATGGCGGGAGAAACCTCACCTCTGGCTGTTTATTCAAATATGAATAATTTTTTTTATTATTTATATATTTTATATAAAATATTTATGAAAATAATTTTTTGTGAATGCAGCTGCTTTGCAAATAATGAATTTTACATTATCTGCTCCTTGGTATTAGTGCATCACGAATTGATTTGATAGCATTATTTTTTTAAAAGTCAAAATGCCTTTTTTTTTTTTTTTTTTTTTTTTTTTAAATTT
>JAPMOQ010025585.1:580102-616230 GCA_026543055.1 Argiope trifasciata
TTTTTTTTTTTTTTTTTTTTTTTGTAACGTTGAACCTTATTGTAAACAATTCTGAAGCATTTCCGGACTCGCCAAAGAAAGGCAGCTGTTAAAATCGATAATGTTTACTCCCAGGAAATAGTAAACGATTCAGATTACCAGATAATTTCAACTTCCATCTGATACGGATGCCTTCAGTAAGAATTCACGTTCGTACGAACAGAATCTGATTGAAGAATCTTGAAGCGCGGGAAAACAATTCAGCTGCCATACCGTTGATGTTATGTTTTTAGGGATGGTTTATTTTATTTATAGAGAAAAGTCGCCCACTATTCGTCTTGATATTTATAGTTTCACTCAACGACAGAAACATTATACTAAGCATATAAAGGACAATGAACCGTGCGAAAAGTCTAGGTAGAAGACATTTTTATCTCGAACAGAGATCCGTCACGCACAAGCGAGCTCTTTAGAATTCTATACGAGTCTTTTGGTAAAGTATTTGTTGTCGGAAGGTTTTGAAACAACGGAGTTCATTCGGGACCCGGTAATAGGTGCCATCTCTTCGATATTTTTTGTTTACTTCTTTAATTCCTGGAGCAATCTTTGAATGATTGTTTTCTTTCGCCATTTCGTAATTGAGAGGTCAAAGAAAGGAAAAAACCTTTACTTCATGTCTTTTCCGTTAACCTCAGTGACAGTTTTGTATCATAAGAAGTGAATGATATGCCCATCGTTAGGTCTAATTGGACGAAGTTTCAGGAATTTTTTCATTTATTTCTTCCATTGTTTAAAAATACACTGAAATTTAAAGTAATAACGTTACGCCCATATTTATATTTGGTTGGGCGATGATTTCATTGTTCGATTTAAAGTTCGAGTTGTTAAAAAGTGGTGTTGTTAGGGCTACTTTCTTAGGCACCTGCATTACTGAATATAAATCGGTTTTATTCAAAACATTTATCTTTTGAATGCAACAAACTAATTAATCATAAATCTAATTATTAAAATACTGTCAGTTTTGTGATTTGTGCTACCTTGTTTCTAGCTGAATTAAATACAATTTCAAGTCACACCCTCAAAATACGACCACTCGTTTAGACGTTGAAAGCCAAACATTCTAATTATTTCATTGTATATTCATTTTTTTTTTCTGAACAGAGAAGATTGCCTTCAATAGAATGAAGTTATGAGATATAAAGACTGATTGGATTAAATTCGTTTTCTGTTTTGAAAATATATTTGAGGACGACTACGTAATTTTGAACTGTGATCAGATGACGAAGATATCACCTCTGCTTGCAGGTCATGCTATTGGAGCGCGAATAACATTAATTTGTTATTTACTGCACTTCTTAAACTACCAGCCGTAAGAATCATGGTTCCTAAAAAAGGCTAGGAATGAAAAAATTTTGCTGATTAAATCAATTTACGAAAAGGTGTATTAAAAGAATTTTTTTTGAACCTATAACCCCCCTCTCTCCCCTGTAACTCCTTTAGTTTTCAAGGACATAGATTCAGACTTTAGGTATGCAAACAAAAACAACCCAATATAAGCTATTTGTAATATTATTAAATGGTCATTGTCTTTCAATAATGACCTGCGTGTTTTGCATTGAAGACAGGCACTCTGTAATTTATTTATTACGAATCTGTTATTTATTAATACCTATGTAAATATAACAAACATCAGTTTTATTGTGAAAGATTAGTTGATGTTTTAAAATAAAGAGAGGTAGTAGGAACTAATCATCTTTGATTTTCTTGTTTTTTTTCCCCTCTTGATATTCTTTTCAGACGTATGCTAATTTTCCTGTCTTATTGTTTGTTGATGGTTCCAGTTAGAATAAAAAATTGCTTTTGCATGTAAATTTGTTTTATAATGAATATTTACCTTATTTTTATATATATTTATATATATTCATTATCATGAAATATTCAATTTTTTTAACATTAGCATTGTATTTAGCGTTGGTTTTTTTTTTTTTTTTTTTTTTTTTTCTTTTTTGTTAATCATTTGTTAAAGGCAAATAAATACAAGGAAAATGCTGTTTCACTCGTAAACATTCAACAAATTAATCCCCATAGGCTGGATAAAATGAAGCATCCCTTGCATATTATACTCTCTTCGATTTTTATTCAAAATCGTATAATTTTATGTGCAATAATAAAATTCATTGCTATGGCTTAATTCACGAAGATTGTACAATTTAAGGATGTTAATGCTTATTTGTTGTATATTTGAGTTTTATGTTTTTGGACTATCAAAATATTTGTGGCCTGAGCAGTGATTTAAATTTATAAGGTACGAAGATGCGATTTTTTTTTTATACTAAAAACTTGCCATTGCTTGTTGAAAAAAAAATTCCATTCGAAATTTTTTTAAAAATGTCAATTGTGTAATATATTAAGTTGATTCTGCTAAATTCTTATTTTTTCTTGTTACCTTTTCAAATCATAAAAAAACAATTAATTTTGAATCAAAATTCTATTACTTCATACATATCATTAACATTAAATTAATTAGTTTTTTTTAAACTTATGATTAATGTTCTGCATTCAATAGTGGATGGAACCTTTCCATTCACATTTAACAACACTGTTGACCTTTCTACTTATTGGAATAAACTTTAATTGAAAGCGGATTAAAAAAAAGAATCTGAAAACTATTTTGTTCTCCTAAATTAGAAGCTAAGCTTCTTGAATGGGAAAAAAAAAAAAAAAAAATCCTTGAGTGTTTTTCCGTTCTGAAAAAGAGTATTGTTCTTTGAAATGAAAGATATTTCACTTATGTTGTACGAACGAAAGTTCTTTAAGAATACCAATCTTGGTAACTCTAAATGGAAAACTCAAGGGTTCTTGAACATACTCCGGAAGCAAGAATACTGCTTTGCCCTCGTGCCATAATTAGAATTTCACCATTCCCCGCGCTTTTACCTTATGTGTGTTGTTCCTTGAGACCAGTGCGAAGGAAGACGGAGGTAGATGGTTGTAGGAGTTCTAAGATAGTCTTTTGTTCACATCAGATCATCTTTTGTTGCCTTTCCATTGGAAAAAAACATTCTCGTCAATCAAATGGAGAATTTCGAAAACGCCTATTTTTGGATGCCATTTTGCAAGTAGGCAAATGCATTATCTCTTTAAAATTCGATTCAGGCCACTGCAGTATCTAGGTAATGCGGGTAAATTTGTTTTTAATAGTTAATTCTCTCCTAACGAGCAAAAATAACGAATAAAAGTGACTGGATGCTCATCTAACTATAAATAACTAATAGCAAACCTGTTCGCCCTTTTCTTCGTCAAATTTTTTAAATATTTTGGATAGAGTAGTATTTCTTATTATTCATTGATGGAATTTAAGGAATTCCTAAAAGGAACTGTTCTTGCAATGAATTTTATTTTTGATTTCTTTTCATAAGTTTGCGTCATTGAATGATTTGTGGCTTATATTTTTGATTGATTAACTTACAGTATTTCACAATCCCAAAGCCCTTTTCACCACGTTATCACAATTTATGGAATAAATATACAATATTAATAAGTTTGAAGAGCTTGAAAAATTAAGTTTTAAATCATGAGTTGTAAATGGTGGCTTTGAATTGTAAAACAATTTACTATTCTATTTCAATCTTTTGTGCAAACTGATTGATGCACTAAATGGTTATTTTTTTCTATCATAAGGGGTAAAGAATTTTGTACAGCAGATTAAAATTATGAGCAGCAATAAAAAAAAGAATACACACACACACACACACACACACACACACACACACACACATATATATATATATATATATATATATATTACACGTTATGTTACTCCTTAGCTCATGCTGTTTGCACAGTTTTTTAGGCAAATTTTATACAAAAACAGCCAGCATTGACAATTTAAAAAGAATGATAATTAAAGGTAACAATTTTAATAATCTTCCAAATCGTTCTTTATTTATGCTGGCCAAAGTGTTCCAGGAGATTATTTTTAAAAATAATTATTTTATACAGAAAATTAAGAAATTTTATTAATTTTTTCAATTTTTATCAAATACAACATTTTCTTTAATTGTGAGTTTAAAAACTATATATATTGGAGTAATGAAAAGACATACAAGTTTTTCTTTCAGATCCTTAGTCAAGAACTGACAGAAAAATTTCATAACGTTTTCTAAATATCAATTTTTGAATGATTTTTCTTTTAATTGCTGTATCTAACGCTTTATTTTCATATTTACTTTCAAAAATTTTAAGTTGGAGCTATCTTTTTGTGCTGGATAATGTGCTTCGAACAATTATTATCATTAATATATGTCATTTTAAAGGTCAAAAATGCTTACGACCCCTATTCTAATTCGCAATTTTGTGCTTGTAACGAAATTTGCTGCAAAAACATATTAATGTTTAAACATTTGTAAGCATTTGCTTTTATTGATGCGTGTAAAAAATAACTATTAGCTTAAAAGATCTTGAAAAATTATTGTAAATAGTTCATATAACTTACAATAGTATTGAAAACTGATTCGCAGAATTATGACCAAAAGGAGACGAGAAAAGAGCCTTTAAACTTTCTTCCTTTCTTCCCTTTTTAAGTTAAAAAAAATGACTGATTTCCTTTTTAGTCCAATTTGAATGATATAATTAGATAAAATAATTTATCTGTTACAAGCAACATTCGTTTAACAATATTCAACGTCAAATAAAGCCTTCTGAGAATCATGACATGAGTTCGAAATACATAAAGGTATTCAAATGTAGATATTAATACTCTAGGTTAAAATAAAGTAGAAAAAAAACTTTAAAAGAAAATTAAATAGCTTAATTTTTATCTCTTCAACAAAAGATTTTACCTGCTTAATTAAAATAATAATAGATGAATTTCAAAAAGATACGGCAAAGAGAGAGAGAGAGAGAGATTAAATAAATTTAAAAAAAGCATTGTATATTGTCAATTAGTTTCGTAAAACTTCTTTTGTGGTATTTTATCTCTGTACAACTTCGATGAATGCTTAATTACTTTTTAAATAAATAATTATTGTTACCGAGCTTTAATTGTGTTCAAAGTATAGAAATTTTAGAATACTCTATAGCGAATCTCGTACCCATTCTTTTAATAATTGGAATTTCAACTGATTATTTTTAAATAAATACTGTAAACCCTTGCAGAATATACAACTAAATATAACTTCCTAATTCAGATGTATAATTATTTTGATCATTATACGAAAAGGGAAAAAAAATATCGTTTGGTATAATTAGAGAATTGGACCAGGAAAGTAATTCTAAAATATTCCTAATTAATGAATTTTTATTTACAATAGTACAAAGAAAAAGAATAAAAATCAATATTTAATGCATGAGTAAGCTTCCTCATAATTTCAGGACGAGAACAAGAATTGTTCTTTCAGAAAATTGGTAACATCGGTTTGTATTTTAGCTCTAATAATAGAATATGTATTCCATGCCTTTATTTTTCTTTTTGAGTCACAAAACATTTGAAGTTGATCACTTGCAGTTATGTTTTCTTTCTCTTTGAATGCAGGAATTGAAAAGTATAATTGGACACGCATGGTGGCTGTCTGCAAGTCTCTGTTAATACACGACTTTCTCTTTTACAATGCTTTTTTTTATATCTTTACATCTGGCGCACTGTTCGGTTTCTTATTTAAATATTTTCATTCTCGCTTTCCTAGAAGGCAAAACAAAGGCGAAAATAGTGACTTTCTATGGTATAAAGTATAACTTACTTATGCGTATTTTGAGAATAACTATAAATTTCATGTGAACTGAATAATTTATATTCTTTTCTGAATTTTTCACCTGTTACATTCCTCCAAAATTAAGTAGTTCAAAAATGTATATTTTGTTTTGCGAATGGTTCAAAGCCGATAAAGCACACTGAAACATTAAAGAAGTCTGAAATAAAGAACTCTTAACAGTATATTTAACAAACTCGTAGTATTATATCGTTGAAAAATATTCATATATGTTTCCAATTGTCATGTAATAAAATTCTTTTGATGCATAAAATAAATTAGATTTATCCTGATAATTTATTTAAATTTTTGAGAAAAATTATCTTTGGTTACATTAGTTTCAAGTTATAAATTTTTAACTCAAAAAATAATGATATTTAAAATGGCAATTTGTTGATATTTGGCTTTTATCACAACATAAAATGCAGTAACAAAAAACTATACTATTCTTGAGGATGCATTGGTATTAATTTAATTCCGTCTTGCACTTTTTTTTTTACTTTCAAATATACGCAGTGTAGAGAAAGTATAGTAATGGCCGAAAAAAAGTTTCCCTGAGTTTGAAAAAATCATTTTTGGTCTATTTGTCTGTGACAAAGATATCTAAAAAACGTTTCAAACTTGATGACTGAAATATTTTAGAGTCTTTACACACAATTTGGAAATTTCAATCAAATTCTGATTAAAATTTGTTCAGGTCAAATCCGGCTGTTCGAAAATAAGTTAATACCATAATTATAAAACGAAAAGAGCTTGATAGATAAAATTCGGTACACAGATTTAAATCTATAATGTAGGCAATTATCTAATTTTGTGCCTAATTCAACAACGGATTAACTGTGTATTGGTCTGTACTTTCAGATGCATATAAAAGCGATCATTCAAATGCGCAGTGATTTAAATATATAAAATTTGGCATGGAGTTTTATATTAATCTTCTGCTTGAAAAATTTAATCGTTGAGAAAAATGTGTAATTTTTTTTTTTTTTTTTAAATTTTTAAATTCGGTTTTAGGCAGGCTTTTTATAACACACGTAAACAAACTTTTTGATACTATTAATCTCCAATTTTGGCACGAAAGATTCAGTGAATATACTAAATACACGCCAAAGGTTTTTATATATTTTTTTTAATCTATTGTACGTAAATGCCATTTAAGGCATTCTCTGACATTGCAAATTCATTAGAGAGTATGCGGGAAAGTTCTGTGGAGACCAGTCCCCTTGATTCTAGAAATTTTTCTCTTTTGACTTGAAATTCCATAAAATAAAAATGCATACATTTACATGTAGGAAATCACTACATGAGATCGATAATAAGTAGGGATATTATAATGAGTGATTTATGCTGAGACGCCTACTGATGAACTAAATTCACGCTATCTAACTGCAACATAATTAAAGTAATAGCATCTAACTACACGTTACCTTGCATTTAATTGTGATGCATACCTTATAGATTAACAGTAGTGGTTCCAATTATATTAATTGGATTAATTAACGTGAGTAATTTAATAATGAGGGAATTTCGGCCCACAAAGATAAAACTGGCTTAGAGTACCTGTCAGCATAATGATTAAAAAATAATAGAATACTTATAGAATAATTACATACCAATTCGCAACAGGTAATAAGAAAATAAGAAATATATGCATAACAACATTCATTTTATTGATGTAATACTTTGTTTTATCATCAATTAGATAAAACTCAATTTTTTTTTTGGTTAGTTAGAAAGCCACATTCTTGGCATAATCAAATCAACAGTATGGATGTCTGTATCTTAATAAATTAGCGGACATCAGTGCTATAGCATCCCTTTTCATTATGAAAAAAAATATGAATGCTATAACATTTAAATTTATGAGCTATATTATCAGGCATAAATCAAAAAATAATTTAAAAAATTAATATGTAATTTAATTCAATAGTTAACTGGATCATTGAAAATTATTTATTTATTTTCATTTTATTGTCGACGGATGTGCTACAGTGAAATTAACTGTTCAGTTCATTTTCAGTATTCAAATATTCAATTTTTTTTCATCATTTTTAAAAACAGTTGTGTTTAAAATCTTACTCCTCTTAGTATTAAAAATTACTTTTTTTGTTTTATGTTTATTTTAAGCCTAATATTGTCAATATATTTAATGATTGAAATAAAACTCAATCGTTCTTTAAAACTCAATCTTTAATTGTTCTATAAATATTTCATCCTGCCTTTTAGTATAAAACATGCTTCTAATTTTTAAAAAAAATCTTTTTTTATATTTACAATTAATTTTGGAATAATTTTATGTGGAATAATTTTTAAAACCTGCTCATTTTTAAATCCTACTGCTTTTTAAATGATGTAATTGAATGCTTAAAAGTGTAGATAGAAAGTGCAGGAAATATTATAACATATTGAACAATATGATAGCATGACTGCGATGAACTGTGATGGAATGAGCGACGGATTTTAAAATGGCATTTATGTGTATAACAAGATTTTAAGTTAAAAAATTGTTAAATTAAATATTTATTTGACAGATTTAGAAATCATTAAACTCGTATTTTTGTCAACTGTTTTCCGAACGTAATTGATCTAGAACATTCTAGCTAGTAGTTAGAACCTTCTCGCTGAACCAGAACATTCTAACTAGTAGTTATAGAATTCTCGTTGTAGTATAACATTCTAGCTAGTTGTTACAACATTCTTTTGTTTGTTTCTACATTTTTTATTATTATTTATCCTATGCTCTACCATAATAAAGGGCAACAATGACAGATTTTGGCATATTCACATAAACGATCTTTGACTTTTTGACAACTTACTTTATTGATGTCTTTATGTGAATCGTAATGAGTGTGAAATCGTTTTTATAATGAAGTTGAGAAGAAACGTCATGTGCTTCAGATAAACAAAGAGAAGAAAGCAATTCTTTTTGTTAGATGAAATCTGTTTTCCTGTTAACCTTGAACCTCTCACCTTTAACCCGCATAATTGCGATGAATGTTTGCTTTTCAGTGACAGAACAAAAGGAAAGAACTTTGCTCTAACTGTAATTGTTGAAATAATAATTCTACTGCATATTTTGATTTGTTTTTTACTTGTTAGTGAACCCTAACAGTTTGTATACTTCAATCAGTCAGAAAAAGCAGCGCAAAAGGTAAAAAAAAAAAATTAAAAAAAAAAAAAAAAACCTACCGTTACAATTTTTGATAAACATCCCTGTTTAGAATTTCTCAAAAGCCAAAGTGTTTTTAGAGGAATTTTTTTTTTTTGTTTGAAACATATATACTTTTCCAACATTGCTCAAAAAGTGTTGAATTATTTTTATATTGTAACTGTGAATCTATATCAAATTTTTAATCAGCATATTCTTACCTTCAAGTACAATTGAAAAACTTTCATATTTCAATTTTATTACTTTGAACAATGAATTTAATATTGTATTCTCTATTATTTAAACTATGCGGACAGAGAATATTCTGGGAGCAGCAGCGGGATGATTCCTAATTATTTTCTTCTTCTTATATTCTTCTTCTTTTCTAATGAAACTGTATATTTGTTATTAATTATTACTTTAAGCATTTAATTTAATATTGTGGCCTCAATTATTTAAAATAATGTTGACATTTTTCTTTTAAGTATTAAAAAATATTATGGTAATTTTTCGCTATTCTCTGGTTAACTGTTCACTTTTTTTATTTTAAGTATATTTTATAGAATAGTGAAGCGGATCAAAAATGTATTTTGGAAAAGTAACCCTATACGTAAGTGAAAAAATGTGGCTTCAAAATTTAATTGAAGTTAACAGTTTTGCTGAACAATATTATGAATTTCATTATTTTAATTCTTTCTATCATATTGACTCTAATTAATTATTTATTAATCATAATATGGACTTAAGACAGGCAGGTATCTAGAGCAAATTATATAAATGTTTTTTTTAACTCATTCAAAATACTAAGATTAAATTTGATGTTATTTGTTGATGTCAAGATAGTATAGAAGATTCCTGACCATATTGAATGTATAGTAATAGAGAAGTCATTTTAATTTTTAAAAAACTAGAAGGAATTTTTTGTATTTTACATTTTTTTAAATGATGCAATTAACTTTTTAAGAAATACACTTTAAATTAATAAAAAATGAGGGATTTTAAATTAATGAAAATATCGAAGGGTTTGCTGCAATAAAGAGGTAGCTACAATTATTCAAGTTTGGAGTTTGAAATTGCAAGTTTGCCCCCTCTATATTGCAATAAACTAATGAGACAAACAACTCCATCGCTTGAGTAAAGCGAGAACTAAAGATTTGAGCTCTATCTTTCTGGCACCAAACGAACAAGTTTTAATTTTACAACATTATAATACATGTAACTCCAAATTCCCATAATTGAAACTACATCCTTTTTACAGCAAGCCCATCAACTGCGTTATTAACCATCTTTCTAAATTATTGTACAACCAATTTCTTTTAGCATAATAAAAATAAAATAGTTTTTTCAATCTCAAATTCACACCAACACATTTCATTCTTAGTTCAATCATGAATTCTTTTCATTCTTTGTTTCTTTGTATATAATGCAATGCCATGTAACCTTATTGTTTGTTCTTTTGAAAACAATATTATCCCTTCACTTTGCTCTTTGTTTGGCTTGTCCCAATTCCAGTTTATGAGACTACTAATTAGTATAATTACTTTTTAGATTTGTTCCATTTCAGATTACTATTTCTGATCCATTTGCTTATGTAAAGGAGAGGGAAACATTTAAATTATTTTAGTAAATTTTAACCAAAAAAATTTTTTCTTTGAGGATAGAGCAAAATTTTTTTAACTTTATGAAAATATAGGAAATAATAGCTTTTTTTTGTTAAAATATTTAATGGATGATATTTAAATACATACACTTGTTGATTAACTGCAAGGTGGAAAAAGCAGGATATTGAGATTAATATCATTAAATGCTGTAATCCCCTGTTTTTAGATGAAATTTCAATTAGTTAACATTACAAAGCGATCCTGATGATGCGATTCAATTCATATTCGAGATTCTTAAGTTCCAGTGAAAAGAAAAGGTACAATAAGTCGGACAGTTCCAGCAATACAGAATGGTGAATAAAAAAAAAAAAAAGAAGCATAAAAAGATCACAGCAGAATGTGGTCAATAAAATTAACTTCAGTGCTTGAAGAAAAACAAGCAGATTGGTCTTGTTTGCAGTAATTTTACCCAAAACATTTTTGAAGGAGATATCTTGTTTATCTAACTGTGGAAAAATCTACAACTTGTCTCTATAATATTATACTTTTTGAATTATGTGATCGATATCTTTAATGCTATTACATTCGTAACAAAAGATATTACTTTGGATATTAAAAAGGTACAACGATTCTGGTGATATAATTCTTTTGTTGATTAGTCTGACCAAAACAGCATCTTACCTCCGATTTTTTTGACCAAGAAGATAGTGCTACAATGCTAGGGCTTCTTATTGCATACAGCCGACCATCCCACCACCACCGTAGCAGTATCGACAGGATTTGTTGTGGTCGACTGCTGAATAAGTATTGTCCAACCTTACATGGACCGAACAGTCAAACTATCATTCCTTTCGGGGCAGTAAATAGCTGTCTTTCTACCCATCTGCACTCTCTCAAACAGTTGGAATGAAACCATCAATCTTCAACATCATTTCCTTCAGGGTCAATGCTAGGGCTGTCTCCTAAGGCGATGAAATATTTACTGTTTCTATATTTATTGGTTGTGATTTATGCTTTTTCTAGGTTTGAAATTATATCTTCAGGAGAAATCCATTCAATCCAAGGTGTATTTTCTGTAACTTCCTTGGTTAAGCGATCTTCAAGCTCGTTCTAGATTATATTCGAGTGACCAGGTATCCACAGAAAGGATATTATTTTTATTTAGTCCGATTAAATTTTCAACTGTGGAGGTTATAAATTGGATAATTTTATCGCGACTGGATGGAGATATTTTTCAACGATTTAGGAGTTGTTATCTGTAAGAAGCAGACAATCTTTTGCAAAAACAATGAGAACATCTGGTCCTTCAGCAATGGCTAAGCTTTCTGCAGTAAAAATGGAATTGACAGGATTGATTCCAAACATGAATTTTTGAATGGAATAAAGATCAGCAATTGAAATGTGCTGGAATATTTTAGATACATCAATATCAATAATAAAATGACCAGGAAAGCAATTCCAAATGCATTCATTAAATTAGTTATTAAATTCAGTCAAAGATAGATTTTTATTTTGAAATTTAAAATCCATAAGAAAAATTTAGTGTGTAGTGTAGTAAAGTCTCTAGAGTTAATTGATGGGTTTTATAAACTATATGTTGTTGTTTTTTGTCTTTGGAAGGTAATTGAATTTCCCGAATAATTATAATCGTGTACCGCTTTCTGCGTTAATTACATTTGCAGCGTTGCTACAGAATTTACGGTCTAAATATTTAATTGAATCGATATTAAGATAAAGGTTCAATATAGTCAATGGACCAAATAGGGTAATTTTTACCTTTACTGTTGCCTCCGTCTTACAGCAGTTAATGAGGAGGAACGAACCATTTTTCTCGCTCCGAAGTTGGAAGAAATCTGTTAAGATAACTTAAATTCCTATTTTATACTTTTACGTTTATGGGTAAAAATATTATGGAAAAAGATTTTAACCTTCCCAGAAATACCTTACTCTCTGACTCATAGCTATACCGAGCATTGATAAGATGGAACCTTGGTTATAAAGCTGATAAAATGATGCCAACTCAATATATAAAATGGCATTCTTTGCATTCCTATATTTTAAAGGCATTATAAGATATGCTGAATAGTTTTGTCTGAGCTTGTTGGATCAATTGTTTTTCTCTGGTGAATCGAAACATTGAGGATCTGAGTGGAACAAATCCAGATTTTTCTCTAAACTGAAAAGATAATCGTGTTCCCGATATAAACAAAGTAAAACGTTTTTCGTTCCATTCTGTATTTGAACAAAAATGTGTTTTCCCATTTCTGCATAATTCAGTTGAGAGAAAATTAAAAATTGGCTTCCTCATATATTAGCATTTTTCTATTCGTTGTTTAAAGATAGAGTAGATATTTGCTACCAAAGAAAACATTTCAAGCATGAAGACTAGATTTTTGAATTGAATTTTGTATTATTGTTTTTCATAGTGTTCGCTTCAGATGGTAAAATTCCTCTCCAGCAGTAGAAAATCTAGAGAAAAAAAGTATAGTTTTAGTATAGTGTAGTAAAAAGTTTATAGTAAAAGTATAGTAAAAGTTTTATCATTTTTTAGCCCATAGTAATTTCATTCTAAAAATATTCTCTTATTTCCTGATTCGATTCTTGGAATAAAGATTTGGCAAAGAGTTGCTCTTGCGGTTCACAAAATCTCACACCTAATTTACAGTTATATGTCATTGCTTTTTTGAATTATTGCATTTACATGTTTCGGAAAGTGGAGATCGACACAGTTAATTTGTTGTTGGTTTTGGCTTAAATTTTGATAAGTGTCTTCATTACAGATGTTAAATCTGGGTACCGAATCTTATCTATCTAACCCTCTTCATTTTGTAGTTATTGTGTTAACTTATATTCGAACAGACGGACTTCCTTTGAACAGATTTTACTCAAAACTGTATATAAATGTACGGTGTAAAGTTCATATACCAAATCTTAACTGTCTAGCTCAGCATTTTTGAATATCTTTGTCACAGTACTGACTGGCAGACAAGGCTGTTTTCCAAAATTGTATTCTTTCGAACACGGGAAAGTAGGGGGGGGGGTCTAAAACTTGGAGATTCTTCAAAATGTTGAGTTGTAATTTTTTGACAATAACTATATTTTTTCTATACTAGGCATCCGAGAAAGTCTTAAAGGCTTGAAATGTGTAATAATTGTAATACTGATATTATAATCTGCAGGTGAAAGGGATTATTTTAAAAAAGATATGTTGTATCAATAAGGATACATTCTAATTTTCCAAACTATGTGATGGTGGTGGTGAAAGAAGTAATTTCAAATTCTCTGTTGTAATAAAATATATAATGAAATCGTATTATAATAATAAAAAAATCTTGATTTACTGAAAAAAGCTCCTTATTCGCACTTCCTTCATTCGCGTTTTCACAATTCGCGGATTAAAAAAAATGCGACCCAATTCCTATATTCGTGGCTAAAAAATTTTTAATTCGTGAATCTAAGTACACACATAACAATAAAAGGATTCTAATAGGTATCCAACCCAATATCCTTTGTAAATGTCGTCAAATGGACTAATAAAAAAAACTAAAATAGATGTTATTACAACTTTGCCTAAAGTATGTTGCTAAATGATATCGCCGAGGACTTTGACAAAAGCCGCCGTCGCCGCGATCAGTGTTTTTGAGAATGTAAACAACATAATTTAGACTTTAAAGCCCTTCTAGTTTTGGACAATGCACCAGGTCATCCTCGCGAACTTGAAACTATGCATCCAAATATAATAGTGATATTTTTACCTCCTAACACGACGACTTTGCTTCAACCTATGGACCAAGGAATAATCCAGGCCTTTAAGCTCTATTACATTAGACGAACCTTCAAAATCATATTGGATAATATGGAATGTAATCCTGATATGAATGTTATGGAATACCGGAAAAAATTTGACATAGCAAAATGCATCGTAAACATAAAAGAATCATTGGAAGAACTGAAGCCACACATATTGTTGGAAAAAACTGTGGCCTGCTTTGTGCAAGTTCAAACTTTGACTGCAAACATAGCCGAAATCGTGAATGGAATAGGACGAGATAGGTTCGAACAGATAGAATCAAGTGACATTCAAGAATTTCTTGAATCGCAAGATGAAGATTCGACTGAAACCGACTTGGAGAAGATGTTAAATTCACAGCCCATTGAAGAAGAGACTTCAACAAGCACTGGAAACGTGACATTTCATTTGAAAAATCTTAGTGAAGGTTTAAGAATGGCAAATGAGCTTTCGATTTCTTTATGAACATTGATCCGTCTATGGAATGAAGTTTTATTTTTAAGAGGCAATTGTTACTACGACTGCTGCGTATCAGTCTGAATTGAAGGAACTTTGAAAAACTGCCAAGCAAGAGAAAATATCAAAATTCTTCAAACCATTGCCTAAGCCTAAAGATAATTAATCAAAATGTTCAAAAATTTCAACTAAATTGATTTTTTCATTTATAATTGTTTTTTTTGTCACCTAGGAACGTATCCCCTATAATCCCATATAAATTACCATTCCGTATTCACGGTTTCTGTATTCGCGGCATATTTATGGAACATATTTCCCGGTGAATAAAGAACTTTTACTGTACATATATTACTGTCAAAGACCAAGATCTGGAGAAAGTCGATTCGAGTAGCTTAATGCCAATATTCGCATACTCTCTTGGCTCAAGTCCGAATATATACTTAATAACCTTATTTCTCATTTACACCGCCAAATGTCGACGTTCACCATTCACTAATGGTAAATGCTAAATATGGCGACGATTCTCATTTCTGAGAAGAATACTGAACAGCATAAAATGACACAAACATGACGTAACTTTACCGCTATTTTTTTTTTTTTTTTTTTTTGAGAAGAAATGACAAATCATGACAAGGAGACGGGCTCGTCTCTTTTTAAAGGCGTTATCTCTGCTGCTTTAAATTCCGTATTTGATTTAAAATATTTGTTAGTATTTTAAATCCTTTTTTTGTAATTGCCTTTTTTTTTTTTTTTTTTTTTTTTTTTTTTGACAAACACCCTTGGATTCTAGAGTGAGAAAAAGAGACATTAAATATTACTTGCCTTTTTAATAAGGATAGCAGAGAACTGTTAAGCATTAAGATTTTAGTTTTACATTTAACCAGCAAAGAACTTGGCTGGTTGGTTGGTTGGTTTGGTTTTTTGGCGCAAGAGCCATGTTTGCCTATGCTGCGCCAAGTCTATGGTTGATAAACAGGTTCACGGTATAAAACATATGGTAATGAAGGATAAAAGGAGTTAAAATTTTAAAAACATCAAAACTTTTGAAGTCGAAGTTTGCAAATGGACAAAATGCACTTTGTCAGTCTTTAAATTGCAAAATGGTTAATTAAATACATGTCTAAAAGATCAAAGAATTGGTATTTATATTGTAGTTGACGTATCTGCTGTAACCACGCCATTAATATTCACGGTAAAACAATCTCTCCAAAATAAAATAAAAAATATTTTTCGATGTTTTTAAATCATACTTCATTATTAAAGGGGTCTGGTGCCCCAAATTCTCGAAAATATATACATTTTTTATTAATAAAAAAAATTAATAATATTCGAATAGTTCTTTATCAGTCCAAAGAAAGGGTTCAAAAAATACCCATTGCTTTTAGAGTTATCTGATATATCTGATTCACGATAAATTTTTTAAATTAGACATCTGAATTTAGAAGTTTGAATTAGACATCTTAAGAATTTCTGAATTATTAGAAGTTATATCTGAACCATTAGACTTTTGAATTTGACATCTTAAATTTATTTTTACCCATTAACAAAACTTTAACAGCATATATCTTTGTCTCTTTTCGACCTCCACCAAAGCATATCTGTGCTTGTCGACATACCCCTGTGATGGTCAGATCTAATAACATAACATTCGGTCTTTCACCGACGTATTTAGAGTATGTTGACATTAACCCGTGAAAGCCGACATTCTCCGATTTCGGACATTCCCGGTGACACATACATTAATTCTAAATCATAAATAAATAAATAAAAATAGGACCTTTAATTCCCGGTACAATTATTCACAGATTGTTAAACGAGATATGAAAGTTGGATGTTGTCATAATAGCTCCTCACAGAAAAACAGGTTTTTGATAATCAGTGGAAATATAACTGTGTTAGTTTATCTGATGGTATTTCAAACAGGTTTTCTTTCTCTTTCATTTAACCTAAAGTTTTATTTTTCATTTTAACTTTACGTAATTATAATTCATAGAGAATTAGAAGATAATTTTTCTTGATGATTTCCTTTGTAAAAGAAATTTGCATTTAATTTTGAATCATAATTTTTTAAATTTTAATTAATATGACAAAAGCGTGAAGGTAAGCTCATTAGTTTTGCATTTATTACAATTAAAAAGCTATAAAAAGTATATATGCAAACATATTTTAGCAAATGTTTGACTGAGAAGAGAGTTTTTAACTTTAAGTTTTATTTCATCGAAAAGAAGAGAATTTTTCTTGCAGATTTCCTTTGTGAAAGAAATTTTCATTTAATTTTGAATCATAATTTTTCAAATTTTAATTAAGATGACAAAAGCATGAAGATAAACTCACTAGTTTTGCATTTATTATAATTAAAAAGCTATAAGAATTATACATGCAAACATGTTTTAGCAGATGTTTGGATGAGAAGAAAAGAGTTTTTAACTTCAACTTCGATTTATTTCACCCCAGGAGGCACAGTTTATGCAGATAATAATCTATAAGAGATACATCATTCTGCTTCGCTACACAAGAGCAAAATACCACAATTTTTTTTCCTATCAGTGCTTTTACTATGAGATTTTGATAGGAATTTCTTTGACACATGTAGATTTAGCAAAAGGAATCTTAGACATCTTTAAAAGAATACTATAAGCATTAGAGATTTGTATTATTAAATAACTAAATTTCATTCAATAACTAAGTTTATTTAAAATTAGCGAACTAAAAAGGAGAAATGGATCAGGAAATGAGAGAACATTTTAGATTAAAGTTAATATGGGTTAAATTAAGATAAAAATCAGGATTTAAATTAGATTAAGTTATATTATTACATATATATTTATATTTTTAAAAAGAAAGTTATGCCAATGGTTTCAATTCATGCAATGTCACATGATAAAGTAACTGCCCATAACATTTAACATTTTACCTCCCCCCCCCTCCCTCACTTACCAACCTTCTCGTTAGGTTACTCAACCAAAAGATTTAGAAGCTTTTAAAAAGCGACCCGAAAAGCCCCTAACTTTGAACAATTCTTTATGTTATAGGTGTGATGCTATCTCATTTTTCCTTTTGAAAGGTGCAATATGGATTCTAAAATTAAAATGACGTGCTGTACTTAACGGAGCTGTACTTGAGCGTGAAATAACTTCCCTTTCCCATAATATGTTGAAAAAAAAATCATCTTCTAATTTTTTTTCCCTAGTTTTTCCACGTTTATGAGAATTAGGAAATTAATTACGATTCGTTTTGAAAAAAATGTTGTGTAATTCGATTTGGATAACAGGGGGCTATTCTCAAACAAATATTTTCCCTATAAAGCTTCTTCTGTAATAGCTGATAAAAAAATTGCTTCTTTGTGAATACTGTTTAAGAATTTCAAGACTATCCTGTAACTTTTATCCATTATTTATGTAAATTTGTTACGAATAAACACCAGTCATAAATAATGATATAAAATTACCATTTAAAGTAATTCCTTTGCATTATATGCAAATTGTACGACTGACTGTTGGAAAATTATCTATGAATGCGGCTTGAATCCGAGACTGCCTTGCGTGTAGTACCTAATTTTATAAAAGCGATAATTACGAATGACCTAAGACTTTTGTACCTAACTACTAATTATCAACTGTTTTAAATTCACTAATATGCATGAGAAAATACTGACAACACTAGCAGCAACTTTTAACTTTATCAGGGACGGATAAATTATAAAATGAATTAAAACTTTTGTTGTACACTTTCATTGTTCTTTACTTACTTATACATACAGTATATAAAGATTACATACTAATGAAAAATAACTAAAAAGTAACAATACTATTAAAATATACCGCTATTAATAATAATAATATAAATGTTATTTTTCATCTATTTTTGAATGTGTAGCTTTACTCACTATTTTAAAATTGATTTTAAAACAAGGTTTATTGGATTGTTGAAATTCGATATTCAAAGAATTGCATATGCAGAATTAAAAAAAAAACACTTTATTGATGCAAATGTATTTACATCAATAAAGGAATATTTGATATTCGGTATGCAATGTTTGCATTACGAATGTATATTCCTGTATGCACTATTTGATACCCGAATGCAAATCTCTTGAGTTTTTGTGTGTCATTTTTGGAAATTGGTGCAAAATTATTATTAAATTGTGAAAAATTAGAGTGAAATTTGGGAGAAAAAGAAAGCTGCGTTTCCATGAAATCACAATGCCTGTGATATTTTATTAGGTTGGTGCGTATGAAATGTCGGATTCTTAAGTGATTGTATAAAACTGCATATCTTTCTTCAAAAGCTGTTTATTCAATCAAAGTATGCTCCATTCGCTTCAATACACTTCTCCCAACGAGATTTTAAAGCGTAGATGCCTGTCTTAAAAAAATTTTGGTCTTTAGAATTAATAAACTCTGATATCGAGTTTTTTTAGACTGTCTTCATTTTCATAGTGTTTGCCCCTTAAAAACAGCTCTAAATGCTTGAAAAAATGAAAATCGGTCGGCGAGAGATCCGGTGAATATGGTGGATGCTGCAAAACTTCATATTCCAGTTCGTTCCAGCTTATTTCGCTCTGTCAGTGCGTGTGGTACCCACTTGTCCATCTTCTTAACCTTGCCAATCTCAGAAAGGTGTCTCAATATCGTTGTATGGTCAACTTTCATCCTGATAGCAAGTTCCCTCGTGGATACGGCTGGATCCGCTTCCACTAGAGCCTTCAGGTCATCATTCTTCACAGACGTTTTAAGTCTTCCGCGCGGCTCATTTTGCAGTGAAAAATCGCCGAAATTTTTCGAACCAACGCTGCACTTTCCGATCGTTAACCGTATTCTCCCCAAACGCTTGGTTTATGTTGCGTGCAGCTTTTGCAGCACTATTACCAAGTTTGTACTCATATAAGAAAATGACGCGAATGTCGGCAGAATTCATATCGGCAATAAACTCAAAAGAAATAACAAAAGGGAAGACCTTCGAGAAAACCTATTTTGCTGAAATGAGTCTCTGGCAATGGACAATACGACTATGAATGAGGTTATGCCAAAGACAAAAGTATAACGAAAACAGGGAGACAAACGTCCACATGTAAAGAGAATCCGACATTTCATACGCACCAACCTAATAATATTTTAAAAAAATTTAATCTACAACTTATAATATTATTTATTCTTTTAGATGCAAGTAACAACTAAAGAAATAAATCCTATCAGGTGATTCATTTGCCTATATAGGTTTTGCATTAGTAAATAAATAAATTTTTAAAAAAGTACAGGCAAGAGATATAATAGTTGGGATAATAAACATTCTATGGACTCTTGGAAAGAAAATAAGCGAATAAAAGCGAATCAGTGATAAAATTTCGAAAATTCTTAAGGATCTGTGGAAAAATTTAGGTTTCGAACTGCGCAAAAGATTTTAAGATAAATCCCAGAGATTATTCGTCACCATAAATTTTGCATTAGTAAATGGATTTTAAAAAAGATACCGACAACGGATATAATATTTGGGATAGTAAATATTCTGTGGACTATTAGAAAGGATCTCAAGGATCTGCGGATAAATGTAGGTTCCGAATTGCACAAAAGATTTAAATATATATCTCAGAGATTCATTCGTCGACGTGGATTTTGCATTATTAAATGAATTTTTAAAATAGATACCGACGACAGATATAATATTTGGGATTATAAATATTCTATGGATTCTTAGAAATAAAATAAAGCCTACCAGAAAATCAGTAGAAATTTAGGAAATTTTTAAGGATCTGTGCAGAAGAAAATTATGTTCCGAATTGCGCTAAAGATTTTAAGATATATCTTAGAGATTCATTCTTCAGCATAGATTTTGCATTAGTAAATGAATTTTTAAAAAATAAAATTAAAATCATTATTATTGAAAAATAAAACTATTTATTGTTCCAAATATTATATCTGTAAAAATAATTTTACAGATATAATATTTGGGACAGTAAATAATCTGTGGACTCTTAGTAAGAAAATAAAGCCTACTAGCGAATCAGAAAAAAAATTTCGAAAATTCTTAAGGATTTGTGGAGAAATGTAGGTTCCAATCTGCGTTAGAAGTCTACCACAACAAATCCTGTCGATACTGCTACGTTCAGTGGTGGCGGGGTGGTCGGCTGTATGAAAGAAGAAGGTTCCAAACTGCACAAAAGATTTTCAAATATATCCCAGGGGGTTCCCTCCTTCTAACTTCAGATAAAATCTCATTGAGGATCAACCATATGACAGACATTTTGCCCGCATTCCAGTCGAGGATTAATTTTTTCCTCCAAGAACCTATATTTCCATTTTTTTAAAACCTATTTGGGGGCAGTGTTGTTGAACTGATTACCACCTTAAGTCGAGCGTACCTTCTTAAAAATCCTAATCGAAGGAGCATTTAATCGAAATTATTAAGCCATTCATCGCGAGCATAATTATGGCGTTGAACCAAGCCGTACTTTCTTAAGCAATTAGCACGCAAAAAAGAAAAAAAAGAATCTTCCTGATTCGCGCCCATTCAAGCGTGTCCCGAGAAGTTATCTCCTAATCCTCTGCCATCTCACGTGATGAGATTAGGATTGGAAAAATTATTCTGAGGTTGTCTTTCTCTCTTTTCATTGTTGTGATGCTTGAGTGGCGTGACAGAATGACAGATTTCTTGTTCGGTGGGAAGAATTTCGGTGTCGGAAGCTGCTGCAGCAGACAAATCCCCTCCGGGGGGAAAATGGAGCCTCGAGAGAACAGAGGAAAACTCTTCCCTCGTGTTGGATGGTGAGAAGTATTTCCAAAGCGAAAGCGTCACCTTTGCGTTTCGTCTCCTGGTTAGCTAGCTTCCCGTTGAGAAAGCGTTGCTCTTAGGAATTTGCATAATCATGCTCGACGCTTTGAAGTAGCGAGAATTTCACCTTTTTCTCGGCACTGATGCATGGAACAAAAATATCGAATTATATATTTAAAAAAATTAATGGATGTATCTGTTTGGAAGCTTCCCACTTCATTTTGGAATTGTAGTTGTTATTTAAGGCACTTAACAAGCCCGCTGATAGAAATATGTCAGGGATTTAAGCCTAAAAAATAGTATAAGTTGTATAAATATAAGTATATAGTATAAATTGTATAAATAAAAAAATAGTATTTAGTATGAATTGTTTTTTCAGTAGCGTCAACTAGGGCCAAGAGTAATTCCAATTTTGCTCAAAAATATTGATTTATAAGGAAGATTTCAATGAAAATTTTGTGATGATTAATGAATTAGTTCATTTAATTTTATAAAAAGAAATGAAAATACTTTTAAAATGAGCAACACAGTCACCTATTTTTAAATTCTTATTTTATTGAAAAATAAAATAAGAATTTAAGAACAGGTGACGGCTTAGCTACTTCATGCCTCACATTCGTTTGCACAACCCCTTTCTACAGGGGGACACATTCACACTACTCACAGATAGAACATAAAACAACCATGCCCGAACCCGGAATGTCCAGATCACGGGGAAGACATACTACCCTTATGCCAGGACTTCGGTTTATTTAGGAATAGATGATGATTTTTTTTTCAAAATTCCTATTATTAATTCACACTCTCCCTATATATATTTATTTATATATCTTGCTCAAATTTTCAATCTTAATAAAATACTTTTTATTCATCCGCTCAACTTCAAATACATTTTTTTAAAATTTGTAGTTGAGGATATTCGATGTTAGTATGTTTTTTTTTCTTTTTTTCCAAATAACAATACGTTAAATAAATTTAATGAATTTTTAATACTTTAAAGAGATTTTTAGCAGTTTGTAATGAAAATTGAAATCGGAAAGCAGTAGCTGAATCGGTAACATGTGAGGATTTCAGTATTTTTGTGAAGATGAAGAATTTTTTTTGTTGAAACTTTCAAAAAATCTATCATTTTTTGATTCTAAGAAATTTTTAAAATAATTATTTAATAAAAAGCAACTAAAATAAAATTTTCCTTTGTTGACCTATGTAGGAGTTGAATTTAATTTTTTAAATTACTAGTTATGAGATTGTTTTCATATCTTTTAGTAAAAATAAATAAACTATTTTCATTAATCTTATAGAAAGTTTTATAGAAACCTTCCTTATGCTTCAATTTCTTATGCAAAATTAGTTCTTATAACTTCACAAAGATTACAATACATTTTAAAAACTATAAATAATAATTGAATGTAAAAAAGGCTTTAAAACAAAATATTATGTTTCATAAAATCTTCTGATCATCTATACCTTTTATTTTTCAATAAAATAAGAATTTAGGAATAGGTGAGGGTGTTGTTCATTTAAAAAGAATTTTAATTTCTTTTTATAAAATTAAATGAACTATTTCATTAATCATCACTAAATTTTCATTGAAATCTTTCCTATAAATCAATATTTGTGAGCAAAATTTAACGTTCTTATAACTTCACAAAGGTTACAATATTTTTAAAAAACTATAAATACTTGTTTAAGGTAAAAAATACTTTTAGAAAAAATATTGTGATTCACAAAATGATCATCTGTATTTTTATTTTTTATTAAAATAATATCAAAATGCACCAAAAGATTTTTAAAACTCAAAAATTATTAAAAATGACAAAATATACCAAACGATTTTTAAATGCAATGAAAAATTATTTTCTGTGTTATTTATAAAGTTCAAAGAATCTTTTTAATATCGGAATGACAATTCGGGAAACAAATAAGGGGAATGATTTTAAATGTTTATAATATTCTCATTCGATAGAAAAGGCAATGAGGAAAATAAAGGAATCTTTTTCGTATATAAACAATTTACTTTTAATTTATAAAAATGAATTAATTAATTATCAAGGATATTTAATTAAAATCTTCAGTATGAAATGTAATATTTCTAAACCATATTTAAAGAAAAAAATTTCTATTACTTAGATTTCTATTGCAAACAAACTATTTATGATTTTCATTTTTATTTATATAGCTCTAGCTAACTATTTTAGTCAGAAAATATTACTATGTATATATAATGCGATTTCATTAAAAATTTATATCTTCAGATGAGCTTCTTTGACGTAGTGGTGTTTTTCTGTTCATAATAATAAATTCCGAAAATGTTTTCGAATTTTTAAAATTTAAAAAATTTTAATACTTTATTTGTAACTTCATTCACATGAAAGTAGTCAATTTTAAAAGCTTTAGAAACGATTTTATGAAGAATTACAGAATTTTTAACTAGTACATCAATAAATGTAGGTAATGAGACATCCCAAATTAGCTAGTTCAATTCTAAATTTTGACTGCTTTTCTTTGTTTTAAATTAAATACCCTAAATTTTCTTGATTTTTACTTATCACTCAAAAAATGGTATTTAAAAAACTTTATTAATTTAAAAAAATTCTGAAGCTCAGCTTCAAATTAGTTCCTTTCTGAAAATTAATTTTCTAATAAATAATTTTTCAATAAAAAAATAGGGCCATTTTAATATGAGCAATGTGATTGAAATACCCTGAGGCAAAAAATCATAAAAATCATTTTTATGTTTGTTCATAAATTGTTACTGCCTAAGAAAATTTGTTAAGAATTATTTTTCTGGTTTTATTTGTTTAATTTTTGATTTAGTTCAATATATTTGAATTAATGTTCAATATATATACATTTCATTTAGCATTATGCTATACTTAAATTGGAATGTATAATCGACATTTTTTTCCTTGAATTTATAGACAGTGATGAAACAATTTTTGTACAATTATATTTTCAGAAGTTATAGTACAAGAACATTAAAGTTTTGCTTTGATTTTTAATCAATTAAAATTTTCATATAGATTCCGAAAATCGATTTGAAATGCATGGTTATATTTTTAGAATTCCCATTTTCATAGTCCTGATTATATTTGTGTCAATTTTGATATTTTTGGTCCAACGAGTTATAAGTAGTGCTCCAACCCACACAGGCATATTTTCTTCTTTTATTATTAGTTTGCATTTTTAGTGATTGATTATCAATAATATCGTATTCTAAAAATATATATACATTATTCACAGTTGTAGAAGAACTTGTTTTAACAAAACTCAAAATTTAATGTTTGTTTTTTAAATTTTAACTCATAACAAAAACTGAAAATGTTTTATGCACTTGGAAATATGATTACGAATAAAATTTTCTATGAAAAAAATGAATACTTTTAATTTCATGTACAGAGATACTAAATATTGTATCCACAGTAAAACATATATATCCATATATTCTGAAAGAAAGATGATTCAATCCATTATATCTAAAATGCCGTTATTTTTAGAATTTAGGAATAGTTTCATTTAATTATTCTCTTAAAAAAGAGCAGCGAATATTAATTGTGCTCTAGAGGGTATTAAATAATTAAGAACTGCCACTGCTAGAAACAGATGATTAAATATTCCTTCCTTCATTCCAGCTTTATCATGTCATAAAATTCAGCTGTTTACTTTGCATGTCAGACGGAAGATATTTCTCCCGGTCACATTTTCAAGTCTTTTGAAATCATTGGTTTACGATTGTATATGTTTTAAAGGTACTAATTAATGGCCAATAAAAATTCCCACATATCTGTTTCGAATTCTTTCTTAAGGAATGAAACTGCGCATCTCTCTCTCTCTCTCTCTCCCACTTATGAATTAAAGAAACTATGAAACTTTTTGATTTTTAAAGAGTTATCAATTACATTATTAATATTAAATCTTCAATAGTATTGTCAGATCTATTTGTTGACTTGAAAGTATTCGTTTTAGTCGAATAATGTTTAGATTAGTTAATACCGTGTTTATACTCGGCCATTATAAGACTGCCAATTGGTAGCGCATTTGCAGAAAGGGACAGATTTATGTTTGTCACAATTACATAAGATAGATTCATGCATTTCCATGCTTGGCTATAAACTGCCATTTTGGCGTCCCTGAATTTTTCACTGCATGCGTAATAAAATGATGGATATTTACACAAAGAAGCATGGTTGGAAAAAAAAATGCTCAGCATACCGAAATTTGGAACACCCTAGAAAAAAAATGGCAATAAAAAAAACACCATCTCGCATGAAAAAGAACAAACAGCAAAAAATATTCGAAATAATCTATAATAAGCCATCAATTTTCTAACTCAAAATTCTACAGTAAAATTAAAATAAAATGCAGTGGCATTTTATTGTCCCATAGAGACAATTACTTGCCATCGACCGAACGGAATTTTTCAACCTTTCTACGCATGCGCTGCCTTCTGACCGTCTTATAACTGGCCGAATTTAAATCCGGCATAGTATGAAGTAATACTTAATTAAAAAAGAAAATATATGAGAAAATTTTCATCATGCAAGCTTTTACTTAAAAGTTGGATTGTCATGTGTTCAGTCGATTTTACTTCAATATATAATCATTATTATATCTAATAGCATTAAACCGTGAAAAGAAAAAGTACTTTTTCCAATGCCTCCAGATATCTTTTGACTGATTATAACGAAAATCAGAAATTGCCCCAAGCTCATTGGTAATTGTTTTAACTCGTAGTTCTTTAAACTTTTAGAATCAATCATGCTGAGTAAAGAAGCGCGTATCTACGTTTATATTTCAAAGTATCATTTCTTGACTTATCTCTAACCATTTTTAAGCTTGTACATTCTGTTTTTTTAAAGACATTTCTACTTTTAATTTGAGTTTTCAGGATTTGATGAGATTTATGTAATAAAATGGATCAAATTTACAAGAATAATGAATGAGTAGTTTTATATTTACAATTAATTAATTAATCTGGAAAAAATAAATTAATTTTAAACAAGAATTGTTTTGAATTGCTTTTATTATATTATTATTATTTCAATTATTGATTCATGGCTGTTTGAGACTAAAAAGATTAAATTTGACTGAAAATATTATAAGAAAGTGAAAGAAAATCTAAATTTTCTTTCAATTAAGTCTGTAAAAAATGATTTACTGTTTAATTCTGTTGCTGTTAAATAAAAAAATTTAATCTGTTGTTTTTGTTTCGATTTCCAAGGATTATTTTGGGCTTGATTTGTTAAATTTATATTTAAAAAAACATTTTGTTGCGTAATTTCCTTTTTAATTAGCTGTTCTTTTTCAAATAAATTTCTTCTTTTACTTTTAAAGTGTTTTTACTGTTCTTGTTTTCGAATGCAGTCGATTTTGGATTTAAATATTATTTAAAAGAGTTTAATGTAGAAATTTTAGATAATGTACGTTTATTTATTTGTCGATGCTTTGTGTTTCCATTTCCATATGTTCGGTAATCAAATTTTATTTTATTATTAGCTAGTATTGCCAATCTAGTCTGGCTGAATAATAAGTATCAATTATATTCGTATTTTTTTTTTGTTTACGTATAATTACTTGTGTATAATATTATCAAAGAAATTTCAGACGCTAAGGTACTTTTATTCAGAATTATTCTATTAAAATGATAAAACAAATAAAAATAAATGAATAAGTGAATTTGTGATAAATAAATTTGTAAAAATTGTTGATATTTATTGTTTAAGAAAGGAATATTTGTAATAATCTATATAAATAAAAATGAATGTTTGTCTGTATGTTTCTTATGTGTTGCCGTCAGGCTCATCCGATTTCGATGAAACTTTGAATACTTAATACTCGCACTTATTTGTTTCTACTGATGACGAAAAACAAAACAAAACAAAAATATTGCCAATCGTAAAGTCTTCAATAATAAAGTTAAAAAAATAGAATTAATATTATTTGTACTTCTCCTTTATATATCTCAAATTTCTTTTAATGTATTCAATTTCGGTACTAAAATAAACATTATTCTTTCTATCATCCCTAATTAAACAAGACAATTATTTAAAATTTCATACGATATTTCCATTATTATTTTTTTTCTTTGGCAGCAACGCTCTGGGTACCAGCTAGTATTTGTAATAATAACCAATATATCTTTTGTTAGAATTTATTAACAATCAAGTTTTAAAAAAAAATCATTGATCTAAATTCATAGAAAAAAATATTAATTTTAATAAATGAAATGAATTAACTATTAGTTATTTATTGATTAACCCTTTTTTGAAATCTTTCTTTTGATAAATAATAACTTCAAAACTTCAAATAAGTAACAATTATTTCTATTTTTCTTGATTTAAAAGTGTGTATTAGTACGAATTTTTCAAATTTCATACCCAGTGCTCGAATCTTAGTAGAAATTTTATGATTCATGATTTAAATATATCTTATATATTCTAATTTAGAATTCCTTTTGTAACAAAGTATCTGTATGATTAATATAATTTGTTATCATGTTTATTAATGTAGAAAATTCTCAGTATCAATTAATATAAAGTATCAAATTTTTAGTTAAAATTTAAACAAAAATCTATATAAATATTGAGAACTCTATCATCGTAAAAACTGGCAGCAGGCAAAACGGATATCGCATGGTTTTCGGAAGGTAACACAGAAAAAAAAAAGAATAAGTTTAATAGTTAAATTTTGTAACACTTTCTTCCTTTTACCATCCATTGAATAGTTTTTCAAACATCTGAACTTTTAAACTGGAGTTCCAATTTCTTAATTAAAATGACTCTCATTTGTAAAACATGTTTGCTGATGTCAAGACTTCCAAGTTAATCCGCAACAAGGATGAGATAAAAAAAAATCGAAAAAGAATAGTCAGCACATTTACTTTATATTTCCTTTATCTTTTTTTAAAAAATCTATTTATTATTCCTTCAATAAAATGGTATTGAAAGAATCAAATAATATTTCCAAAAGAATCAGACCAAATCTTATTTACCTTTCAAGTTCAATGAACAAGTCATGTAACAGTTATTAAGGACATGGGTAGTATTTGGAATAAGTATGTTTTTTTTTCTTTTTCATTAACAATAACTTTGAATAAGACCTTTTATAAACAAAATCAATCTGAATCAGAACCATGTTTGTGTTTTGATTCGTGGAATGAAGCTCACTGACCTGAACTGCAGCGTTGATTTTTTGTTGGAGACTTGTTAATTGAATTTAAAGCCTAATTTGATCTCTTAACCCCTTGAGGACCAGCGCGCCGGAAATAAAACTCAGTCACGGGACCGAACGCTCTGAAACGGAGCGTCACTACCGGCCCGCGCATTTTAAGCAGTAAAGCCTAATTTTACAAAAAAATTCGTATAAAATCAGCATTTTAATAAAAAGACTCCAAATTCATATCCCATCACATATTATAATCCACAAAATTATATTCCCATCACATATTTCAAAACTTCTTCGAAACACACACATAAAAAAACGCCGCCAACGCCGCCAAAACCGAACACCATTCATAAATATTTTACTCTTACCCCTTGCAATAATCCGCTGAATGTACTCCCCCATATTCTCCTAACGAAAAAAAGCAATAAACAAGTCACTTATCAGTCAAAATATAAACACAGCGCGCAATAAATCCCAGACCTTTAAAGAGCCGTGATTCTCACTTTGTTTACATCAATAAATATATCAAATACAGAAGCATAGAACAGAAACTAATGCCCGTTCATGAAGGTCAAATACCATATGAGTCGAATGTTGTGAAAACCGTTGCAGTTTACCGCCATCTAGTAGCATTTAAAAATTCAAATAAAACGTTCCGATTTCAAATTACGCATACGCGACTCTGGTCTCTCCGTATCAATCGGAGCTCTTCGCGTGGAAGCGACGCTGGGCTGATAAGAGTGGAATCGCTGCGTCGCGTCCACGAGACCTTGGTCGCGAAGGGGTTAATCCTGTGCTAGTACATTTTTTTTAAAATCTTCGAGTTTATTTATGCGGTAAGGTACAACATTAGAAGGATTGTCAATAAACGTTCTCTCGAAACACTTAAAATAAATATTGGCAAGAACAACTAAAAAAAAAAAATCTTTGACATTATTTTTTTGGAAAAATTTAATTATTATAATGGTAAAATAAAATTTTTAAATTTATATATTGTTTAGTCATTTTTAGTAGTTACCGCAGATAAATAATTTTATAATTTCGATTAAAAAATGTGCTATAAAACTAAAATATAAGAACTAAAAAAAAAAAAAAAACGTTAGAATTTTTATAGCAAATAGCTGATTGAAATTATTTTCGTTTGGTAGAAATCTTTCGTATAAAATTATGCGAAAGGAATGATAAGTATTTGTAAAAATGTATTCTAAAATTCATTTTGAAAATTGATTGATATTTAGAGAATTTAAAAACCTTACATAATTAAATAATATTATATGGAATAAATAACATTTTCTATTCACAGTTTTTTTTATTAGTAAGCATGATTCGGTTTACTATAAACATTTTAGTGATAAAATTATATAAATGCGTTTATAAAACTTTTTTTAGATTGATGTATTTGATTATAAAAATTATATATTAAGGTAATTGCGTTACATTTAAGTACATTAAAGTAATTGTGCATAAATGTACCGAGTTTTTATGCCGATTTATTTTTCTTTTATAAATATCCACTTTATTCGTCATTTGATTGGAAGGCAGTACGTTATATTATCGTGGCCCCGAAATTTCATTTATTTATTTCGACGCCAAATAAATAAATAAATGAAAAAAAAAATCTTTTGGAGAGAAGTCGTAGAATTCTATAGCACACCAACTACTTTTAGCGTTTTCTGACGTAAAATTCCAATAATAATGAAGGCTTCTTAAAAAATAAATTTTTCCTAAAATTTACTGAAATATGTATTAAGTCGTTTCGTAAGATTTAACATTGCATCTTTTCGGTAGAGCATCGTTTAAGAGCGATGCATTGGATGACGTAATTAAAAAATTGTACTACTCCTAAAAATTAAATACAATAAAAAAATTATTCGTTTCCCTTATGTATCTTTGTTCTATTTCTTGTGGTTCATTTATTTGCATATAAATATATAATTAATTTTTAAAATCAATCTTTATCTAAAATTCTTTATTCAAGACCAAAGGAAAAAAAATTCACAAGAAATATGGCTGTAATGTATATCACAGTTCATAATATTTCAAATCAAATTTTAATTAAAAGACCTGACAAATTTAATAAATCTTCAGATAAAGCGACCAAATAACCGGTTCCAACTCTTTAATTCAACTAACGCAAATGAAAAATTTCTTATCTACAGAAAGAAATTTGATATTTTTCTGAATCACATATTACACATGATTCTCACGCTCTGATCTAGTTCTAAAACCGCGGCACGATTCCCAAAACAGAATCCTTGCAGTAAGCATAAAAATAACACATTGTGTAACTCTTGTGACAGTTCACTTTTAAAATAATAATTAATATGCACGGTGCGGAATGATGCGAGCAGCTGCATCTGCTGACTATTCAAATCAGGAAAAGAGAAAGTTTTGAGTTCAACAGTTTTATTTTATATTTTATGAGAATGTTTTTTTTTTTTTTTTTTTTTTTTTTAATTCCGAGCTGTTAACTTTAACCGCCCAGACATAAACCCATTATGTGAATCCTGAATTTGTTTTGGGTTTCTTGTCTCCAATGCTAGACATGTATTTTACGATTATAGGCTTTAAAAATTTGAAGAATCGTCTTTCACATTGAGAATTTAATGCGAATTTATTTAACTAGTTAGTAAGGATACGTTGACTCAGAAGTCTATATATGTAATTGCATTCTATTTTTCATTTAATTGAAATGTCCATGCTAAAAAGTGTTATAGCGGATTTGTTTGTGTCTTCTTTCCCTTATATGAAGTATGCAAAGACAAAAAGATTTGTAATCGTCAGCGAATTCGAAATTGTGGTGGACTTTTTCGTTTCAGACATCCTGAGAACGTTTATACATTTGGGAATTATGTTAGTCTGGCTATATATCTATTTGTCTGTCCGTATGGGAATACGATAACTCAAAAACGCTTTAATTTTGACAGAATAAATTTTAATATCTGGACTTTATATAAAATTTATACATTTTTGTTAAATTGTATACGAAAACTATCCAGAAATCTATCCGTTTGGTTGCTCCAATTTAAGTGAAGACGATATCTACAAAAATATTTAGCTAATTAGTTGGGCTTAGTTTTTCATTAAAGCGACGGTTTTAAGATAACACAAGGACTATTTTGGGATGGACCTTGTAATTTTGAACCGGGGTCAAGTGACATATACTGCACTTGAGCTGACATTCCCTCTCCAAACTTCCACACCACAACAGCTGGAGGATGTTTAGCTACGAATGATTTAACACGCACCAGACTTACTTATACGACTGTTTTTCGGTGGAATCAGGTCTTGAACCTGAAACACTCTGGGTCTGAAACTTTACCACCGGGTCGCTGCAGCTCCCAAAAAAGGAGCTAAATAGATAAAATTCTGTACACATAGTTAACATCTACAATGTTAACATTAGTTAACATCTACACTAATCAAATTCTGAACCGAATCCAATGATGGGTTGACTGTTTGGTAATCTGTACATCCAGAAAACTTTCGATGACATGCATTCTACCGAAGTTATTGGGGGATGAAGCTGCTTAAGAGCTTTCTTAATTCGAAGGTCTTAAAACTCATAATGAACTAATATATTATTGACTATAACCAATTTCACGCAATGCTCTTCACAGTTATATACTGTCCACTTGTTAAGAGTTTCAATTCAGAGTTGACAACACTACTACTTCTGGTTTCCATAATGTTTTGTTTTCATTGACGTTACTGTCCCCTTGGCACCAAAAAAATCAAGAGGTACCCAATTGTAAATTTATCCCACAGTCTATTTTATCAGTATTATAGTATTGTTCTTTTACTTTAGTTTCATTAATGTTCTACCATGAAGCAGTAAAAAGGCATATATATGGCACTGCCATATCCAAGTTATACACCGAAGAGCCATTACATTATGACCACCCTCCATCTATGAGAATGGGCTTGCCCAGGAGCAGAACCACTGCGCGTGCGTGGTTGATATTGGAGTATATAAAACGGGTATGCAGTGTCTTTCTAAACATAGTGCGATTAGCGACATAATGGGAAAAACAGCGGATTTATCAGACTTTGATAAAAGTCAAATCGTTATGGCTCGGTGACTTGGAACATCAATATCAGAAACGGCGCGTTTAGTGGGCTGTTCACGTGCAGTTGTTGTGAGCACATATCAAAGGTGGTGCAGGGATGGTGAAACAGCAAGTCGCCGGCCAAAAGTGTGTCGTCTACGGCGCATTGATTCCAGAGGAGAGCAGAGATTGCTACGCATTGTTCGCCGTGACCGAAGGGCTACAACAGCCGAAATCCCCACCAGCTACAACAGTGGTGGGTGACCCAGGCAATGTTTTTCAACACATTGTGCAGCGTACATTGTTGCGTATGGGCCTACGCTGCCGGAGGCCGAAGCATGTTCCTGCACTAACGGAACGTAATCGCCAGATGCGTCTGCTATGGGCCAAGAAACATCGGAATTGGACACCAGAGGAATGGAAGAAGGTTGCATGGTCCGACGAATCACGTTTTCTGGCCCATCACTTCGACGGGCGTGTGAGAATATGCCGATTTCCAAATGAATCCCTTGCTCCCGGATGCACAGTTGGACGGAGACAAGCCGGTGTGGGGGTATTATGGTGTGGGCAATGTTTTCATGGAGCACATTAGGACCCATAATCCCCATAGAACAATTCTTGACATCTGGAAGTTACGTGAACATGGTTGCAGACCAGGTTCACCCATTCATGGCAACAGTGTATCCTGCGGGGTATGGCGTGTACCAACAGGATAATGCACCATGTCATAAGGGTGGAATCGTCACGGATTGGTTCGAGGAACATTCCAGTGACTTTCAAGTCATGTCTTGGCGCCCAAACTCACCTGACATTAATCCAATAGAGAATTTGTGGTCCTACTTGGAAAACCAAATTCGTGCTGCCAAGCTACCCCCTCGCAATATGAGGGAATTGCAGGACCAGTTGGTGTGCGCTTGGTACCAGATACCTCAGACTACCTATCAGCACCTTCTGGTATCAATGCCACTGCGGGTGCCAGCAGTTTTGAGGGCTAAAATGGGTCCTACATGTTATTAGCAGGGTGGTCATAATGTAATGGCTCTTCGGTGTATAGTCCACTCAGACAGAAGAATATTTCACTTTGAATGCAAGTTTTAACATACCCAGGCCGACATATATAACGGATTATTCAATAGAATCAAGCCTTTCCGATTCAAAAGTCAAGATCTTACAGTCTGATCACCGCGAACCCTTTAATGCAAGGAATTGTAATTAAGTATGCATTTTAATTAGAAACGGTCACTCCTAGTACACAAAGACTGGCCGAACTGTAAGGTTTTCTTTTTGGTACCTTTATCTACTTTATGTTTGTAAGGATGAAATTTTGTAATCAAATTTTCACTTTCATCTTGGTATACAAGAGTTTTATATATATTATCTGTACGTTCATGTGGTGATTTGGCGATTTAAAAAATATTCTGACGTTGGTTATCAATTTAATTTAATTTTGATTCCATATCAGTGGTGCGATCTAGTAGTGGTTTAAAAACAAATTTCAAATAAATAAATAAAATAAAATGAACACCATTATATCTGTTATAATTAAATAAAAAAATTACTGATTAAAGAATATAAAATTGTCAACTAAAAATTTTTCCCATTAGTATATTGTTAGAAGTGTGTTTCGAAAAATAATTTTATTAAATTTATTGTAAAGCATTTTGTAGAATTTGTGACGGTAATCCCTTAACATTGTTAGCACAAAATTCGACTTATCAAACTTTTATACACGTACACTACGTTTTCCTTTATATTGTTTATATTTCTCGAGCTGTGTTTAACTAAACACAAAATTAATTAATTATGCTATTGGATAAATGAAACCATAACCGCAGATGCCTGTGGGGCCATACCCCAATTTCGGAGCTTAGGGGATCTCAGAGATAGATAACATAAAAAAATCTTTTTTTACACAAGAAAATTGAAAAAAAAATTAATTAAAAATTAAACTTTACTAGCAATTTTGATTCAGCTGATAAATTATTTACTTAACTAGAAACACAGTTTATTTCTAATTGAAATAATGGATTATTAATCTCTAAGAATTCTAAGTAAAGCGACAAACGCTATCACAATAAGTTTCAGAACTAGATTCTGATCTCATATAAATATAGATCTAGTAAGAATCTGGCGCCAGCTGTGTTCTTTACGATTTTAAGGCTTAGGATTAAAAAGTTTGGAATTGTTTTTTCTCCATGTCTCAGACTGAGCTTAACGAGAAACTATACAACAACCCAAACAGTGAAATGGGCTTCCTTCTTCACTTTTACAAGAATGTTCTGTTCTTTTCTCTTTTTTTTTCTGTTGTTGGTTTGCCCCGGGATCAAAGGGCTGATGTCTGGAACTGGTTCGCCCGGTGGGAGTGGTCAAAATGCGAGGGAGAATATCAAGAATGAGGCAATAGATGAAGAAGGGCTTGGCTGGAATGATTGCGTCAAAAGTCTTTCAAAAGGTTTCGTCCGAGAATGGGTATTGTTCCCACCGTCTCCTGGTTAAGGCGGTTATTAAAAGTTCAATTATCTTTTTTCGGACAATTGGGGAGAGTTTCTTCGATAACTGTTATTAACTTTCTTCTATTCAGGTCTTTTTATAGAATGGACCATTTTATTCCGTGTTATAGGCTTCGATGAATGATTGGTTTTGTTGAATTTGTTACATTTTTACAAAAACAATTTAAGGGGAAAAAAAAAGAAATCAAATTTTAATTTGTTCTTTATTAAAAACTGTAGTTATTGATCTGTTTATGATTGATTCACGGTTTGGAAAGCTGAAAGAATTCATTGTTCTTGATGTTCTTATTAATTTTCATAAGTTGTTCTTTGAACTGTTTTTCCCTTCAGATATAAATAAAAGATGAAATCATATTTTGGTTTGTTCTTTATCGAACACTAAAGTTAATGGTTCGAAATTTGTAAAGCTGGAAGAATCGATATTTCTTGATGTTAATACTAATTTTTATATGTGATTCTTTGAATTTCTTTCCCCCTCAATATTTAAATAAAGGAAGAAATCAAATTGTGTTTTGTTCTTGATTAAAGACTGAATTTGTTGATTTGTTGACAAATGGTTTGCAATTTGTAAAACTATAAGAATTAATTTTTTTGTGGTTAATTTTAATTTTCATACCTGTTACTATAAACTACTTTCTCCTACGATGTTTAAATAAAAGAAGATTTTGTTTCGATCTTTTTTAAATATTGAAATTGTTTATCTGTTTACAAATGGTTCGCATTTTGGAAATCTTAAAGAAATAAATTTTTTTGATGGTAATATTAATTTCCATTCGAGATTCTTTGAACTGATTTTTTTTTTGTCTTTGAATAAATTTGTTTAAATATTTTATAAATTTTTAATTATTAATGTCGCTAAAAATAATTGAAAAAATTCTTTCTTCACATCATTTTTAAACTAGAAATTATTTTTACA
>JAPMOQ010025585.1:649548-665145 GCA_026543055.1 Argiope trifasciata
ATATGAAGAAAGAATTCTATATACGAAGTATATAAAAAGTATATGAAGAAAAAATTCTATATACGAAATATATAAAAACTAGTTTTTCTTTATGTACAAAGTATTGAGAAATTACTGTAATTGCCGAAATTTCTAAAGTGAGATTTTGGCGAATTTCTGGATTTAGACCCCTCCAAATTATATATTAAAAAATAAATAAAAAAACTGTTTTGGGCATTATGTGTGTCTGTCCGTGAACCAGATAATTCAAGAACTCTTTGAACTAAACATACGAAATTTCGTATCCGTATACTTTAGACCAAATTTGTGTCTTTAAGGCTTTGATATTCTATAGAATGGCAAATATATTTAGGTAAAGTTTTACAAAGATAGGCCATGATAACGCTATTGTTTAAACAATTATTGATTTAGAAATTAAGAATAACCAGAATATCATTTTTACTAGCATAATCGCAGAAGAGATGATTGTTTTGATGATTCTTTGTGCATGCATTGGTTTTCTTAAATCATTTTCAATTGGTAGCTGAAACTGAAAGATCTTGTTAAGCATGTTGATTTAATCCATTTTCGAATTTATTCCCATTCATATTTTTTGAAACAATTTTTTTTTCATGCATCGAAGATTTATTTCATATTTTGCCTGTACAATATATGGCATGCTGTTGAATGCTACGGATTCAGTTTAGTTTAATAATTTGAACGTCCCGTTGTAAAGCACCACTTAAGCTATTTTGAGACGGACCTCGTAATTTTGAATCACAGTCAGACGACGAGGATGAAACCTGAGTTAGCACCCCCCTCTCCACATCAACGAGAGGACGTTTGACCAGACGGATTTAACGTGCAGGAGATCCCTTTTATACGACGGTTCTTCAGTGGAATCGAGTCTCGAACCTGAAACACTCCGGTCACGGCGGCCCTAGAATGCTCCGGAAATATGTGAAATATTTAATACTATATGCACAGTATCCGTCAATTTAACGGTTTTTTTTATAATTCTAGTATTAAATATATCAGAAGACATAAACATTTTGTATTAGAAATATATATTGATTACTAAGCATATAGTGCATTATACTTATTTTATTATTTATCACTGTGCATTATACTTATTTTTCAGGACGATAGCAATTTCATCTTAGATTTTTTTTAATTCTAAAAACCACTGCAATAGCTTCATGGATTTGATAATTATAAACATTTAGAGATCTTATTTGTAACGTAACGCATGCACTCAATGAGAAATATATCTATAGTCATTAATAACTAGTTTAGTTGATGCGGACGAATTTTTCAAATTACATGTTTAAACACGATATGCGTGTCCAATCATTCCCTGCAGACGATTTTTATTTGACTTATTATGTAATGCCGCATGTAATTTGTTGGGTTATAACGATTGCATAACATGTAACGATGATGAATAAAATTATGTTTAATAATAGTTTTTATGTTACAAATAAAAAGAAGTAAGATTCTGTACCCCTCCCATTCCCCGGAAAAAATCACATTACCCACCAAAATGGCGGGTTTCGTTAAAAAGCAGGTATACAACCAATTGCCATAAATTTAGTGTTTATTGTTATATACAGTGCTGACCAACTTTTGACGTTCTATAAAACTAGTCGCATTTGACGAGAAACTTATGCACTTAGTTTCTTGACTTCTTAGATAATCAAACGATAAAATGCATTTAAAAAAACTTCCAATGTGTTATTTTATATGACTGAACGATATGAGTGTTATTGAATCAGTCTACTGCAAATTATTGAATTACAAAATTAAAAATGTATATATGATGACATAAAAATAATAGTGAAGATCCTATTGCGAAAATGAAGTCTAAAGTAAGCAGTTTTTTTGAAATCGTAATTTTAACGCTGATAAAAGCATGCGACTGAGTTTTTTAATAGGTGTTGTGATTTCATCTGAGCATTTTTTCCGATTGAAAGCACAATATTGAAAAAAAAAAAAAAAAAAAAAAAATTTTGAAAAAAAAGAAAAAAAAAGTGTGCGGAAATAAAATTGATTGCATTAAATTAAAAAAAAATTTTTTTTAGGTAATGCGAAAACATTTTTTTGCGAAATAATAGTTTTGGAAGACATGAGCACCGATTTCTGTAAGCAAATCGTAACAGTTATTCATCTGGTTAAGCCTAATTTCGCACTCGATTAAAGATTTTTTATGCTTGTTTCTACATCTTTTATACACTCTTTCCTCTATCTGAAGAGGAGTTTTTAGCCTACATCCGAGAATCTCTAATAATGTTTTGTATCTATAATAATTAGTTAAACGAAGATTTTAATTAAGTACAGTAAAGCAATCTGAAAGGTTTACACGATGCTTTGTTTACATTTGTCAGTTGCCATTCGACAATAAGTAATAAGAGCTATTTTCGTGCCATGTATGTTAGCTAAATACCTAGGTATTCTATAGAATGCCGGATTTTTCATAGATGCGTACTGCATTGTGATTGTATCCTTTATCCTGTCTGTGTCCTTTATGTGTCCTTTCCTGATATACACATAAAGGATATACAGTTTATTTATCCTGTCTGTATCCTTTCCTGTTATATACATAAAGGATATGCAGTTTACTTATCCTGCCTGTATCCTTTACAATCTCTTTGATAGTTACCTGTCAGCGATTTAAGCTGAGCGAGCGTCTCTTGTTTATTCAGTAGCTCCAAATAGGTGACGTTGACGCTACTGAACATCATCTAGTTGGTTTGACACTTCATGCGTCAAGAAATGCATGAAGTAGCTAAGCCAACTTCAAGAGCACAACTTAACTACTTCGTGCGTCAAATTTGTTTGCACAACCGCCTTTTTATAGGGGTGGGGCATGAACAAACAACTGACAGAAAAACAACCATGCGCGAACCGAGACTCGAACTCGGGCCTATCTGATCATTGGTAAGGCACGCTTAACCCTAAGTCGGGCCGCGGTGGCCTGGTGGTAAGGTCTCGGCTTCGGAACGGGAGGGTTTCAGGTTCGAGACTCGATTCAACCAAGAACCATCGTGTGAGGGGATCTCTTGCATGTTAAATCTGTCAGGCCAAACGACCTCCCGTTGGTGTGTTGTGGTGTGGAGAGGGGGGTGCCAGTTCAGGTATCGTCCTAGTCATCTCACCGTGGTTCAAAATGACGAGGTCCGTCCCAAAATAGTCCCCGTATTGCTTTAAACGGAACGTTAATATAGCTAAACTAAAACTTAACCCTATGTCAGGACACCTGCAAATTATACTCAAGACACTAAAACCAATTCCTTTGAAAACGATCCACAATCAAATCCTTTTTTTTATTTCAGTTTTCTATAATATTTCTTCTTAACCACTATTTGTTTAAATACTTAAATAAAATCAAAAATTTTTTGTTTTGGGAATTTTGGAAATAAAAAAGGGTTCCGGAAACTTGCATTGCTTGAGGGCAGTGGGGCGAATTTGGCCTTGTCTGGAAAGTAGCTTTGAAAGAGTCGATGAACCGTTGTAATCAGTTTCATAACAGTGACCGAGAATAGAATCGGTTAACTCACCCGCAATTTTATTTTAAATCAGCGGATGTTTTCCCCCCTTCCATCAATATCCCGCTTTCATTTCTCTATTTAGAAGTCTGCATTTCCGCAACAGCTAATGAGGCAAATACAGTGAGTCATCATCATCATCATCATCTGCAGATTCTTTTGAGTTCACTAATATTTTTCACACAGTTTTCGTTTGTTTGGAGGATCAGAAAATTTGGTCTGTTGTTAACCCGCATTGTGTCTTTGCTCTAATTTTAACCGCCCGCATAGCTAGGATACATTCCCTGTCAAATTTTTAGGTCTCATTGTGTTTTTAGTTGCTATGTTTGAATGATATTCTGAATAAATATAATTCTAAATGCGAATTTCCATAAAAATGTAATAATTCTAAAATGGAAAAAAAAAAAAAAAAAAAAAACCGTGTTTAAAATATTAGAGGATGAGAATGAAATAAAATAAAATAATTTTTATACATTTTGTCAGTACTGCAATTTCCTTTCGGTATTCGTATTTTTTATTCCACAAAAACAAGTTTAACAATTGTAATTTGTTATAAAACAAATAATTTTTTTAATAATTTAAATGTTTATTTCCAGTATAAATAAATATCTTCTAATTTTTTTTAAATCTGAAGCAATAATTAAAAATGAGAGTTCTTTTGTTTAGATTGACTGTTATTCAATTATATTTAAATAATTTTTTGAAAAAGATTTAAATTCTAACGAAAATTTCGATAAAAATGCAATAATTCTTAAATGACAGAAAAATTGTGTTTAAAGCAATTGAAAATGAGAAGGAAAATAAAATAAATAATAATTTTGATATGCTCTAATTTTTTATTCCTCAAAAACAAGTTTAGTAATTCTAATTTGTTATAAAAACATTTAAAGTTTATTTTTTAATAATCTAAACGTTCATTCCGAAAATAAAAAATATCTTGCAATATTTTTAATATGAAGAAATAATAAAAAACGAATCTTTCATTTAGATTGACCGTTATTCTGTATTCCTGTTTAATCTGTTCCAAATGTATGAAACTTAAAAAAAAGTCGTTTGGATCTTTGAATCTTTTATAACGTTATCGTTTTATTTATTGTAAAAAAAAGGCTACTTCCAGTTGCGGTAGATTTTATTTTCCCTTTTAATTTGTTTATTTATTTTATAATTTCTCTTCAAGAAACCGTTTACTGCTAGAAGATTATCATGCAGGATATGCTGTTTGAAATTAAGATGTTTAAAACTTAAATAAATAAAAAATAGTTTGAAAATACAGAATTAAATTGAATTCGGAGTTTTTCGTTTCATCAAAACAGAAACATTAAAATTTTTTTGTTATGCATTTCGAATAGATTTATTTTAATTCTAGAACATAAAATAACGTCTGTCTCTCTCACGTATTCGAAAATTATAGCTTCTTTCATCTTAAATCAACAATCACCCAGTCACTTTTTTTCATAATTTTCAACTGATCTAGTTTTGAGATGTGGGCGTTTGTCTAAATCCCACGAGTGACATACACTTATATGTATACTTACCTTTTTCTGTTCACTGATATTTGATCCAGACAATGGGCTCAGCTTTTTATTTTTTATGGAATACTTTTCGCTGTACTTTTCTGTCAAAGAAATCCCACTATATGACATCAGTACCAGATGTTCAATTTTAACAGACGGCTTTTTTCTTCTTCTTAATATTAATTTGTAGTGCATAAGTTTGTTTTTGTCGTATGCAGTTACAAATTATTGCGATTTTTTTTTCTTTTTCAAACCAATTTTTTTGGTTGATTTTGTTAAAAAACTTGATTTTTGAATTAAATTTTCGTTAGAGAAACTATTGAAGAGAATATTTTTTTTTTTTTTTTCCAATATGAAACTACTAGCTATTACCATATGAAACTACTAGCTATTACTGGAAATTTTGATGTATATGTAGAAAAACTATAAAAAAAATTAAATCTAACCTAAAAACGATACATTTAAAAGTATAAGCAGATACGAAAAGTGAATAACATAAATACAATTTAATTACAAAAATAACCTAAAAAAATTTATATGCATTGTACACCCAAAATAAAACAAACAGCAAATCAAGTCCCGTCAAATCCATTTTATCTATTGATCGATAGCTACAACAGTATTATACACATAATTTTTAAACTTTTAATTTAATTGAAAACACAGTGTCAACAACCACGCGCGAACTTTCAACGCCAGTTGGCGTAACGCACTTATCCGACTTTCTCACGCTAGTTGGGGTAACGAATGCAGATTAGAATTTTTTTTTTTTTATTTCTTTCATTCTGTTTTTTTTAATGTTTTTTTTTCTCCTTTAGAATGAATCCGAAAGATCGAATTAATTAACAACATTTGATTTTAAATACATTAAACACAAAGAAAATAAATAGAATCGTTTCAAATAATCGGTCGAAATTCCAATTAACCGAACCTCATTTCTGTTGGGGGGAAAAAAAAGAAAAAAAACCTGGAGCCTTTTTTTATCTTTGGAGGGTTTTGTCTTCAATTTTTTGGCGCGAAAGTTAGCTTTTAATCAATGAAAGATTAACCACTCAATTTAACGGAATGAAAAGTAGTCTATGTTTTATTGCCGACTATAATCTTATCTTTGTATCTCTCTCTCTCTCTCTCTATATATATATATATATAATAAATTATTATTTCTTGTCTATTCATTTTTCTTATTCATGCTTCCGCTGAATTACTGCATTCAATTGAGTCGTCCAGTCTGTATTCTAATAATTCCCTCCAGTCTTTAATCGTTACATTAAAATGGTTAAAGTAGTCTTTGAGATCTACCTTCTTTACGTCAGATTCAAATGAATCTTCGGAATGAGGTGAGTAAATTTTCATTTCTTAATCGTTAGTTCTACCTTATTTCTAAGTTGTTCATTCTACAAATATACTTTATTCATTGAGTAATAAGGTTGCTTTCATTCTGTTTGTTTACATTCTGAAAACCACCGATCGCGGCGAAGGCGACTTAAGTCAAAGTCCTCTGCGATATCATTTAACTAGTACATACTTTAGGCAAAGATGTAGTAAGATCTATTTTACTTTTTTTATTAGTCCATTTGACGGCATTTACAAAGGATATTGGGTTGGATACCTATTGGAATCTTTTTATTTTTATCTGGGTAATTATTAGATTCGCGAATAAAGAAATTTTTAGCTCGAATTGAGGAATTGGGTCGCATTTTTTTAATTCGCGAACAGTGAAAACGCGAATGAAGGAAGCGCGCATAAGGAGCTTTTACTGTAACAGATTTCACAGACTAATATTCTAGAAGACGAAATAATAGGGTTCTGAATATTGTAAAAATAATAAATTTCATAAATTGGAATTATCTAGATATTTAGATCCAGACACTGATTCTATCCAGATATTTAGCTATTATTTGGTACTATGTCAATTCAATTTAGTTAATTTTATTGCTTCAAACATTTCATTGATTTCAATAATTTTATTGATTCAAATAATTATTAGCAGTTATTTTATGTGAAAAAATTTCATAGCATTAAACAATTTATAGTCTATTTTAAAGCAAAACATTTCTATAATTTTTATTAAACGTTTTCCTATAGTATTTATATAATTTTTAAATGTATTGATAAATTGAATAAATTTTTTTTTCAAATGCATTTGAAAATCATACGCCCTTTTTATATTGTTTGATAACTACAATAATAATTTTTTACCTTTTCAATTATATATCATATACAATTGACTTTGAATAGTGATGCAATCTATTATTATTATGGGTATTTTTTTAATGATGTATAATTAAATATGAGGTTGGAGTTAAAAACATAAATTCTTAAATTATATAGGATGTAATTATAATTTTATGCTTATGTGTTCCTGCTTTGATATATTTTTCGATTTTTAAAACAACGAACAGTGGAATAATTGTAGTAAATGATATGTTATTGAATAATTTTTAATCGCAATTTCTTTTTAAACTGTGCATCATGGGTAAAAATTATTTAGCTTATAATACGAGTTTTTTTTTTTTTTTTTTTTTTTTTTTTTTATTTAGAAGAAAAAGCATTTTAATTCAGAAAGTGAGGTGGGGTGGGGAGTGAGGGTTAAAAACAGCAACTGTAAAAATTTTGATCTGAAATCTACGATCGCAGTTTTATATCTATTGAACTTTAAAAGACCTAATTGGCAGTGACAATCGCATTTTATGCTGATAAACAAGAGAGAAAAATTGGAGTTGGAGGATAAAAATAATTTTATTGCGCAAACGATAAAACATCTAAATATCACTGTAAACCGAGCAAGCTTAAGTCGTAAAATTGATTTTTTTTTTTTTTTTTTTTACAGATGATTGCTTTTTTAAGTGTTTTAAAGTTGAGGCTTAAACTTTTAAGTCTTACGAATAACATTGCTTTTGTTAATCTGCTGCTTATATTCGTTTTTTAAAACAATTTTTTTTTCCTTAGTGTAATACAGTTGTTATTTCAACTAGTGCTTACCTCATTCAAGGTAGCTTAAAAAAATAGAGATTACACCTTTGTTAAAGTTCTTTTAGGTCTTTCATAAATTACTTTATTAGCCTTTCTTTTATTGCATTTTAATTAATTTTTTAAATGTTATTGTAGATTTTTTTTTGTTAAATTTATGATGGGTTTTTCTGGATTGAAAACGAGTTTGAATTTCTTTTTGAGATTTTGAAGAAAATAAATTCATTTTCCAATCCAAGCCATTTTTTTTTTTTTTTGTTAATCTTCTGCTTCTAAAAAATTTTTTTTATTATTTTTTTTTCCGATTAGTTACCATAATTATGTTTTCAAATTATTGCCAAGAGTACATTTTATTTAAAAGATTGTTTGCAAAACCTTTTATAAGTTGTTTTTACTTTTTAAAGTATTTTCTAAAGTTAAAAAAAAATGGAAAAAAAAAATTCTCATATTTTTTGAGAAAAACGGACAAAGCAGCTTTAACATAACATTTATTGTTTTAATTTACTATTAATGAATTAATTATTATTATTTAACAATCTATTATTAATAATTGTTCTTATTTTTATTAATTTAATACTTAATTATTGTAAATATTAATTTAAGCATTATATTGATTAGTTAAATTAAAAATTATTGTTCCCTATTTCCATTTAAAGAGCAAACGAATTTCACGATCGAATATAAATTTATTTTAAAATATGAACAACAACAACAACAAAAAACCTGAATCTTGCTTCTAAAATCACAAAACCAAGCGTATTATTATTCGGTTGATCCGGAAAATTATTTACATTCTTTTAGCAGAAAAATAATTAATAATCATTTTGGAATTTATTTTTCTTTGAAATCCTTTTATATCGCACTAATTAATTTACATTATTCAATTTAAAAAAATTATCACGCTCATGTACAAATATTTTTCCATTCAAAATATTTTCTTTTTTTAAAACGCTTTCATTATGTCGCTTATTTTGCTGCTGCCTTGTGTGTCAGGATGGCCGAGCGGTCTAAGGCGCCAGACTCAAGGATAATTCCTTGCTCTGTTAGCAGAGTATTGAGTGTTCTGGTCCACGAATGTGGGCGTGGGTTCGAATCCCACTTCTGACAGGGTTCTTTTTGTCCTGTATAGATAGCGTTTATTTTTTTTTAATATTTGAATTTGTATCCTAATCAATAAATATTTTATCCTGATTTTTCAACGGATGTTGATAATTTTGTTTTATTATTATTATGACAGTTCATGTGTTCTGGCATTAAAAAAAAAAATCAAATTATTGGATGAATTTCATTCGTGTATTGTTTTGTGATACAATTACTGTGTAAGTATAGTTCTTTTCTTTTCTATTTTATTCATAATTCTTTATTCAATTTATATTATTTATTTTCTAAAATGGAATAAGGCTTAAAAACTGATATTCTGATTTTAAAATATAGAGGATAAATATTTCAAAAACTATATTTCAGATTTTAAAATGCATCCGTCTTCAGATAAATATTTTTAATTTCACAAATAATTCGTAAAATAATATTTAATAACTTTTTTTTAAATTTTTATAAATAGATATTTTATTTTAAAAATGCTTTACGATTTTAAATTCCTTTTTTCATAAAGAAAAAATATTATTTGATTTTAAAATATTTTAGTGCAAATTTTTTTAGGAAGACAGTAGCATATATTATAATACGAAATATTTTGAAAAGCATTAATAATACTTAACAATTTTGTTAGCGATGGATGAATTTATTTTATACATGTGTCGCCATCTATTGTGAATTTTGTTAAGATTCAATTAAAATCATGTTGGTATCTGCATATTTTCATTAACTATGCTATTTTGATTTAGTAATTGAAAAGCAAATGATTTTTAAAAGTGTACGGATTCATTTGATTTTTGTTGAATTATATTAGTTAGTTTGACGAGTTTTGTTAGGTTTAACTAGAATATTCGTCTTAGCAAGACTCTGTTTCATCCAAGTTGATTGTCTTGGTGTATTGATATTATTACAGCCGGGGGGAATCCCCCCCCCCCTTTTTTTTAAAGCGTTATCAATTATATTTCTGCTGAGACTTGCTTTGTTTAATTTTCAAAAAAGTAATTAGTTAAATTCTTTAAAGAAGATTCTTAATGTCTGTCGATTTTTTTGTTCGTTTGAAACATTTATAATTTAGCAATTTGCGATTAAATTCTCGAATATTAAATGGTTATACTGCACTTTTAATTTTAAATTTGTCAATTATTTAAATGCTTAAAGTTTTTTAGTGACAAATTTTATGAAAAAAAAAAAAGGTTTTGTACACACACGTACACACGAACATATATATAAATACACAGTGAGACATACAGATAAATAAAATATTTTATTTTAATTATTTATTCTCAGTAAAATATCTACGTCTCAATATTATCAAGGAATTGGAGGTTTTGATCATCATTTAACTATTAGAAAAAATGTCGAGCTAGTTCTTATATTATTTCGACAGTTTTTTTAACAAATATTATTATTATTTCAGGATAATTTTAAACAAATACTATTATTTCAAGGCAACTTTAAACGATTATCATTATTATTTTAAGACAATTCTTAAAGATTATTTGGGTTTGCGAAATATTTTTCTCAAATTGTTCTAAACATTTTGATTTTTTTTTTTTTTTTTTTTTTTTTCCAAATAAAATGTGTTTATTGAAATATTCCAAAAGGTTTCTTTCGATTTTTTAAAAATGCAATGTATTTGCTTAAGTTTAGCTTAGCAAATATATAAGTATATAAAACAGTATAGTATAGTATATAAAAGCTTAGATTTATGTATTTTAAATAGGAATAATGCAAAGATTAAGAGAATTTGGCCTGAAAAATGTAACAAAACCGCAATATCAATTGTTTATGTTATAAGTGTTAACTTGAGCTTTTAATAAAAACTTTTATCAACGTGATGGCAAAACTTTGATAACAGGTTGATTTTCCCATGCTCGCGCTAAGTGTTTGTATAGATAAAATTTTATTTTGATTTTTCTTATACACAAAGTAAAAAATGAAAAAATTGTTGTAGTTGTCGAAAGATTCAAACTCAACGGTGTAGTGATTTCGAAAAAAAAAAAAAAATAAAAAAAAAAACATTTTTGATATTTTGTCTATTAATCCATATTTTTGTAACAATGATAAACAAACAAAAAAAATTCGGCTAGATTAATGGAATTTGATATATTGTCTTTGCACCAAATTTGTAGGTTTTTAAAAAATTAAAATTTTATTTTTATTTTTCTTATAGACCAAGTAAAAAAAAAAAATTTAATTTAAATTAAAAAAAAAAATGTTTGTAGTTGTCGAAAGATTCAAATTCCACGGTTTAGTGAGTTCGAAAAATACATTTTTGGAATTTTGTCTATTAATCCATCTTTTTGTTCCAATGATAAAAAAAAACAACAAAAAATTTTTTTTGACTAGATTAATGGAATTGATATATTTGCACCAAATTTGCAGTTGTTTTTTAAAATCAAATTTTGAGCGAAATCCATACAGATGAAATCACTCTGTCCAGCTGCTTGAATATAAATTTATACTATAACTACAAAACAAAGAGAGCTAGAAGGATAAAATTTGGAATATAAATTGTTGCTACCTATCAAATTTGGAACCAAATTCGTCCAGCGATTGACTTGCTAATTAACTCCTGCAAACGTTTACTGTTGTTTTGTTACTTATGGCACTTGCCCTTAGACAAGCCCGCTGTTAGGAAGACATCGATTTAAGCCGAAAGGGCGAATCTGTAGTTTTAGTAGTGCTACCTACAGCCAAAAGTACGACTTTGCCACACCCGCCTGCAAAGCCCCTTTTTAAAGGAGGTCACATTCACCCATCTCACAGACAGAACAGAACAACCAAGCCCGAACCGGGACTCGAACCCGGGACGGCCAGACCACGGAGAAGACGCACTACCCCTATGCCCAGACGCACATATGAAATTTGGTATGTTATTTTTTTCACGACATTTATAATTCTGTGAGGGTCCACGTAGGCCTAGTGGTAAGATCTCTGCTTTGGAGCTGGAGGGTTTCAGTTTCGATACTCGATTCCACCGAAGAACCGTCGTGTGAGGGGGTCTCTTGCACGTTAAATCTGTCCGGCCAAACGTCCTCCCACTGGTGTGGTGTGGAGAGGGGGGGGTGCCAGTTCAGGTGTCGTCCTCGTCATCTGACCGTGGTTAAAAATGACGAGGTTCGTCCCAAAATAGCCCGAGTGTTGCTTTAAACGGGACATTAATATAACTTAACTAAACTAAGCTATAGTTCTGTGTCAGATCTTTGTTTCAGTCTTATTGAAACAACATATCTATTATATAGGTTGGATTTTTCTGACACTTATTTCTAATTAATCACTAATTAATCTAATTCAAAAATTAATCACTCAAAAAATAGCCAATGATCTAGCAACAGATTCAATAAAAATGAATTAAATCTGTATTGAAAAGTATTTCGTAAATACTGCACCCCACTGTCAAGCAAGATACTCGCAGCCTTAACCAATTAAGTAATTATATCCGTTAGTGGAGGGATATCACTTATATTAGAAAGCATGCGGGAAAAGTTTTGCGGAGACTACTACTACTGATAGTATATTTTGTAAAATGGAATAGGTGAGTTCCGACTAATACATGCATTATTTCAGAATCCAACAAACTCAAACATGACAACGACGACCATGAATTTTACAAAATAAATTACGAAGTTTAAAAATTTTTGTGCAAACGTGCAATGCGTTCAAGAGAAAACTTTTTAAAAATTAATGTTCTTATCATCCCGTTTATAAAAGGTCAAATTAATGCTCATTTTATTTATTTTGTGCGTCGCGCTTCGTAAATTATTACCAATTCGCTTGGCTGTCAACAAAAATTATTAGTTTGGTGGATTTGGATATTTTCCGAGAAGCAATTCTTTGAAAATTACTGAGATCTGACAACAATTATAGTTTTGTGTCCAATTTTTGTTTTATTTAGTTAAAAACCATTACTTCAATATTTGAAATCTATTGGAATCATCTCTTGAACATCAGATAAAGCGATTTCTTATAACTATTTCTAGAAATTCCTTAGTCATTGTTATTCCTAAAAATTTAACAAATACTACTTTATAAGCTCCATATTTACCTGGCATACCACCATGTGATTTTTCTTTTATTTACGTAATGAAAGTCACCGTTTTGAGATAATTAATGCAATTAAAGATATTCGCTTTCAAATTCTAAAGAAATTTTACGAAAATGCTTTTAAGGGTTGGAAAAAACATTGATATAATGTTGCAGTTAATGTATATTAATTTGAAGACAATGCTTTAGATAGTGATTCAAAAGTTATTTCCTTATGTTTTATAACATCATTCCTATTTTTTGACAATGTTTGCAAAACAATTTAAATTCCTTACCTTTATCTTAAACATAAAAATATTAAAACTAATTTAACCTGCTTTCAGATACAGACTGAATAGAATTAAAGTACATTACTTTTAATTAAAATTTTAATTGTTTAATTAAATACATTTGTGAAACTGCAGATTAGGAATTAAGAACTGAATTAAGATAATCATGTTATCATAGAGGTTATAAATTAAAAATGTTATACAATTTAGTAAAATTTCAGAGATAATTTAAGGTGGCAAAGATTTAAATGTCGATACTTATTTATAAGTTCACGAAACAGTACTGGGTATGAAAGTGACTGGATCTATTTCCCGTTCTAGACGTAATCGTATAGATAAGCCAAAAATGTGTGAAATTCTTAGAAAACAGGTAAGGCGGGCAACCTGACGACGACCCCTTTTGTATTCTCACCCCTTAACTTCCCATAGGTTACATCCCTTCCCCCTTCCTTCCTCCCGTTTTTACTTGTTCCCATCAGCTGATTGAACTAACATCTGAGCACTGCTACATACATTGCTAGCGAACATTCGCCCGTTCCCTAGAAATTCTTTTTTTTAAGTGTTCTTATATATAAATTAACCAACAAATCGTTATTAAAACCAAATTCGAAAATGGATTGTGCAAAATTATATCTTTTGACTTATATGAAGGTAAAGTATTTTATTAAAATTTTTCATTTTTATATATTTTTTCTCGTTGCAATCTAAGAACGAGAAAGCTCTTAAGCATTATTGCTATTTAGAAAAGTATTATGAATCTGTATAATATTTTAGAATTATTGTTGTTCATCTCTTATTATTGAATTAATTAAATTTATTTTTTTATAAAAATTGATTTTATTTATGATTTAATTTGCATTTTAAAATACACTAGAAAACGTTATTTTTTCTTTTTAAATATTACTTCGAAAAAAAAAATTATATTTGTAGCTTTTTCAACAAAAAAGCTTTGAAATATGAACGTCTTAACTTTTTTTATTGTATTCGAGCTCTGTTCTTATTGATATTAAAAAGGCTTTTGAATTTTTATAATATTTTAGAATTATTGTTGTTCCGTTGTTGTTATTGAATTAATTAAATTTATTCTTCGTAAAAATCGATTTTACTTATGGTTTAATTTGCATTTTAGAATGCAAACAATAATATATGATACAATAATATGCAATAAAAGTATTACTTTCAAAAGAATTTATATTTTTAGGTATTTAGCTAAAAAGAAATAATTAATTTCTTAACTTTTTTTAAATTGTGTTTTTACAAAGAACAAGTTCTTAAACCTTATTACTATTTAAAAATGTATAAAGAATCGGCATGAATTTTCTATTATTAAATTAATTAAATTTACTCGTAAATTTTTTATTTATTATTTTGTTTGCATTTTAGAATTCAAACACGTGGTTTTATTTATATTGGTAGATATTGTAACAAATACTTATAAATATTAACGCCATAAAATATTTTTTTTTTGTATAATATAAGAAGTGATAAGCTCTTAAGCCTTATTACTATTTAGAAATGTATTATGAATCATTGTGATTTTTAGAAAATTTGCTACTATTATTGAGTTAATTAAATATACCAGCTGTAAAAATTAATATTATTTTTTATTTTGTCTATATTTTAGAATGCAAACAAATAATATATTTTTTTTGTTTAGATATCGCTTTGAAAAGAATATTTGTAATATTTGTTGGTATTGTGCCCAAAGCTTGGAATTATGATCGTCATAACTTTAAATATTATAACTTACTATTAGAAATGAGCCTGTGACGAATCGCGTTTAGAATATTTTTGAAGTACTGAGCTTATTTTGATAAGGCGAAAACTTTTGCGAAAAATTTATAAATCGATAAAAAAGTATTGTAATTTTTTAAAAAAAACTTAAGTTTACTATATATTTAAAAACTAAGCGATTTACGAATAAATAATAAAATTTTTTACATAAATATTCTTAACATAAAAACTGTATTCTATAAACGATATAGAATCAAAAAATATATTCTTGATTTAATGAAAGATATGTATTGAGAAAGAATCGATGTATCAATTTTAAATCAAAATTTCTTCATGAAGCTGGAAAAACACATTTGATGAGTGTTTTCGAAATATTTATGCAGTGAAAAATGAAATAGTTTATATTTATAGAGGCTAGATTCTAGCTACTTTTCCCAGTTTTTT
>JAPMOQ010025585.1:665245-728308 GCA_026543055.1 Argiope trifasciata
TTCGACATATATATATATATATATATATATATATATATATATATATATATATTAGATGAGATGTTTGAATTTCTTATTACTTTGCACGATGTTTCTGGGAAATAAAATATTTTATTTAAATATGAGGAATTTCACACGTTTTAATGGAGGACAAATTTATAGAGGGTACTGAAATTCTTTTTTTTTTTTTTTTTTTTTTTTTTTTTGGGCTTGGTTTAGTTCAAATTTATTCGAGATGAATTCTCGATCTATTAAAATAATTTTAATATTGCTAAGAAGTTGAGTCATTAATTTGATAAAAACAAAACAAATACATTTAGTTTTGCTCTACTTGACCGTTTTTGCAGCAACTTCTAAAAAAATACCTCTAAGATCGAAATTTTTCTATTTGAATTTTTATGATATTTTAAGGATTATTATCTATTCAGGACTAAAACGAATCCAAAAAAAAAAAAAAAAAGTATCATTAAAATCGCAACAGCCATTCTTAAGTTAGAAATGGTGTAACTGACACAATTTCTGATTTCGATATATATATATAGATTTTTACATCATGATATTCCAATAGTTGAAAAACAAATATGCGTATATTCTTTCTCTCTTTGTATATTTGTTTTTCAGAACTTCTTCATTTTATGTTCCGTTTTTAAGAATGTAGTAGGCAACCAGCTGGATTGAATAAATCGAAATTTGCTATATCAACATTGAATCAGTCCAGTGGCCAATTTATTATTCAAAAACGAATGAATAGATTAATTTACGGTTTTCGTACTGTAAATTTCCGCTGACTTGAGGTATGATGCCAGCTGATCGATAGAAATCTCGCCAAAAACTGGTCTCGGTAATTCTTCAGTCTCACACGGCTGTTGAATTAGGAATTTTGAATTGTTAACCAGATTTATTTTATCGCAATATATAAATATATTAAGTTTTGATACAGCACATTAAAATGAGGACTTAGTGGTTTAGTTTAGCAGTTCAATAATGGGCGAATAATTTCCCAAAAAGATTTTTTACTATATTATTTACATAGTATAGAGAAAATAAAGAAATCATCAAAAAATTCGAACTCAAAATTTTGACGAATCTCTGAATTTGCTAATCGAAAATTAGGTTTTTAGAAAATGTTGGGTCTGTCGTGTGTTGACTAAAATAATTAAAAAAAGTTTTGAATTTAACGGTTGAACTTTGTCATACGGTTTTTAAGGCAAATTTTGAGTAACATCTGTACGAAAAAGTCTTCCTACCCAACAGTTCAAATATAAGTTAACACTATACTTGCAATACGAAAAGAATTAGACAGATGAAATTCGACACACAGATATACCACCTATAATGTTGACAATTGATAAATTTTGAGCCAAACCAACGACGGGTTGATTGTCTGTTTATCTGTATTATCAGGCATATGTAAACGGGATAATTCAAAAAAGAAATGACTTAAATATATCGAATTTGGTATCTGATTTTGTGACTGCAAACATAGATTTTTGTCAAATGCGATAGATTTAACTTGCACAAGACCCACTTACACGGTGGTTTTGCGGTGGAATCAGGCCTCGAGCCTGCAATCCTCCGGTTCCGAAATCGAGACCTGGTAAGGTAAGACCAAGCCACCGAAGCCATAAAGAATGTGGTGGAATACATATTATTATGATACGTGCAGAATGCAACATGACTGGTTTTTAAGAACATTTCTTAGATAATCACATCCACACAAAGCAAAGACAAGGCAAGATGACATGCATGCGCGCAGCTCAACAGAACAGCGTAGCATCTCATCCTAATTACACTCGCAATGCACTATGGGATGGCCTAATTATGCATCGCCATCTAGTATCTGAAAGAGGAGATAAAAGTAATGCAACTACTGCAAGAAAGGAAATTCATAACATAGGGACTGTTTTAAAAATTCCTAAACATCCATTCAAAATTCAGCATGAATGGGATTGAAATTCTCATACATTACAGGTTGAGTATTTTTATTAGCGTCTATTGCTTTTTTTTTCATTGACACTCAACAAATACTACAAAATATTGATAAAATGTTTTACACTATTGATAACAAATTATACAACAAAACAGCGATAGCAAAATGTGCAACAAAACAGTGATAACAAAATGTAAAACCAAACAGTGATCACAAAAATACAACATTGACGTATAGTTAAAGATTGATAACAAACCGTACAGCAATGGTTATAGTAAAACATTGACAACGAACATTTTAAAACTTTTTATTACGCCAACAAAAGCTTGTCTTTAGATAAATCTTTTTTTATTTTAAAGTTACTTCTTATTAATATATAAAAAAGATATTGAACCTGAAATAAATACGTTGTTGTACAACACTGATATACAACAAAACATATGTCATTGATGTGCAAGAAAACATTGACAACGAAAATTTTAAAACTTTTTATTATGCTAACAATGGCTTGTCTTTAAGTAAACTCTTTTTTTTATTCTAAAGTTATTTCTTGCTAATATATAAAAAAGATATTGAACCTGAAATAAATACGCTATTAGTAAAAAAACTTATTCGATACATCTGGAGTCTTAGATTTTAATCTTACATTTTATCACTTAATTTTTTTCCCCTTATATTATTTTCAATTGCAAATAGCTTATCTAAGATTTTTTTAAGGCTAAACAAGCTACTCTAAGCGATGCTTACATATCTGTTACACTACCAAGCTTTCTTTCTAAATCTGATATCATCTCCTTAACTTTAATCTACTTTTGCATCACTCTGTAATGGGAGAATTTATCTGTCCGCCTCTCCAAGATAAGGAAGGGCGATGTCAACATTCTTCAATCGATTGATTTCGACCGCTTATCTGCGAAGGTGATGCGAGAAACGGGCCCGGACCGGTCCGAGGCCAATGACATATCGGCCAGACCCTGTAAGGCCCCTGCGCCTCAAGCTTTCTAATTATTTGTTACTGGAAATCCTTGCTCTGTGGTCACTTAAACTTGCTTTTCAGGGAAAAAAAAAGTTTTCAAAGTCTGGCTGTTAAATCAGAGAACTATTCTGTAATATATGAGATATGATTCTCATATGTTACAGAATATGATGAGATATATCAATGAATATAAGGAATGTAATGAAGATAAATTAGAAAATCTTTTTTGAAATTAAATTTTAACTAAAATACAATAATTATTAACATTTAATTATAATTATAAAATTAATAATACGTAATTATTGTTATTAATAATTAATAATTATTATTATTTACAATTATAAATATCAATAATTAGTAATAATCTTGAATACCAATACTTACAAATAATTAATAATAATTATTATTTAGAATTATTAATATCAATAATTAATAATAATCTTGTATCCCAATAATTACTAATAGTTAATAATAATTATTATTTACAGTCATTAATATTCATAATTAATTATAATCTTGAATACCAATAATTACTAATAATTATTATTTGCAATTATTAATATCAATAATTTATAATAATTGCTAATGTTATAATAATTAAAATTTCGTTGTTATAAATATTTTTATTTCATGACAAAAATGTAGAAAGTAAATTATTTCAGTAACTAATTTATAAATTATTCAAAATTAATTTTTATATAGAATTTTACCGATGAAATATTTTTCCTTAGTTAGTCGAGAAATAAATTATTTTTATTACTTTTCTGGATAGAAAAATTTGTATATATAAGAAAAAAATCGTTTTCGGAAAAAATGGGCGGGAGGAAGGATTTATTTTGGAATAAAAGAAATAAATAAATAATGTGCTGCATGTAAAACAATAATTTATTCAAAAAAGTCAGTTAAATGAAATTTTTAGAATAAAAAAATAATTCAAAATAATTATTCATCAAATTTTATTAAAATATATTTCAGACAGTGTGGGTTTTTTAAAATTCTTTTCCTCTGTTTATAAACATTGACATTTTGAAAGGGAAGGGGGAAAGCTTAAAAATATTTTTGATCCTAACAGTTCAGTTACGAATCAGTTTTTGGGAGTCCTGCTTTAAAGCGTATAAAGTAATTTTTCTAAAAATTACCAACTTTTCAAACTGATTATTTATTTATTACTTATCAAAATAAAATTTTAAGCAAAAAAGCTTATCCAATGTTCAACTTCTAAATAAAAAAAAAAAAAAAGACATAAAATTCTTACGTTTATTGCTTTATTTATTATATTATTTCAAATTTTATTTATTATATTGTTTCCATTCTTTCATCTGTCTTGGCTACTGAAATCATTTTAAAGTCTGTATCAATAATTTGAAATAAAGAAATTCCACCTCAGTTTATTAATCCTAATATTTCTCAAAAAATACATTAAGTTTTGTTTGAATTCGTTCGGAAGTATATGTGAGAGCGTTTGAACAAAATATCGAATTCCCATCTTATATTTATGAATTCCTGTCAGCTTGCTATTTGTTTTGTCTTAACATCAAACGTACAGTGACCGATCAAATGACGATTTTGCATTTGCGGTTTCAGTTGTATCAACGAAGTGTAAGTACATTCACTTACCACCAAAGTACTTTTCTGTAATGTTAAATGCATGAAAATGTCACTTAGCTCTAGAGCTCTCCTGTGAATTAAATAGAGCTCTCCTATGAACTAAATAGAGCTCTCCTATGAACTAAATAGAGCTGTCCTATGAATCTTATTTGCTAGTAGTTCTGCAATTTTTTTCGTTTTTTGTACGTGATATTATTATTGTTTTTGTTAAAATTTTATTTTCGCATTCTTTATGTATCTGCTTTTTAAAAAAAAATCATATTTAAATTTACGTTACTGTTAAAATTTTATCAAATCATGCTAAAATCTTATTTTCGCACTCTTTATGTACCTGCCTTTTTTTTTCTTTATCATATTCCAACAACAGTTGAATATATAATTCTGTTGTAATAACAGTTGAATATAAATGAATAATGAATATTAAAATTTATGTTAATGTTAAAATTAATTTTCGCATTCTTTATGTATCTGCCTTTTTTTAGCATATTAAAATTTATGTTATTGTTAAAATTTTATTAAATCATGTTAAAATTTTATTTTCGCATTCTTTATGTATCTGCCTTTTTTTAACCACATACCAACAACAGTTGAATATATAATTCTGTACTATTCATTCTGTAGTATCAACGAAGTGTGGGTACATGCACTTACCACCAAAGTACTTTTCTGTACGTGATATTATTATTATTGTTTTTGTTAAAATTTTATTTTCGCATTCCTGATGTATCTGCCTTTTTTTTTTATCATATATCAACAACAATTGAATATATTTCTGTAGCATCAACGAAGTTTATGTACATTCACTTACCACCAAATTACTTCTTTATGTATCTGCCTCTTTTTATCATACACCAACAACAGTTGAATATATAATTCTGGGTTATTCATGAATATATTAGAATGCAAATTAAAAATATTCTTTTTATTTTTATAGGATCCATCCCGTAAGGAGGGTCATCCTGGAATGACGATGAGACCGGAGCTTAGGCCACCCCCACCGGTTCCGGGAAGACGACCCCCTCCCCCTAGAGGCTCCATGCAGAATGGACTGGAAGCGCCTAACAATATGCCTAAGCGGTAAGTGAGTGACCCAAGTGGTTGACCATCTACAGATCGCGTTTTATGTACCATAGATTGAGGTAAGATTGAGAAATCATGATTTCAATATCATGGAATTGCGCACTCAATGAAGCTTTATTGTACGTTCACCACAAGTTGGCACTTGGCTCCGCCCTCGTCATGTGGGATCAAACGATACTGCTGTCCTACCGTCACGAGAAAAACCCTGAATATGGTTGCCGTAAGTAGATGAGTCTAAGTAAGGAGGGAAGTGAGCATTAAAAGAGACCACAACATTTGGCGAACCAAACGCTCTTCATTAGGCGAGAAATTCATCTCGCTTGTGCCAACGCAGATATCCGGCTCTAAACCGGTTCTTTTGGCGCGAAATGGAAAACATCCCTTTCCTTCACCCCCAAAATGTAATAGAATATCCCGTTTTCAAGCCGATTGACCCTTAGTTTTAGGGTTACTAGGGTTTTTCTCGTGATGGTAGGTCAGTATTTCTATGATTTCGGAAGGAGAAAGTGACCATTGTCAAGAAATGTTGCTAATTGGCGATCGTTAGCTTTTACCCATTTTTTACAGTATCATTTCAGTGAGACAATTGACGAAATTCTATGGGTTATTGATTGACATCCAACCTACCACACAAAATGTGCATCTTTTAAGAGCATTCACCCTTAATTTATTGTCTTTCTTGATGAAAACAATGATATTATTGAATTTCTTAGAAGTTTTTAAAATTTTTCAGTAATAATAATAAAAATTTAAAACATGGGAACTGTTTGACAAAATTGCAACCTATATAAAAAGTAAAACTAATTCAGAAAGAGATTTTTCTGAAATGAAAATTGTCCAATATTGCATTTTGATCCTCATGACGTTTTCAATGTTTCCCCTGTGTAGATAAATGTCTTTAGCGATGGATGGCTTATTAAGATGTCACCACATGTCCATTTGTAGAAATATCTTTCTTTTTAATTCACTTAGTTGTTCTAAGTGAAACACCAGTAGCTGAAGCAGCACATTTTTGTGCTTGGGAAAGGGGGGAAAAAGTGTGCAACCTCATCTTCACAAAATTTTGTAACATTATTTACTATATTTCTCTCGTTCTAGTGAATTATTCTACCTTTTAAAGAAATTTTAACTACAAACATAACAGTTGTTTGCTTTGAAAAAAAACAATTTTTGAAATTAAATATATATTATGTAATAATTACTAGCAAGAAGAAAGTAAAATGCGACAGCAAATGATAACACAAAGTAAGTGATAACGAGCAAGCATTCGCCATTTAGGGTTGTCTCATTTATGAGAGTGGGGGGGGGGGGTGTTTACCTGTATTCCCCGCTCTGAAATGAACTCTACCTTCAAGAAGGCGGATTTATGTGCCTTCTCCTGGTGAACATATAATAGTAAAAAGTTGATTTTCAGATTATCGTCATTTGGTGTTGTAGTAAAGATCTCGAATGATTTTCATTGTTAAGGTTACACAACCTGCACCCGTGTGCAGACGAGGATGCGTTTCCCCTTCGACCCCTCTCGCGGTTTTCTGGGCTCCTTTGATGCCTGGGCAGTTTACCGACAAATTGTCGGTAGAGTGGACGGACATCGGTCGTGTAACCGGCCCTTTAGCCAGTACATGCATATTTGCTTCAGTCTGACATTACCTCACTTGTTACTATGACATTAAAAAAACAGAGATAGTTCTGAACTTTTTATGGATATAAAATGGATAACTTTGAGAACAAATATCTATTGTATATGAACAGCAATCCTCAGAATTATGTAAACAAGTAATTCCAAGCTTTTATATCTTTTCACAGGAATAATACTCAAGGCTCAGCAGGACTTCTCAGGCACTGTTACCCTATGCAGTCCAATGGGTCTTCACCAACATCTGGTGGATATCCAACACCGGGTTCTCACACTAGGCCAGTCATTGACGGAGCCTCTAACTACGAGCCACGATACTCTAAAAGTGGTAAATTATGCCCCCGTCCCAACATCCAGGAAGCCCGTCCTATGCCGCCACCTGTTGTAATGCTTCGAACTGGACCTCTAGGCACGTATCCAGATGCCGAAACTCTGAAGAGATCTGAAATGGCTTCCTATAATCGTCACCAAGATAGAAATGGTTCTACATCATCCGATTATGATCGTCAATATCGCAAATCTCCATCTCAGGGTGACATATCTCAACAGATATTTGTGGACACTAACTCTTATACGAATGGCCAACCGGTGATCACCGATCATTTAGCCATTCCTTACAGAATACCACAAATGTCGCCCAAAAATCCTCGGGCTATGTTCGATGGAGCATCGTCAAACAATGGAATGAGAAAAGAACCTTTGTCACTGCCCTGTCCTCGCTCGCAACCATCTCCATCTTCGAGCCATTTACAGAACTCTTCGCCATCGAATGGCTTTAAGAGCCGAACTCTGCCAGCTGGTACTAGACCTCTTGGAGACTGTTCCAATTCTACCATAGATTATAGAAATCGGAGGTCTGAACCCGCTTCGCCTTATTATGACGAGCGAGGGATTTTACATGAGCCCCGAAATGGGCCGTGCCCTCGCACCACTCGAAATGGTTTGCCTCCTGATAACAGAATCATTCCTCCTAATACTGAAAACGATGTCATTTATGCCAATCAGTTTCATTCTGTTAATCCAAACAAAAAAGAATATCCACCAGATCCACAACGGACTCCTCCTATGTTGAATGGTAATGGTCCTCTATATGAGAATTCTGTGAGGAATGGTTCCAGAGGCATACAAGAAACATGTCCCGAAAACATTTACGCCAATCACCACGTGGCTAATACTCATTACAGCAATCAGTCCAATCCCCCACAAAATAATTATGACAATAAACAAACCAATAGCTTGAAGAATCCTAGAAGTGACAGACGCAATACTCATCCCCCTCCACCTGTGGCTCAGAAGCCCTCCCATTCGTTGCCACAACCTTCGGAAATGATGATGATAACTGAAACTCGTGGATGGAACGGGCAGGTCAGTTCGACGTATACTAAGGATGTTGTCAAACCAACCCCTCGCATGCCTCGACTTCCCAACGGTCTACTCGCTTCGAGTGCTCAGTTGTCAACAGTCCCAGCTTATCAGTGTGTGATCAACGAGTTGTCAAGTCGTCCACCGAATCAAGTTTCACCCACAGATTCGTCAACGCTGTCGCTGAGATCGGAATATGATTCATCGTCAAGCTCCAGCAGGGAATTTTGTAGGCGGCCGAGTAAACCATCTGAAGCTGAACAACGTAGAACCTCTGAAGGTAAGACATCGCACAATCTTTGTTTTTATGCATCTAATGAATTTGTACAAATTCCTACTTTAGAAATCATTTCTAAATTTTCATCACACACACACACACACACACACACACACACACACACACACACACACACACACACACACACACACACACACACACACACACACACACACACACACACACAGAGAGAGAGAGAGAGAGAGAGAACAAAAAAGTTTTAATAGAGCGAAAATCAAGGTCATTCCAGATATATGCTCCTCCTTCTGCGTGTCTCCCCTTAATGAGACAGAATCGCCGAAAAGCGATATAATACTGAAAAGAACAATATTCATAAACGTGGTTGCCGTGCACTCATTATTCATCTATATCTATACTTATAATAAAGCTCAATGTGTGTGTGTGTGTGTCTGTATGTTGGCGCTCTACAGGCCAGACCGTTGGACCTACAGCTACCAAATTTGGTACATGTATATCTTGGAGGTTGGGAATGTGCACCTCGGAGCCCTTTTTTCGAATTTTTAATTAGAATTTGAATTAATTAAAATCTAAGCGAAATTTCGACTTTTTTCCGCTATAACTTCCGAAAATATTATCGCACAAACATGATTTTTACATCAATTTAAAGATTAAAAAATCAGCTTTCTACTGGTATCAGTATTTTAAAGCATAACTTAAGCTTCTATTTTTAACGAATTTTTAAAGAAATATTTTAACCATGTTTTTTTAGCACGTGACAGGATAAAATAAAAGAAAACAATGACGGAAGTTCTAATAAAAAAACAAAACAACTATCATCGCAAAATAAATCTAAAGAAATGCAACTTTTAGCATGTGACTAGATAAAATAAAATATAAAATGTGATATTTTCTTTAAAAAATGCGAGTCAAAGGATTTTATGGTCGTTTGCAATATCTATATCATTAATTCAATAAATCTTCTTTATTTACGGTAAACCTGATGGAATTTAGACAGGATATGCATTGAAATCCCGACTTAATGGCATATTTCTATAATCGTTTGCAATATCTGTATCATTAATTCAATATTTTTTTTCTCTTTTTCGCTTTCTTTAAAAAAACTTATTTAATATTTTGGAAACTCACTGAAAAAAACATTTTTAATATTTTGGAAGCATAACTGATAATTAAAACTGACTGATTTATAAAATTAAAGAATATTATTAGGAAAACGTATTCTTTTAGAACTTTCCTTCCATCATCTTAATTTCAGGCCAATCAATGCCCGGAATTACTTCAAGGCTGATGAATATGTGATTTAATGATAATTTTAAAACACATTACTCATGGCGAACCAGCTGGTTGCCAAAGGCAGCTAGTGTTTTATAATTGAGCATCCAGAGGTGATCACCTCTATACCATTAGGAAAGACCGCTCGCATTTCTAAGATGCACTTTTATAAAATTTTAAAAGATTAATTATTTAAAATTTGTTTGTAATGATATAAAGATTAACAAATACATTTGTTTTGAATTATAGTAAAAAGACATAAAACATTTTTTTTGCATATTTGTTACACAAAGGAATGCTAATACCAACCAATATTTTGTATTAATATGCAAAAATAATGTATTAATCTTTAACTTTTGTCTATTTCACATATTTCTTTGGCAACTGATTAACCGGTAACAAAAACCGGTCAAGCAAGTTTCATTATCGATAACTTTTTCTAACCAGCTCGAAAATGCCGTCGGAAATATTGTCCGCAATTCAATCAATCATGCGAAACTTCGAAGTGACGTCACTTTCGTTGTCGTTTGCTGACGGAAAGTGCCGAAGATATTTTGCCGTGTGATAAGGCCTTAAAACGTACAGCTCACGCTCTGTATCTTTTTATGTGTTATATCTTTGTTTAGTTGTGTTTCGCCCTTTTAAATATTAATTAATATATTTTGCACAAATGCTGGTCGTTGTCTTTTCTCACATTATTATAAGAAAATACTAATAATATGCATTGTGCCGACCGGAAAATGTCACTTAGTGAAATCATGAAGCCACGAAGTTACTGAACTCATGTGTATACAGTACACTCTCGAGTATCTGGGAGGGCGGATACCAAAAAAACTGGATTGGCAAGAATTCTGTGATCTCATTTCTTTGTCTACCAATACCAGAAGACAACGAAAACTCATAGTTGTAATACATATTTTATCCCTTCTGGTGGTAATGGTGCGTCTAATGCCACTTGGTCATACCAAGCCCGAATGAGCAGAGCACCTTCGAATGAATGCAGAGGTGTGCGCCTTCCGTTGTTAACGAGCACCGTTCAGGTGAAAGGACGATTTTGCTCGAACACACACGACACAACCCTTTTTAGGAGGTTGTCGAAGTCATCCATCCATCCGCAAGCCAGAATGTAGATCCAAATCAGTGATCGACTCATCCCTCATTCAGTAACCCAGAGGTATCATTTGTTATGGGAACTTGGAGCATTTTGCAGTCACGACTTATTTAACGTGCCTCAACTGCCATTAGCCAACACGGCGGTCTTTGGCCGAGACGAGGACAGAATTCGCAACCTTTCGTTTACGAGACTGACGCTCTACCAAATAGGCTACCGCGGTCGCTCTCTCACTTTTTATCTAGCAAGGAGCCTTAATTTGTAGAACAATGTGATCGCAACTGCGGTATAAAAGCAGAAATGTGCATAGTCGCGGTGAGAAACTGAGAAGACATTGAATTTTTAACTTCGATTTATTTCATCCCGGGAGGCATGATTTGTGTAGAAGCAGAAGCGACGAGCGCATCTAAACAGAATGACACATGAGAGAAATGAGGAAACGCTAATAAAAAGGTTATCCTTGTTATTATGTACTGTGATGGTTTGATAGGGATTTCTTTACGTGTGTCGATTTTGGAAAGGGAATTATTGGGAGTTTTTTTTTTAAATATGTCTTACCTCGGCAATGTATATGACAAATACGTCTTATCTTTTCATTCGGAGTCTGGGAACTTGTCGATGTCAACAATTTTACAGAGCTTCCGTTGTATTAATCAAATAGAAAACTCAGGAAATAGGATCAGGAATTAAGAGAATTTTTTTTATAAGGAAGTTAACATGAGCTTAATTAAGATAATAATTTGGAGATTAATTAAGTTTAAATTAGAATTTAAAATATAGACACACACACACACACTACAATGCCCGTTTCTAGAATTTATTGGAAAAAACTAAGTTAAAAGATATTAACTGTTCACATTTTAATATATGTTCTTTAATGCCTAACTTGTATGAAGGAGATATAAACAAGCTTAAGTAATTTGTAGGCCTAATTCTTTAGAAAATCAGTCGACACAAACTAATTTTTTTCCTCTGATAAATAATTACACAGATATGAAAAGGTAACCCTAAGATAAAGAGTCAAAACATAACAGTGTTTAGTTAAAAAAAAATTTCTTAATAGAAGACTGCTTCTACAACGCCTTTCCTTCCTCATTTAATTCGATAACAAAAAATTAGGCCAGATAGTACAGAAGCCGGGTATTCGGAAGTGTACTCTATCTACCTTCCATGCATATACTACATTTTTTAAATTTGTGGCTCATTAAAATATCATTACAGATTTCATCCAAAAAGTGTGTCATGACATATTGGCGAAACTTCAATCTCTTTCATTAATAAATATTGCATTCGGAAAATATTTGAAATGTTTATGGCAATTCATCTAACCTTTTTATAAAACACCATTTTAAATTTGACATATGATTTATAAATATAAATTTTAGCGACCAGTTTAACCAGAAATCTTTCATCATCTGATTTATCAGCTTAAAATTATGAAGTCTAGCCCAAATTGACCTTCAATATGGAACGTAAATACAATCCAACTCTCGAAATAAATAATTTTTAATCTTTCATCAACTTCTTCGAATGCTGGCAACAAAACATAAATAATCGTTCTTATAAAGCAAATGGAATTTATTGAATAAAATCCATCAAGTTCCAAAAAAAAAAAAAAAAAAATAATAATAAATAAAATAAAGGTATTATAATTTTCGTTTTTCGTTATTTATAACTGGATTCCTCTTCACTTCAATCTTCTGCTGAATGGATTAAATTTATCGTTTAAAAATAATCTCGATATTTCTTATCGCCACGGAAGCCAATTTTTTTTTTTTCTTTAAGAAGAATAAGCACTGTAGAACTAATACTTAAAAAGGAATTCTTGATTTAGTAACTGTTCTAAACAAGAGCTCGTTGTTCGTCAGCATTTATTTTCTACATGTTAATTTTGCCACGCATCATTCGCAGTTTATTCCGATAACAAATTCTTCGCGAGATTATCTGTAGAACGTTTTCGACTTGTTTTTTCTTTTCGAAATATGCGGACGTTCTTTTCGAGCGGTGGGATACTACTTGCTGTAACCGGCCGGTTTGGATAGTCTGCAGTTTTGAGTGGAACTTTGGAATCTTTTATGCCATAAAGAAACGCATAGATTTAGATTGTTATAATTTATTTTCGTACCATTTTGTTCTAGGTAAGTAACTGTTAACTGTATTTTAATAATATATGTTTGTAGATTTAGAGTTCAACTTTTAATTTATTGAAGATTTGGTAATTATATAAGTATGGAATATATATAAATACTTTAAATAGTATTGAATAACTTTGTTTAATGCATCCGACTACGTTAAAAACACTTAATATCGAACACAGAGCCGAATTTTTTTAAAATTATTATTTTGTGTAGTTCAGACTTTCCTCTTTCCAAATCAGTTCATCTTTTCTAGGAAAAGGAAGGCCTGACTTATAATTCAGGATCACATATTTTTCTGTTAAAATTTGTCTTAAACTTCCATTTTCTCAAAACTTTTAAATTAGATAAAAATTTTCCACCGCTTACATGATATTTCAAAAACTACTATAGATAAAAATTTCATCGTGTGTTTTAACCAATATGGGCGATGAAATGAACCAAAAGTTTTATTGTAGGTGAAATGCTTTTTCATTTATAGGTGTTTTTAGTAAAATTAAGTTGTGAATTCTTGGAAAAAAATGCCTGTATACGTATATTTTTATTCATAACTTCTTTGCATCTCAAAATGTTTCATAGATTTTGGTTCATTTCATTCATCGTTATATTCTATAAATTGGGTACAAAGAAAAATAGGATTCCAGCATTACAATTTTGTGTAGAGTGTTAGCCGTTTTGGTTCAATTTCAGTAAAATGTACCACACATTTTCCTGTTTCTCAAAATATTTTATATTTTCAAACAATTTCGTTATATTTATAGTATTTTGTATTATTATTGACTGCACATCTAAAAAGCCAAAGTTTTAAATAGTTTTTAAAAAAATGAAACTTTTCAAAAATTGTCCTTTGAACGTAGTCGGATAGCTTAAATTGATGAAAATTATCTAGATGTGTGCATAGATATTTTGATATTTAATATTTTTTCATTATTGTGTTGATAGTGACTAATTCTCGTTTTGGTGAAAAAGACTGCCGGCGAGTCCATTATAAAATATTAGTGTATCTGCCAATTAAATAAATTAATAAATGATATATAAATTCTACGAATTTCAAAATTTTGGGATTAAATGTGTGCTGATATTGAATTATTAAAGTTATTTTCATAAATTTAAATTATAAATAATATTTATGTGTAGGGTATCAGAATTTTAATTATGATTATCTAGTTACGCTATATTCCACTTGAGTTTTAAGTTTAGTAAAATAATCTGTTAAAATAGCATCTGTTAAATAGCTTTTTATTTGTCTAGAATTTTATTTTTATGTTATTGTTATAGTTATTTATGTTATTTTATTTTATGGTTTCCTATTAGTCATTCATGACACTTAAATGAGTTTACCAAATTGTCTAATTGTAAATAAAAAAATCATTAATTTATAGTTATAATTATTTGCTCAAGAATTTTGATACTTAATTTTTATTCATGGTACGTATGTATTAAAAGGCAAAAAAAAAAAAAAATGTTAATTATTAAAAATGAATTGAGTTATATAAAATTAATATTTATTGAAATATGAAATTAAATTGATCAGATATTGAATGATGAATTTCGTAATTTTTGCTGTCTGGAATTGCGAAATATCTAAATCCTCTACTGTCAATGCATATTTGAAGTAGCACTTAAGATTATCTTGTTTATTCACCCATTTATGGTTTGAATTTTTATTTATTGGAAACGATTATTGATTTATTTATTTGAAAATTTGGGTTAAAAAATAAATTTGCATATAAATAAAAGTGAGAAAATTTTGTCCACCCTGCTTAATTACGTTAAAGGAAAAAGTGTGTGTGTGTGGGGGGGGGGTATTACAGTAAGGAATACATTACTGTTTTCTTTTTCTTTTCCTTTTCTTTTTTTTCTTTTCTTTCTTTTTTTTTTTTGCGAATCACTGCCAAATAATAATAAAAAATAAACTTGCCAACTATTATCTAAAGATGAAATTCAAGTTACCAAATTTCGCAATTAAAAATTCCTGTTTGGTTATTGTACCGTATGTGCTAATTGAATCTTAGCAAATTAGAAATAAATATTAAGTTGAAAGCAAAAAGAACCAAAAAAGTGAGATATTTTGAATCTGGTCAGAAAACTTTCTTAAACCAGGGATTTTTTCTGCGAAGTGTCCGACTTTCATCCCTCCCCCAAAAAAAGACTACTTGTGCCTCGAACATCTGAGGTTTTGGAGGTAAAATATTTTTATAATATTTAATTTAGCACAAGTATTGTGTAATCCAAAATGAGCCAAAAAGAAAGATATTTCGAATTCGGCCTGAAGACTTTCTAAAGGGTCACTCTCAGGCAGGGATTCAAACCAGGAATTTTTTTCTGTGGGGAGTCTGACTTTAGTAAAAAAAATGACCCATCGTCCCCCGAAAATCTCAGGAAATTGTGGTTTTGAAGATAAAATAAGCTGTGAGCACAAATATTAACCTTACAGCAGGAAAAAAACGAAAACAAAGACGAGCTTCCTCAAAGACTTTCTCAAGGGTCACCCTCACGTAGGGAGATCCAAACCAGGGATCTTTTCTTTGAGGGATCTGACTTTCGATAAAAGAAAATTGACACTTCGTGCCCTGGAAATGTCAGGAAATTCAGATTTAGAAGATAAAATAAGTCATTTAATCTCTACATATATTATTTCTTTTATTAGTTGGGTTCCGGAAATATAAATTTAATTGAATTCATAATGATTGCTTTTGGATTGATAGTTTCTTGAGTCAGAAATCGTACCTGCCTGAATTCTTCTTTCCAACTTTTCATGTGCTTAAAATATGCCGTAAGTGTCCATAACTTAATAATACTTTTGAATTTTATAAAATTCCGGTTGCAAGTGCATGCTATTATTAATATCAAAAGATAAATTGACCGGACATCCCGGAATAGCCGAGACAGTTCCGGTTTCTGCCATGGTGTACCGGCTTCTCTTTCTGTTATATATATATAGAATGACCTTGGTTGAACTTCAAAAATTCTATCTCTAACGTGCTGTGAAAATGCATTACTCAGTTTCTGTTTTTCCTGGTCTTAAATATGCATTAATCTTGCTAAATTACCGATATGCGAGTTTCATTTTTGTATTGAATTTATGATTAACCCTTTCCAGTAAGATTTAATAAGGAAACATTATCTTTTGTGCCAGACACTCTCATAAATTATCTTTACTTCTAACACATTATCAAAACTATTCTGATGATGATTCCATAGCATTTACCGAAATCACGTATTAGTCTTTCAACATGTATACGATTTCTTGGTAATGTTTTACTGTTATGCATTTCATTATTTGTATCAGGTATATGTATGTGTATTTCTTCAGATTTCCAGATGCTTCTTTCTGAATCATTCCAATGATTTTTTTTATCTTCATGATGTGCACAATTCTTATTAGTTACTGTGTTTATTTCGCAGCATGATTTTTCTTTAGTAAGGAAGATGTTAACGCTAACTGCTTATAAGAATGAAATACACTATCAGCAATTTCGTCGTAACTTGTACCAAGACAAACTAACGGTAAATGATATTATAGAGATCTATGATATCAGCATAAGTGACAAAAGTGCTGCCAAATACAGTTCACTAGAAATTTTAAACGGAATTTATTATCGTATTTAACAGTAACTTTAGTCGTGTGGCGAGTATAGCTCGTCATTGTGCTATATGGTATAAAAAAACAATGACGAGCAATGCTCGTCATTTTACTGGAAGGGGTTAAATTAAAGATAGAGATGCCATGGAGCAACTATTATTAATTCAGACTCTAAAATTAAAATGCTAAAAGAATTATTAGATTATATGCTGTGTGTTTTCTTTGGTTTCCTGTCTGCAGTACAAAATTTCCAGATTTTTTCTTTTCTTTTCTGATATGAACAGTTTAACTATTGTGAAGAATGCAAAAACAAATCCTTGATGGCAGTAGGAAGGAAAACATTACTTATGAAACAAAGTAATTATTACAAAAACAGGATAATGGAATTTATTATCTATATTTCACTTATAAAATTCATTAAATGTTCATAACACAATAAAAAAACGGAAGAAAAAAATCTGCTACTGCAAATTTTATTTTATAACGTGATAAACATTATTATTTTTAAGTCAGTATATGTCAATTAATTTAAGTTTATTAATTAATAGTTTAAACCGGTTTGAAAGAATCACGAGACTCTCAGGCTACGCATGCTTCGATATGAATATTTAGTCATATTTTTGTCTTCTCAAAGTCAGTCGAGCTCCAAAACTATTTTTGCCAGATAGAAAAATTAAAAATGAAAGTGTTTTTGAACAAATATTGCTATTATCATTATAATATACCTATATCACTCACACAAACTTTTCACTACATCTCTTCGCTCTTTCGCATTGATTCTTTTAACTTCTTCGGGCGATAACATCTTACGACCTTGTCCTGTATTGACCAGACAGAAGAATCGGGTACATGGTGAAAATTTGCGCCAAGTTGTAACTTTTGGTTGGCGGTAAATCGCATAATGTGACAAACCTTATCATTTTCTAATAACCCTAATAAGGAAAAAACTGTAAATCACCAATTTTCTCCCCGAGCATTTTGAGGCTTCAAAACCCTCAATTCAAAACAATGCCCTGTTCGAGGAAAAAAAATAAATGGACAACCAATGTCTGAATAATTTGGCATACAAAGATCTACATCATTTGTTATTAATCTCCAGATTTTCATAGGAATGACTTGTAAAGAAATAATAAATAATATTAATATAAATCAGTGATTCCCAAAGTGGTCTATATCGACCCCTAGGGGTCTATGACAACCTGCAAGGGGTCTACGTCATCGAAAAAAAAATTTGGGGGTCCATGAAATGAAAATGGGGATCCAAGATAGTAAATCTCAACACATACACTGATAGTACCTATTTACTCAGAACTAAGTACAAACGAAGAACTTAAGGTTCAGTTTAAAAACGGATATCAGCAATTCTGGCTTCTTTGCAACATACCCGTTACTTATCCCGTATTATGGAATATAGCGAAGAAATTTTTAATCTCCTTTCCATCGTCAAACCTAGTGGAAAAGGGGTTTAGCGCTGTTACTAATCTCTTAACGAATAAAAGAAACAGACTGGACATCATCAGCCGAGGAGATTTAAGATTAACCCTTACAAAATTGCCGCCAAATGTTGATAATTTATTGTTAAAGCATCAGGCTCATCCTTCTCATTAAAAATATTGACTTTTTGCTTATGTTAGTTTATTTTATGTTTATTTCATGTTACATAGATTTTACATAACAGATACGAAATTTTATTTTGAGTAGTATAAATTTAAATTCAATTAATAAATGTATAAATTAACATGTGTTTTTACTTTTAAGTTTTTAACAGTAAACTTCACTACAGTTAGAAATTTACAGGAAATCAATATCAGGTAAGTAGGGGGTCTATTCAATATGGAAAAACATGGCAAGGGGTCTACGACACAAAAAAGTTTGGGAAACTCTGATATAAATTATTTGTGAACACAGAATTTATATATAATGACTGACTTTCTAGATAAACTTTTGAATTAAAAAATGAAATGGTTTGGTAGTGTTTATGGGCACAAAAGCCACATATTGCCATTCTGCGCTATAAATATGGTTAAAATAAAAGCCATGGATGAATTCTTAAACCACTAGTCTTTGGGAATTTAAAAGATAGAATTGTGAAAATGTAATAATAAGAAAAACTAAACTAAATCAAATGTGAAAAACCATCAGCTTAAAAAATTAAAATTCAGCATTTGTTTAACCCTTTTTCTTTTTTTCTTCTTCTTTGAATTCTTTCCTGTCTTTCTTATTTATTTTTGTCCCACCAATATTGGCAAAAAAAAAAAAAAAAAAAAAAAAAAAAAAAAAAAAAAAAACCCCCCACCAAAAAACTTTGATTTTTATTTCAGAACTGTTTCACATTGTAGTGTACAATTGTTACAACTGTTTCACATTGTAGTGTACAATTGTTACAACTGTTTCACAATGTAGTGTACAATTGTTGCAATTGTTTCACAATATAGTGTTCAATTGTTACAACTGCTATAGTACAACTGTTTCACAATGTAGTATACAATTGTTACAACTGCTATAGTACAACTATTTCAAAATGTAGTGTACAATTGTTACAACTGTTTCACAATGTAGTATACAATTGTTACAACTGTTATAGTACAACTGTTTCACAATATAGTATACAATTGTTACAACTGCTATAGTACAACTGTTTCACATTGTAGTGTACAATTGTTACAACTGTTTCACAATGTAGTGTACAACTGTTATAGTACAACTGTTTCACAATGTTTTTATGTAAAACATCATTCTTTTATTGCAACTGGTTGCTCTTCAATAATATGTGGGTCATGTTTTTTAATGCATAAACTCAAATTGTGATGATGCGGAATTCGTTTTAATCTGATTTCCGCTTTGCAGGCGTTCTGAAACCCGCGACCAGCCACCAGCAAATCGACAAGTCTCTGCTCTCTGCTTCGATGACGAGTCTGTGCAGCGACGCTTCCTCGTCCTTGTCTTCGAGACCGCGACAGGCGCACGAAGAATCCTCTTGGGAAAGGTAACACCCCCTTTTCTTACCTAATCTAACCAAAACTCGCCAAGTATCTACTAAAAATATATAGGTCATCATTTTCTTAATTTATCAAAATTTACACCTTGGTGATTCTACCGTATTCTCAAATTTAATAGTACAGTATAATATTGTAGCTGTCTTGATAAAGTTATGTTTTCTTTAAAAAGAACGCATTCTTTACTCCAAGGGAGTACTCCCCTCCCCCTCCTTGATCCTTACTCCCTAGGTGGTGTATCGATAAACCAACTCTAAACCATGGGATTCATTTATATCCCAATTATCATTTCTAAATAATTTGTATCTCCCAATTCTTTTTTATGTGTTTGTAATCAAATAATAATAGAAAAAAAAATTCGGCGTCATCCTTAAATCGAATTCAATACAAATGGTGTAAAAATACCATAAGAATATTGTACATGTGGCGATTATATTGGCGGAATTGTGGCAATGTGTAGGGTGAAATCCGCCAAGAATCGAACCTGCTATGTTTGGGTTTGAAGTCCAGTGACTTATCCATTCCACAAAGCGAACACTCATGTCTTCTGGATGTTACTGGCTTATTAAGATGTCACCAAAATACTCCTTTACCAGTGAGTCGATAGAGACGAACGATTTTTACAGCGTCAAGCGTGTTGGCGAGCGAAGAGCGTTTTGAAGTCGCCAAGCGTTATGGCCAGCGAAGAGAGTGTGTCGATATCGCCAAGCGTAGTGGCGAGCGAAGAGAGTTGCTGCTGCGCCAAGTGAGTCTGACGACTTTGTTTTGGTTGCGTTTGCTGTGGGTAGAAGGCTCCCCGACAACTGTTTTAGCGTTCATAGTCCGAGGTCACCAATGTGGCGGAAGGTGTTGGCGGAATCGTGCCAATGTATAGGTTGAATTCCACCAAAGATCGAACTTGTGATGTTTGGATTTGAAGTCCAGTAACTTATCCATTCGACAAAAGCGATCGCTGATGTCTCTCGGCTCTTTCTGTCTTATTCAGATGTCACCACATAAATATACTCACAGATACTGTGAAATACCTTGTTCTGCTTGGAACTTCATTTTAATTCGTACTTGATAAAAAGGAAAAACTGCATTGTACAACATTGTAACAATATTGCACAATATGTTTTGCAACAATTATTTAGAAGAAAGCTAATGTACAGTACATGAAATATTGTACGGAAATTGCACAGTATCGTCCTTAACCGAATCAAGGGTTTGAGGAAATAAATTTTTTCCTTCCCCCACAGAGAGCCGCTGTTTTTCAGCTGCAGTTATTATTTATGTTGAGAATTGTGTTGAGCTGTCTGAATATCAAGAACATACATGTTTATTAATGAATTTATATTTTACATATGCAGAATGAACGACGATAACCAGAAGCGTAAAGAAAAGAGTTCCGTTTTCATTGCATCGCCTTGGGAGAGAGAAGAGAAAGAGAAGGTGAGTAGATCAGCGTTTTTGGCGACCAAATTATATTATTTGGCGACGTAATTATATGACATGTCATTCATTTCAAGTATCGTCTCTATTTTGTTATAAAATCTATTCCCCATATTTTTTATTAATAAAATAAGCATCGTTTGCTGAAATGAAATTTATTTAAATAAAATAAGATATCGATTAATGAAATATCGATGCAAATATGTAAAAATAAAATATCGTTAGCTGAAATGAAGGTTTTAAAAATAATTAAATATCGTTTGCTGATTTGAAGTAGATTTTTGGAGTCATAATGATGATTATTTATCCCAGATTAGATAGGAATATATAATGGAGGTTCAAATTGTTTTGAATTTACTTAATTAGAAATGGCGCAATTGTATATCAGCGTTTTTGGCGATCAAATATTTTCAAATGGCTTTTGTTTGAATGCTTCTTTTAACTATATTACTTATCTTTTATTTCAAGTATCTTCTTCTGTTTGTTATAAAATCTATTCCCCATATTTAAAAAAAAATTAAGCATCGCTTGCTATAATGAAATTTATTAAAAAAAAAAATAAGATATCGATTAATGAAATATCGATAAAATTTTCTAAAAATTAAATGTCGTTAGCTGAAATGTGGTACATTTTAAAAAATAATTAAATATTGTTTGCTAATTGGAAATAGATTTTTTGGACTAATAATGATAATGATTTGTCCCAGATCGGAATATATAATGGTGGCTGAGATTGTTTTGAATTTACTTAATTAGAAATGGCGCAATTTTTTTTTATAATTAAGCATCTCATTTTAAAATAAAAGCTGTGATTGAATGATTTAAGAACTTCTCTAATTATCTCTAATAAAATTGTATTTAAGATCTACTGAACTACACTCACAAACAATTAGATAAAACACAATTACACTAAAACAATTTGGCCAATCCTAACGATGTTTCATTTCCAACGGCTGGAGGCTGACTTCCTGTTTCTCTCTCTCACCGATAGAGGGCTATTTTTGTATTTGATTAAAAAAATCTAATCGGAATTGAGATAAAAAAAATAGAATATGAATGAATTTCCAAATGGTGACTTTTATTCCAGATTTTTAATGTCGATCTAGAATGCCTCGAATTCCATTTTATAAGCAAGTTTAAATTAATAATTAACTAGATTTTAGTTTAAAAATTGTGAATGAACTCTACATTCTCAATTTTGTAATATAATTACTGTTCGTTTCAATATTCTGAGACAACCACTTTTCGACAATTCTATTTTATTAAGGGAAGGATGACCGCATTTCTAGAATTTTTCGTCATTCTTTGACCTTGATTTTCGTCCTATTAGATACACTTTTGTTTAATTTTTTTTCACGCGTATGTTAATATATTCTCATTTCTTACTCTAGTATATAATTTGTTCCAAATTTATCTAAGCTAGGCAATTATTTTTCAGCACTTTATCTGGAATAGAAAAAAAAAAAAATGCTCCACAAATAAATATTTTGTCGCGAATTACCCATTTTTTTTGTTTAACATTAAATAAATAACATTGTAACTTGTTTGGATTTGATTTCATTCTTACAAACACCATAGAGTCAGAAAAAAAAATTCTGAATGAACTTATATTTTATAAAAGACAAAACCATCTAACTACTCATCTAAATGGATAAGAAAATAAGTATAAAGAAATAAAAAGCTAATAAAATTTGCGGCATTGGTCTCTTCTTATTAAAAATATAGACTTGATGTATAGTTTACTATTTTGTTATTTCTAAATTTGTTTTCCAATTATTTAGGACCATTGGCAGATTCACACTTTTTTTTTTCTATTCCCTTTTAATGAATTAGTTTAGTTTCACATTTCATTTCAATTTTCAACATAATCATCAGGTTATTAATTTATTTTAAATTAATTTACTATTCTAGTTACTCTATAAAAATGCGTACTTTTATATTTATTTATTATTACCCATAACTGTGCCATATATTTCATATTTATAATATTCATATTCCTTCAGATTTATAAACAATATAATTTAAGCAGACCTTGATTGTTTATAAATAATGATTTTAACTAAGCAAGCGTATTGAAACAAAAAAGAACCAAAAAATTTACATTTGTCAATAATGTTTTATAATTGAGCATCTAGAGGAGGTCACCTCTATACCATTAGGAAAGACCGCTCGCATTCCTAAGATGCACTTTTATAAAATTTTGAAAGATTAATTATTAAAATTGGTTGTAATGATATAAAGATTAACAAATACATTTGTTTCGAATTATACTAAAACGATATTAAATTTTTTTTTTTTTTTGTATATTTCTTACATGTTGGAATGCTAATACCAACTAATATTTTGTTTTAATATGCAAACAATAATGCATTAATCATTAAATTTTATCTATTTCACATATTTCTTTGGCAACAGATTAATACCATTTTTTAATCGACTAGCTGTTTTTCTCCTCCTCCCGATCCAGTGTCTGTAGACAACTGTCAAGTCAGATATTCGTCATTGTTTTTGATTTTTAACCTTTATTTCAGACTAATGAATTCAGAAAATTTTGTTAATTTTCCCTGATGAAATTATAAAATCTAGTCAATTCTATCTAATGAATTCAACAAAACTCTAGTCAATTCATGTTAATGGATTTCAACAAAACCAGTCAATACTCTGATTTATTCACAAAATCTAGTCAGTTTTCGTTGATGAATTCATAAAATCTTGTCAATTCTCTCTGATGAATAATAATAAAAAATCTTATCATTTCTTGCTGATAAATTCACAAAATCTAGTCAATTCTCACTAATGAATTAAAGAAACCAGTTACTTCGCTAAGGAATTCATAAAATCTAATCAGTTTTGGCTGATGAATTAAAAAAAGAAATCGAATTATTTCATGCGTATGAATTCAGAAAAAACCAGTCAATTCTCTGATGAATTCACAAAATCTAGTTTCTCGTTGATGAATTCAGAGTATTTAGTCAGTTCTCGCTGACGAATTCAAAAAATCTAGTCAATTCTCGCTTATATATTCAGAATATCTAATCATTTCTTGTTGATGAATTCAAAAACATGTAGTCAATTCTCACTATTTTATTCAGAAAATTTAGTCAATTATAGTCGATGAATTCGGAAAATATAGTCAATTCTTGAGGATGAATTCAAAAACCTGTAATCAATTCTCACTGATGTGTGCAGAAAATCTATTAAGTTACAGCTAATGAATTCAGAAAATATATTCATTTCTAGCTGTAAAATCACAGTTTTTAAGAACAATTATTTTCAATATTAGCATTATAATGTAATGAATGTGAATTAGCCAGTTAATTGACTGCTGCGCGTTTTCTGTTGTAGCTTCAACGTGAGCAGATCCTGGACGCAAGACGGGCCCGGGACCAGGAAATCGCGTACCTGGAGTCGATACAGGACCGGACCGAGAAGCAGAACGAGTGGCTGCGCATTCTGAGGCTGGAGAGGGAGTTTCAGCGCAGGGCGGAGCAACACGACGACGAAGACTCGGTCTGCTCGGACTCCTCCTCCACGGAATCCTCTTCGGAGAAGGTCAGTATACAACGGCGCAATCAGCATTCATAAAGTTCGTTTTCATCCTATTAATGATATTTCAAATCAACTAATACTTCGATTAATTTTACTATGGAAGGCATACTTTTAAAAAAAGAGTCAACACTAAAATGGCATCGTCATACAAGTGCTAAATGACAGAAATTTTCCCTTTCGTGATTTTACGATGAGTTTTTGATTAGGGATTTCTTTGAAACATGTTGACTTAGGAAAATGAACCTTATGTATTTTTAAAAGAATGCTGGGATTATTAGTGATTTTTATCTCTGATGTGGGGAATGCAAAAGTTACTTTTTAAGAGCACTGGTTAGAATTAAATAGAAAAGTGGGTATTGGACCAAGAAATAAGTTAACACTTAAAATTGAATTTAGACCAGTTCAATGTAAAAATTATAAAACCTATTAAGATTTAATTTAGGTTTTAAAATACCATCACACACATTCACACACACACACACACACATTCACACATACACAAATTAATTAACAAAATAAGACAACCGAATCAAAACAATAATCAATAGAAAAAGAATATTGATACCTCGTCAATGAAGGCTATATTGAACTGAATGCATATTAATATGACTTATAAATTTGATAACAAAAATTATCATGCCATTTCGTGTTATAATTAAAATGAAAGCAATCGCCTTAGCTTCCACGAGTTTGATAATGAATTTTAATGTTTAAACCCGAAAACTTTAAGTATTCTACTCAAAATTGGCATTTGATGGAGGATTATTTTAAATCATAACGTTAATACTGGTAAAAGCAGGCGAGGTAAAAATTTGATGATACAACAAAAAAAATTCTTTTAATTTCGGTCTAAAAGGTATTCTTGAGAATATATATTTATATATATATAAATATATATATATATATATATATATATATATGGGTCACGAGGTGTCAATACTTTTGACCATTGTCCACCGATGCCTCACAGAAAAAATCCCTTATTTGGAATCCTTGCTTGAAAGTGGCCCTTGACGAAATTTTCTGGCCGGATTCTTTTTCTATTGATTATTGTTTTGATTCGGTTGTCTTATTTTGTTAATTAATTTAGATTCATTTGTATTTTAGTTGTAGCTGCATTTGCGCTCTCCAAATATAATGATTGATTAAAAAAAATTTTAATTCTCAAACTTGTTTGAATCAGTAATGATTTTTAGTTTCGATTCCGGTTTTGGTTTCGTTTCCGTAGTTAGTTCTGTTTCTGTTTCGTTTAAATAATTCTTTGATTATAGTATTTTGGATTTGTTTCATTGATTGGTTCTTATTCATTTACCTTTCATTTTGTGAACTTTTAGCATTTAATTCTGAATTGAGTTTTAATTTCAATTTCGACCTTGTTGGTTTCGTTTTAATTTTTGTTGACCAAGAAATGGGTTTTGATTGTTTTAATAATTTTATGATTGTATATATATATATATATATATATATATATATATATATATATATATATTTGGTGCATTTTGGTTGCAAACAAGTACTGCAATATAATCAACAATGAAAACTTCGAATTCTGTGAATTATAAAATTTTAATATAAACAACATTCTTTCTAAAATATCTGTTGTTGTTTCTGGGGTACTGCCACAATTTTGCTTATTACTGTTACTTTCGAAAAGTAGAATACTATTTTTAGTTATTTATAATTGCAGATATATGTGATATATGTATAGTATTTGTGGTGGTAGGATATCGTAACAAACGCCCGTCACCTTTTGTATAATATATAATGCTGGACTGCTGACTCAGATGTGTAAGATGGCACGATGCAAATAATAATAATAGTAATAAAACACACCTTAAAACAATAAAGGTATAAGGAAATAAAGGTTTCCATAGAATGAAAATTAGATTAAAAACTTTAAATATGTTAAACACATATAATCACGTGCCCGTTCATGAACAGCAACAAAAATGGAATAAATACAGGTGGAATTTTTCCTTTAAGCATTACCGTGCTTCTTTGCCATCAGCTAATACATGACGTCAACGAAAGGGCGAGAAAAACATGTATGCAAATATACTTAACCAAACACAGCTGGCGATGATGCCACACAATCAGAATTTATGCTAAAAGTTAAATTTGTTATGTTTTATAGTTGGGAATATTTATTATTTGAAATGGCGTTTCTTTAAGAAGCATAAGAAATAACAATTTAGTATATTTACTTCTTTGAATTCCGATGTGGTTTTGAATGTATTCTTATTTTTTTTTTTTTTTCTTTCTTCACAGATGTCAAACTTTCCTAGGGATAAATTAACAGTCATTCCTAACGAAAGAATTGGCCTTAAACTATTGGATGAACTGCTCGACAGTCCTCCTAAAAACCCTTCACCTCCCAACAAGTCCAGTCCCGATCGAGATCTGCCACACAGAAGCCTTTCCGAAAAGCACTTCATCCCTTTGGATGTTGCCATACCAGACAACGAGTTACAACCATCCTCTCTACCCCCTGCAAATAACATCCTGAAAATATCATCCGAGCAACAGCTACAAGCCGACAGTACTGGGACAAGGGTCTCTAAACCACCCATACCAGCACCAAGACCCAGCAAGGCTGTACTGGCCAACCACTTTCAAGAAGTCCAGAAGTCCTCAGAGGTACTACCGGACTTAGATCAAACCACAAACAAGGTGGTTAACGAAATGGAGGCGAATGTCAGCAGCCTAACCAAGCTGGAAATATCTGATTCAAGTGCCTTCTTCTGCTCTGCTGATAGTGAAGAGCATGGAGCCAGAGAACCCCCGCAAGACAATTGGTTGATTGAAGTACCCAATAGCTTTCCAGATCGCGAAGACGAACAGAAGCCCAAACAGAGCGACCAGTCTCGTATATATGAGAATATAAAACCAGCTGATTATCACTACTTGAGAACAACCTCGACGTCGAGTAGTTATACATCCCATACATTGCCCAAGTCAACAGCTGCTGCTGGTAATGGCATCAATTCTTTGGCGACATCTAAAGAAGTCATCCAGCCAAGGAATGGTTCAACCAGGGCATATGAAAAGAAGTTCCCAGTCATGGGCGTGTCTAGTACACTGACAAAGAAAGCCAACGGTTTCGCGCCAAGCGATGTCGACATATTGCCATCCTTGTATGCCTCTTATAAAGTCCAGAATGGATATGGCAAAGAAATACCATCCGATTTAGAGGATAAGTCGCCTGAGTTTAAGAAGTTGTGGATATCTCGTCCAGAGAAATTGACTTTTCAGGATAAGATAAGGAAATTTTCTTTACAAGCTGGTGAGGATGATATACCTAAAGACCGAGTGAAGAATTCAAGGGCCCAGAGGGAGATTGAAAGTAAATTTAGTGAGGCTCAGAAAAGAGCGGCAGCACAGAAATCTTCTGAAACTTAAAAAAACTGAGATTGTGTTGGAATTTGTAATCATTTCATTTCAGATGAAAGAGAATACTATGCTTAGCCAGAATTTGCATCTAAAAATATGTTATTAGATAATGATACAGACTGAGTTTTAGATGTCATTTCTTTTAGAACCTTTGTTCTGAAGAAGCACAAAGAATGGAAAAAAAGAATAGAGCTGGATCTCAAAACATTTCTTGGAAGCCAATGTTTAATATAAATTAAATTAAATGACAATAGTTTTTTATATAACAAAAGAATACAAGAAAGTTGTTTGGTTTTTAAATTCATTTCATTGCACTATTTCATTCAAAACTATTGAGGGTTTTAATCATACATTTGATTTATAAATTAAGTTCCCCCCCCCCCTAGTTTATAAAGTGTAAAACACCTATTTTAACTGAAGGGGTAGTAGACATTTTGATTTGAGTGCACTAAAAAAAGTATCGCAAATTTTTGTTAACACTAGACTACATGTATACCATTTCTAAAAGTTGATATTGAAACAATTAAATTTATTGATTTTGCATAAATTTTCGATGCAACAATTCATTCATTTTGTGTAAAAAATGAACTAACCTGGATAATAGTATCGCTGTTAACCCTTTTAATTAAAATTAATCAGTAGAAAAATAGTAAATTCTTGTTTGAATATAAACTGGTAAATATTTTAATACCTTTTTTTTTGTTTTCTTCCATTTGTAGTTTGTTAATTTGTGCTTAAATGCTTTATTTAATATTTCTGCAGAGCAGGTCTCTGTTTATATTGTTTTTGTATTACTTATTTTGTGAAGTGTGTTTTTTGAAAACAAGTGAATAATTTTTAATCAGTTTGAACTCATTTATACTTTTTTAAATGGCGAATACATGATGAAAGTTTTTTTTCTAATATTGAATACTTATTCAATATTAGAAAAAAAATATATAGGGACTGTTTTCTTGGTTCTTCACGGTTGGATTGCTGTAATTTTTTAAAAACTTTTATTTATAAGTTGCCAAAAGATTATTTTACTTCTTTATTTAAAATGAATCTTTTTTTGTAAAAGATAATTTGTTACATTGAAATCTAAAATTAATTTGTACAGTTTGATGCAATCATATGGTTGAACCAAAAATAATTTAATAACAAATTGAAATTTCTAAACATTTTTCTGAAATAATTAAATTGCTGACTGATTTCAATTTTTTTTTTAATTATAAGATTACACAGTTTCTGGATTGGATCATTGTTTTTTGATGCTGCATGGATCTTATTCAGAAGTATAGCGTTTTTAAATTAATTCTGATTAATACATAAAAGTGATCAATAAAGCTAATTACTTTATACCTGGTAGATGAATCCGCCTGAAAATTTTTTCTAAATAAATTTTAATTAAATAATAAATTATTTTTCACAACTTTTTTTTAAAATTCTTTTATATGAAGTTACATAAAACGATGAATATGTGGAGAATTACGATAATTTAATCGATATTTTATCGTTTGCCCGTAAAATAAATTTTGCACGTCTAAAATCGTTTAGTTGTAAAGTTAATTTTGTACTTTTTAAATCGTTTGCCTATCTGAATATTTATATATACATTTGGAAAGAAATTTTTTAAATTTTTTTTATCTAGGATTTTTTTTTTTTACTCTCGATTTTTAAAAATAAGGATAAAAATTTGGAATTTTTCAATTTTTAAAAATGAGGATAAAAATTTGGAATTTAGTGGTTTGGCCTTAAATTAAAAGTGCAAGGGATTAGTAGATATTATCTGTTAGAGGTAGATTTTTAGTTCTTTTGGTTTACGGCTAAATCATAAAGAAACGTATTTTGATGGAATAATATATATATATATATATATATATATATATATATATATATATATATATTTAGGAGGCATGTCAATAGAAAAGTGTACTACCAGATGTTTAAAAATTGTATGAACCTTGTGATACATTCAAATTTTAATGAAACTCAATTAATATTGTATAGTATCAATGCCTATATATTGTGATTAAAATAAGTGCCTTAGATTTCTCTGCCTTCTGTAGTATTCTATAATGCTCATAATTTTTTTATTAATACTTGCCTAGAAATTGTCGCCATGTAACTTTGCTAGCCGTTATAGTATGTCAGATATTCACTATGTTTCGCTTTAAAAATGTTTGAAAGTTTTTTAACGAATAATTTTTTAACATGCTCTTTTTGTTTTTTATATAATTTTTTTTATTCATCATATTTTGTTATGTCTTTAGTTCTAATATATATTTTTAGGAGATTCTTTCGAATCATTGCTTCATTTTGATTTGTGAAATAACTATTTTTGAGTGATTTAGTTATGAAATTGCGCTTTCATGCTCAAATGTGTTTATTTGTTTGAAATTGTTACTTTTTATGTGTAAAACTGGAGTTACTGCAATACTTGTGTAAAGAGTTAATTTAAAACTGTTCATGTGCTCTAAACTTTTGTATTTATCACCTTAACATGGGGTGTACTTTTAATCTTCAGAAAGCAAGTAAAAATGAAATCTGTGATTGGAAAAGGTAATAAAAATATTTGAACAATATGGGTATTTTATTGTCTCAGATTTTTTTATTAAAACAATAACAACTATGATTTTGTGGTTACGGATAAAAAAATGTGGTACCTTTTCGTTATACCGGTGCAAATCACGCTAAGCAGAATTTTTGGCGACAGTACACTGTTGCAATTTTAATGCAGGCGATAAAATAGCTGCCACTTTCTTTAAAAATATAGCGGAAAAAGGTTACTGGCGGCGATATTCCGTTTGGCGTTGGCTGCATCATTATTGGCGACTTTTCGCCTGCGCTGGTATACTGGAAAAGTACCAAAAATGTTAACAATAATGTTTATCGTTTTTCATTAACAGTTAATAAATTAACAAATGTTAATTGTTTTTCATTAACAGTTTTTTTTCCCTTTCCGGAAAGATTCATTTTTGTAGTAACATTTTCTATTCTGAGAGGAAAAAAAAGAAAAATTAATTTTATAATCCTAAGAGAAGGGAAAAGGTCTATTTGCTTGAAAAATTTTAATTTAATAAAAAAATTTTTTCACACAAATTTTTCATTTTATGTAAATAATTTTCTTTACCTTTTTATTTTTCATCCTATGCAAGATTTTTTTCCCACATAAGATTAACTAAATAAAATCTATATTATGATTATATAATGATTTTTTTCCCACTTAGGATTAATTAAATGGAATCTATATTATGATTATATAATGATTTTTTCCCCACATAAGATTAACTAAATGGAATCTATATAATGATTTTTTCCCCACATAAGATTCATTAAATGGAATCTAAATTATGATTATATAATGATTTTTCCCCACATAAAATTAACTAAATGGAATCCATATTATGATTATATAATGATTTTTCCCCACATAAGATCAACTAAATGGATATATTATGATTATATAATAATTTATTCTAATAATATAGTTCCGATCAACTAGAGAGGGGGAAAAAAAAAGCGTTTGAAAATATAAAAGTAAAATAGTTCATCATATTAAGGGATAATGTTCTTTGTTTTAAATGATATTAATGGCTAGTTCTTCAATCGCTTTTTTTTTTATTTTCAGAGTCGATTTGCTTTTTTTTTTTTTTTTTTGAGAAACAATATCGAATTAAACATCATTATTAAATCTATTTGTTTACTTGCAATCATAAAATAAAATGATAAAGTTTTAATTTGCAATGCATAGTAGGTTAGAATATTCTAGTTGACAGAACCTAATATAGGTATAAATTATACATAGTAAACAGATAAGGGGTGAAGTGAAGCATAGTGTGTCCCCGAGTTTCTCGCCAATATGGTAACCCAACTTAACGCTCTTCTAGCAACCTTAATTTTGTTTTGTTTACTACTTTTTATATTAGTTGAGTCGTACATGAACTACAACTCTTTTATGAAAGATGTTAAATAAAAAATAAAGATTATGGATTTTAATTTTGTTCTTTATTATAATTGATTTTTTTTACAATTAAGAATAACTACAATTATTATATATTTTTTAAAATGTGAATACGTATAGAAAATATTTATTTTCAATTGAATGTGCGCTTTGAAAATTCGTCTGAAATTGGAATTTACGAAATCGTCTGCGTTCTCACATTAAAAGACAGCTGCAATGGAATTCTTCGCAGTTCTTGTAATTCTTTTGCTGCTGTAACGTTCGTCCTATTAATAATTTGTTATGTAGGCAATTGTGCAAGATTGGATGTTTGGTAAATGTATTACCAAATTCAACTGAAGAATGGATGAAAGGTGAGTGGAATATATATATATTTAAGAGTGTATTAAGTTGGGAAAGGATATTTGTTTGTATGTACTGTTCCTGTTATCCACATAGTCCTTATGTTCAATGTGCTAGCGAAGCTACTAAATTCACGCTCTCGTCGGTAGCAAAGCCGTAGGATGTTTTTTTTTTTTAAAGTTTAAAAATTCTGCCCGGTACCTTCTTCAGATGCCGACAGCCACCGCATGCTCTACATTTTGTTCTTTGCACAATAGCCGGTTTGAAAAACTTCTACAAAATTGTTAAGATAAGCAGCGATAGTAATCCCAAAAGTTAAAAATCAATTTAAATAAAAATCTAAGTTGCAGATTAAATATATCTCAAAATCAAAATTCTAATACTTCTCGGTTAAGATCATAGATTTAATGCATAAAGTGCTTACCATAACTGTTTCATAAAAGGGTTTATTTTGTCCGCCATCTTTATTGGAGACTTGGCATTCTTGGCGCTGGAAGTGGCACACTATTCTTCACTTTTACCCAGATATGATTGAATCAAATATCGTTTGAATAGACGGACCACACATTAAGCAAGATTGTCTTTTAAATCATTATAGATTTTTGAGAAAGCAACCTTTCCACCCAAAGTAATAACAGAACTTTTAAATGTCTTTGTTGTATTGTTACATTAAAAAAAAAGATTGAATGTGTAGAGATGAGACGTCTACTTACAGTGGTATATATTTACCATTAGTTTAGAAGAATAATATATTTTATAATTTCAAAATTCAATTTATTTATAGCTTAATTCTCTACTTGGAAAAGTATAATGACTTCATTAATGTGTAGAATGTTGCAAAACTTAGTTATCATACTAAAAGAACTAGTGAAAAAAACTAAGGAACCTATAAAAAGATTTAAAAACGCTAAAGTTTATTACTACAGGTATAAGAAAACCTGAATTTCATATAGGAAAATGTTGGGCAAATTAAAATATGGGTATGGCATAGAATAGTTAAACAAAATTTTAAATTTTATTATTCTTTTAAATACGAATAACGGAAGATTTAAACAACCAGGACTTTTTTCATCAGAAAGATTTAAAAAAAAAAAAAAAAAAAAAAAAAAACAATAAACTTCTGAATAATTTTTTTTTCTTTTACTATTTTATTATTTTAAAATAGGTTTTACAAAAATAACATAATCATTTTTACGTACACAAATGTTAATAATTTATGATTGATACTTGCTTTTCTAAAACAAAAATTGGATAACCAGTCAAAAATATTTAAATTGCTTTTGAAGAATATTTTTCTGTTTCTGTGAGATAAAATTTTTCTTTCTTTGTAGTTGAAAGCTTTTATCTCCCTATTCAGAATAAAATAATACTTTTATCAGATCATTTGCTCAGACTCTATCGGATGAAATGTATTAATATTAGCAAACGATTTTATTGCTTAAAATATATTCTACTTTTATGTAACAAATGTTTTCATAGGATTTTTAAATTGAAGTATTATTATTTATATCCGTTTTAATTTCTTAATTTATCACGAATAAATTTGAAATTATTCTATTATACGAAGTTTGTTATTTGTTATTTCTTTTTTTAAGAAAAACATATAAGTTATCAAAATAAAATTAGAAGAAAACACTAATATTAGACTGGGAAGTTTTCTATTCTGTTTAATTCCGTGGCAAATATGTTTTTACATATAAAAAGAATAAATCTCTGATAAATTAGTTTCCTTCCTCTATCTAAGGATTTATCTGAAAAAGAATACATGAATGCTTTTAAAAAATAACTAAAAGGCAAAACATATCAATTGTAGTCGACTTTTGAAATCGAATATTTCTAATTCTCTCATATATATATATATATATATATATATATATACTGAAGTGACAAAAGTCATGGGATAGCAATATGCAAATATACAGATGGCAGTAGTATCGCAGCGAAAAAGTATAAATGCACAGTTCGTTTTCCAGAGCTTTCATTTGTGTTCAAGTTATTCATGTGAACAGGTTTTTCGTGATTTATGGCGGCACGACGAGAATTAACAGACTTTGAACGTAGAATGTTAGTTGGAGCTAGACGCATGTCATTCCATTGCGGATATCGTTAGTGAATTCAACATTCCGAGATCCACAGTATCAAGAGTGTGCCGAGAGTATGATATTTCAGGCATCACATCCCATCATGGACAGCGCAGTGGGCGACCACCTCGGCGCAGTTAACGACCGAGACCGCCGACGTCTGTTTAGAATGGTCAATGTTAATAGACACGCAATACTTCGTCAAATAACTGCAGGAATCAATGTGGGACATAAGAGGGACGTGTCCGATAGGACAGTGTGGCGAAATTTGTCTTCCTTGGGCTATGAAAGCAGAAGACCGACTCGAGTGCCTTTACTGACAGCACGACATCGCCTGCAGCGACTCTCCATGGCTCGTGAGCATATCGACTGGTCCCTAGACCAGTGGAAAACCGTGGCGTGGTCAGATGAGTTACAATTTCAGCTGTTACGAGCTGATGGTAGAGTTCGAGTGTGGCGCAGACCCCACGAAGCCATGGACTCAAACTGTCAGCAAGGCACTGTTCAAGCTGGTGATGGCTGCATAATGGTGTGGGCTGTTTTTACATGGCATGGACTCGGTCCTCTGGTGCAACTGAACCGATCATTGATTGGAAATGATTATGTTCAGCTGCTTGCAGATCACTTGCAGCCATTCATGGACTTCACGTACCCACACAACGATGGGATTTTTATGGATGACAATGCGCCAAGTCACCTGGACAGAACTGTTCGTGATTGGTTTGAAGAACATTCCGGACAATTCAAGCGCATGATCTGGCCACCTAGATCTCCCGATATGAATCCCATCGAGCATTTATGGGACATCATCGAAAGGTCCGTTCGTGCCCAAACTCCTGCACCATCCACACTTTCACAATTATGGACGTCTATACAGGCAGCATGGCTCAATATTCCTGCAGAGGACATCCAACGAACGACTTGTGGACTCCATGACACGTCGAGTTGTTGCACTTCGCCGGGCAAAAGGAGGACCGACACGATATTAACAGTCATCCCATGACTTTTGTCACTTCAGTGTATATATATATATATATATATATATATATATATATATATATATATATATATATATATATATATATATATATATATATAATGAGTAGATGAAGGTTGAAACATGACTAACTTCTGCAAAAGGAATTTTTTTGTGCAGCTAATTCTTCATCGCTTAACCGAATTTAAAGTGTTTGAAGTATTTTTATTTGCGTCATTTATTACGTTAGGTTGTTTACATTTAGCAACATATACTAAATTTAAACTCTATCAACATTTAATGACGTTCGACTTTGATTGATAACGTTGCAATGATTCACTACAGACTCGTTTCATGTCTTGTCTACTCGATTAAGTTCATTTTAAGAAAAATAAATTGTCTGCCTTTTGCTTTATAGAAAAAAATTCTTTTAGACTTCGGATAAATTTTATTTAGTGTTGAAACAAGGTCAATTGACTTTTATTGAGAAAAATTGTTTTTTGTTGTATTTTTATAATTTTATCTCTAAAAATGTGTAACTTTAAATTAGTTTCTAAAGTTTTTGAATTAAGATTGATATCTATTTGAAGTGAAAAATGTTGTATTAGATTAGATTTTGATCACTCGCAATTTTGTTTCCGCCGCTGCTTGTTTGACACTTCTTTAGCGCTGGAAGTACGAATTAGCCATGTTCCGGTGTTGGATAAAGCATGGAGCGAACTGTTTTGCATTCGTAAAAATTTAGAAAACGTATAGTTTGAAAATAAAGTTGTAACTTTAGATGGCCATAAATCGCCAAATGTGACAATCTTCTGCATTATTTTCTAATAATCTTAGTTTAAGGCATCCGACTACGTTAAAATGAAAAATTTTGAAAAATTTAATTTTTTAAAAATTATTTATGGTTTTTTGATGTATTGTCACTTATAACACTATAAACACAAAAACATTTATTTGAAAACATAATATATTTTGAAAAATGGGGAAATTCGAAGTAAATTTAATGAAATTTAACCAAAATGGTTCTATGTCTACACAAAATGGTAATGCCGCAATCCTATTTTTCTTTGTACACAAGTTACAGAATACAATGGTGAATGAAATGAACCAAGATCTAAGAAAAATCCTGGGATGGAAAGAAATTATGCGTAAAAATATACGCATATATTCATTTCCCCTCATAAATTTACAACTTAATTTTTCGAGAAACGCCCATAAATGAAAAAGTATTTCGCCAACAATAACACTTTTGGTTCATTTCGTTGCCCATATTATTTAAAACAGGCAATGAAATTTTTATGTAAATACCTCAATTAGTTTTTGGGATATTATGTTAAAGGTGCAGAATTTCCATGAGAATTAAAGTTTTGTGAAAATGGAAGCTAAAGACAAATTTTAGCTGGTAAATATGTGACCCTGGACGATAGGTCAGACCTTCCTTTTCCTAGAGAAGATGAACTACTTTGGAAAGAGGAAAGTCTGAACTACAAGAAATACTAATAATTTTAAAAATATCCAATGTGGTCTGTAACCAGTGTTTTTAACGTAGTCGGATACCTTAATTAGTTGAAATTATCCCTGAACGAACAATTTTTATCGATTAAACAAACAATATTTTAACTTGTTTGGTTCATTTTTTTAAAAAAAAAGACTGAGCGAGTTTGGCAATAACACTGTGATTTCGAAGGGAAAAACTAGCAGATGATAGATAATAAAAAAGCTATACCGTGAAAGCTGACTCCAAAATAAAACAACATTAGTAGCCGATAGATATTTCAAAAGCTATACAGTGAAAGTCGACTCCAAAATAAAGTAATGTAATACTGGTAAAAGTAGGCAAAAAATATGTGCAATTAAAGGATGTTGATGAATATTGCCTACGCGATTTCGAGTTTCAATTACTTGTTGTGCTTCAAAACCTCCTATCGAAAACACTATCATGTTCTCACATGATAAAAAAAGGGATAAATAGTCAATTTCTTGCCTATGCATTTTAAAGCTTCAACAATTTTTTGCCTTTACATTTTGAAGCTCCCAAAACCTCAAGAGAAAACACTATGCTATTACACGATAAAAAAGGAAATCCAAATGTTAAATATTGTACTTCCTCTCATTGTGTTGAAAAATGACTCTATCTCAAATTCAAATTTTCTTTTAACCATGTAGTAAAATCCCTCACAAATCGAATAATTAAGACTTGAATAATTGACTAATTTGTAATAACGGTAAAATCGAAGTTTTTGAATCATGATTTTAATGAGCAACATAAATAGTATAAAAGTATGTGTTTTTTAAAAAAATTCAGCAATAGATGTCGCTAGTAGCGCATCAATTTGCTATAAGAAATTATTGCTCCGGAACTGATAGCGGAAATGAACTGTTGATAATCCTCTAACATAAATTGATAGGAGTCGACTCTCCACTCAGGGTCGGTTTATTAAATAATCCCACAACTTAGCGGATCCTAAACCTCTGAAGTTTATTTCATAGTATTTTGAAAAGTATTTAATTTTGCTTCATTATAAAGATATACTATCAAATTTACTGATATCTAAATCAAATGTTATTTAACTTTGTTTTGAAACATTATTCTACAAACCTCTATAATCAATCAGCATTTGCTAATCTTTTGTAATTTTTTAATTCGAAAAAAATATTTTGTGCTTTATAATTAAAAAAAATATCCGATCGTTTTATTAAATATTATTTAGGTTCTGTTGAAAATTTGAAAAAAAAATTATTATTAAAAAAACTGTTTTTACTTTTAAATTTTCATTTTCAAATTTTTTTATACTCTATATACATAAATCAATTTTTTAAAAGTGATTTTCAATTGAGTCTTTTGGGATTTTAATTTATCCCAATTTGCTATTTAAAGCAACTAATATACGAAATAAAATATTTGTTATTGAAAGTTTCAGGATAAAAAAGAAGGGTTGGAGATTACTTAAAGGCTTCTTGGGTGATAAATCTCATTCTGATTTTCTGAAAAAATATGTTTGAAATTTTGCTAAGATTAACATCACTAGAAATTTTAGTCAGAGATATTTTTAAAAAAAAGAAATTTAATTTTTTTATGTATGATTTTAAGCTGAAGCAGTTATAAAATTGAAAACTGAATTCCAAAATACACGATTTCAGTGGTAGCTGTATTAGCATTTAAAAAAAAATTAATGATAAATTTTTCTGAATTAATCATCATTTTATAAGGAGATCACTGGCTATCGTGTTGAAGTATTTCCATTTTTCAGAGGTTTTATGCATATTTAGATATAATATTCAGAACAGAACTCGGAATTTATAAAATAGTGACTTCATAATTGAGCCAATCGTGTAAAAAATTAACACATATACATGCACGCACGTTACAATGATTGAAAAATTATTCATTGTTACATATTTAATTTCAAAATATAGCAAACATTTATAACGAAGGGATTTTTTTTTGAAAAGAATTATACGAAGTATGATGTAAAGTTACGATGATGGAATGAAAATTGAAATGCAAAAAGTTTATAAATCAATTTTTCGCCAAAAGATGGCGACTGTATGCAATTTTTACCATCATAGCTAAGATCAAAAGTTCGTGATAATGTATTGAACGATAATGCTTTTAATTTAAATTTTTTTCTATACAATTATCGAATTCATTTGCAGCTTATTTTTATTTTTTTGCACTTGTAGTTCACAGAGGATAAGTTTTATATTGGGGAAAAAATATTCTAACTCGATATTTCGACTAGTCTTCATATCAAATTTTCAAGTTTTGGTATTATTTATGTCTGTAAATACGATAACTCAAACACGCCATGAGCTGGGGTGGGTAAAATTTAGTTTGCCGTCTTTATATCAATTTTGCAGATTTCTATCGAATTTGATCGAAATCTATATCTAGAATTTTTTTTAATGTTGGAGAGCAAGTCAATACTAAGAATGCAAAACTCTAAAGCAAAATGGATAAATTTTGCATACAGTTCTAGCCTTTAAAATATAGATTCATATTTGTGGTTGAAATTCATCCATCATAGCGTTTATCCTGTGTTAGACAGTACAATTGCTTGAGTATCTCAAAAATGATGAAATTTACTACAATAAACAACACAAATGATTTATTTTTTTTGCAGAAATTGTAGTCTCTGGTATAATTATTTAAAATGTTTGTCCAAAATGCATCCTTGGTTTTCTTTACCATACTATGCAGTACAGGATACTCTTGTGAAGAACGTCTCTGAAAATAAAAATTTGAATATTTGTTGTGTTTATGAACGTGTTAAGGTATCCGACTACGTTCAAAGAAAATTTTTTGAAAAATTTAGATTTAAAATTTATGGTTTTTAGATGTATTGTCAATTATAAAAGCAATTAACGTAAAGAAAATGTCTGAAAATATAATATATTTTGAGAAATAGGAAAATATGTTATAAATTTTAATGAAATTAAAAAAAAAAAAGGCTAACACTCTACATAAAATGGTATTGCAACCATCCTATTTTTCTTTGTACTCAAGTTATAGAATATGATGATGAACGAAATGAACCAAAATCTAAGGAAAATCTTGAGATGCTACGAAGTTATGCATAAAAATATATGTATAAATGCATTTTTTTCCATCAATTCACAACTTAATTTTTCTAAAAACACCTATAAATGAAAAAAGTATATCACTGACGATTGAACTTTTGGTTCATTTCATTGTCCGTATTATTTAAAACACACATTGAATTTTTATGTAAATACCTCTATTAGTTTTTGAGGTATCATGTTAACGGTGGAGAATTTACATGAAAATTAAAGTTTTGAGAAAATGGAAGCTAAAGACATATTTTAGCTGAAAAAATAGGTGACCCTGGATGATAGGTCAGGCCTTCCTTTTCCCAGAAAAGATGAACTGCTTTGGAAACAGGAAAGTCTGGACTACAAGAAATACTAATATTAAAAATAATCGCCAATGTGGTCGATAACCAGAGTTTTCAACGTAGTCGGGTATCTTAAAGCCCACAATTTTTGTGTTGGTTAAATTCTCTTATTTTCTTATGCGGGAAAGTTTCAGGGAGACCATTCCAGCTGATTTAGATTTATTATTACTATTATTTTATTTAAAAAATACTGTTAAGAGGATTGTAAAACCCTTCACTCTTTTGCTCATGCGTTAGGATGGGTTTAATTCGTCAAAATAGGGGTGTAAAGAAAGATGAAAAGGAGATGTTTACATTTAACAATGAAGACTCGGGATTTTATGCGACAGATAATTAGTAATAGACTAAGAAAAAGATACTAATATACAGTAAAATATTTCAGAGCCATTCTTGTTTAATATAAGGAACGTAAGCTTTAAATTATGAAGAATAATTCAAAAATTTCTGCTCTTAAAATTTGGTTATGACTTTTTTTCAAAATAAGAATGATATTTTTTTATATTAAAATGCTTCTTTTTTATATATATCTCAATACATATTTTTGTTACATATTTTATTTGGGATGGAAGTTTCATTTCATACCAACACCAGCGGGTGACCGAGCTCCGCTCGGAGAAAACAGGTATCGAAGCGAACTCGAAGATTTAAATTTTCAATTGTGATTTATCAAAACAATACAGGCCATAAGAAAATTTGTGAAAAGATAACCGGTTAAAGTGCACCATTGTAAACTATTCTAAACAAAGTTAGAGTTTGGAAAGGGAACTATTCTATACAAAGGTAAAGTAAAGGTAAAGATTGAAGTGTGTTGAAGTTCAATATTTTTGACAAATTTATTTAGAAAAACCAAACATATATACATACATAAGAAACATATTATAAACCTATAACAGCATAAACATAAAACTTTATTAGTTCGCCATATTGGCTATAGATGGCAGCACGTTACCGCTTGAAAATTTAAGTAGCCATTATGGCGAACTAATAAAGTTTGAAAATATCCTATCTGTAACTCCGAACTGCTCGACCGTAGCGCTTCAAAACCGGCGCCAGTCGATTTCTCGTGGCCAAAAACCCCAGACCCCCAAGTGTACCGGAGTTTATTAATTCTGGGGCGATTTTCGACTTGGCAACCATTCCTCATATTATAGTATTAGATTTACTTTCATGTTAATTCATTATGAAGATTTGCTCACGTTTTAGCTTCGTGGAATAAACGAGAAAAAACAAAATAATTATCACCTTCTTGATGACAACAATTTGGCACTGCTCTTTGAATGTGATTCCAAAACAGCGCATTAAAATTTCGGGAAGGTTGAATAATTAATCAATAAATTTTCGCCCCTTCAGCCAAAAATACCATATACAAACACATGCATCAGAATTATAGGATATTTTTGGACTTTGAAAATAATGAATTTATTTGTAACTATTTGCATTTTAAAAAACTTCCAATAAAATTAGATTTGAAACAAATATCCTGTAGCATTCTCTTTTTCCCCCAACACTATGATTCACTCATTACACGCCGCCCTCTGGCGAGTGCTTAGAGAGACAGTCAGTTAAGCCTCTGTTATCGTTATGTGTTGACGTGTTTTTTGTCCACTCGTGTTTTTTGTCCAATGTTTGTGTCTGTGTGTAACGTAACATTATATGTTTTAATAATAAATTATTGTTACACAAGAAGGCTTATCTTGATTAGAACCCACCAGCCACCGGTCACATTGGCGCCCAACGTGTTTTAATTGCGTTTACATTGACGCCCAGCATTTAATTGCGCCCTCCGCATTGCCGCGCAAGCGTGCTTTTAAATTTCAGCCTTCAAAAAACAGAGTAAAAGTTCCGAACACAGAGGTTTGGCTCAATTTTTTCAGGTAAAAGCAATTCGAATGCACACCCTGTGCAAGATTTATCTTCATTGGATTATGTTAATTCCCCGCCCTGGAGGAAAAAGGCTTTCTATTGTCAAACGGTTGTGTTAGATCCCATCGTTGCTTCATTAAATGATAAGTACTTATTTTTGTTTCAATTTTTGAATGCTTTATTTCTTTTGCCATCCTGGAAAAGAATACCATACTCATTCATGCGTTTAGATTAAATAAATTTGTGTTAATTTGCCACACCCCTGGCATATGTATACTACTGTTGAATAAAACTCATGATATAACAGTCAATTTAAAGTTTTGTAAAAGCAGTTCTTTAAAAGCTTTTCTCATCTATATGCAGATTTTCTATTGATGTTAAAAAGTTATATTTGTTTGGAAAAATATTTCTTTCAACCTAATAATCTATAGTTTAAGTTTCATTTGTCAGTTTTGGTTTCGGAACGAAACGCAAATGTTGCTCTTTTGCGTAGCCATTATTCGGCGCACCAAATGTCTGCTTCCCTCCCCCCTTCTCTCTCTTCGCTTTTCGGAATATTAATGTAATACACCGGATACAGAAAAAGAATCTGAATGATTCATTTATGATATCATATTAAATGAGTAGATACCCACTGATCTTTTATTACTGGAGCAAATAAATAAAATAAAAGGGAAAGATCTTTTCGGATTGTGGTTTCAAAGATTTAATGTGTGTATATATATAAAAAAAGTGATCATTATTTCTGTCAGAACTGTTCTGTATTTCATTTTTTAAGCGCATGGTATAGAAATATATAAATATCTTTTTCTTTTTATGAGTATTCGTACAACTTTTCATGATTATTCTTGATTTGATTATTCTTTAAGAAATGACATGTTAATAAATTTTGGTAAATATTATTTTATTGAAGAATTAAATATAATCACTGGAAATTTTAAAATGTTATGATAACATTCTAGAAAGAAATTCATATGGTTTAACCGATTACAATAATTTAAAACTTTATATTGTTATGAAATTGATATTATCTTTAATGAATCTTGTGCATTTGTGTTTATTTTTGTAAATTATTTAGTGATTGCAAGTGTTCTTTTATACTCTTAAATTTCTTTTAAATATAATGTAAAAGACGTGATTTTGTGAACAACGGAAAGGTGTTGTGTACAAGTGCCTAAACCTAACAACAAGGATGAGTTTCTTGGGTAAGGGTCTTAAAGCCGATCTCATCTTTGTGGCTGAGGAAATGGGTATTGAAGTCCTGAAAGATGCGCGTCTCCCCGACATAAAAGACTTAATAATACACAGTACAAACTACGATGAAGACTTTGTGCGAGAATTCCTAAAATCGGTGATCGGTGAAAGGATTGCCGCAAAAGAGGAAGAAAAAGTTTCTCATGAAAACGCATTTAAATTAGAAAAACTTCGTTTGGAATTAGAAGTCCAAAAACTTGGACAGCTATCGCCTTCAAGTTCCGTCGCTGCATCACCAAATCAACTAAATTTACAACTCAAGAGTCTAATCCCTGAGTTTGACCCTCAACAAGATGACATGTCACTGTTTATCAATGTCTTTCAAAAACAAATGAAATTTTTAAAAATAGATAAGAAAAATTGGGTAGCATATTTACTTGGCGTCCTGCCAAATGAAGTTGTAAAAATTATTTCAAGAGAATCTGAGGAAAAAGCTCAAGATTTCGAACATATAAAAGCTATGCTTTTAAAAAGATATAAATTAAACGCAGAGAAATTGCGACATCTTTTCGCAACTCATAGATAAAACCCAGAAAAATCTTGGAAGGATTTCCATTTTGAGTTAAGAAATTACTTTGAAGGATGGTTAGAAGAACTGAATATCCAGGACTTTGATAAGCTGAAGGACTTGATGATCCTCGATCAAATGAAAAAACGTGTCCCTCCGGAAGTAAAGTACCGTTTCTTGGATGTATGGTGTGAATGGGTCACTCCCGATGACCTAATAGAGAAACTGGACACCTTCAACAGTCTGCGCCCAAACAGTAAAGAAACACAAGCCTACAAGTCGGAAAACTTCAAGAAACCAGCTGATTATGGAAAATCAAATAGAAATAAGACTTTTAACGCTAAAGGCCCAAAGTTTCAAAATGAACATAATTCTAATCAACTGTCTCTCTCTGGGATTCCCAGTCAAAGTAGGCGGTATCCCGGGGTCCCCAGTCAAAGTAGGCGGGACTCCATTAACAAAGACAGAGTACACGAACGAAATAATGAGAGACTTGAAGAGGACAGAAGACCCCTGAACTGTTGTGGCTGTGGAGCTCCTGGAATAATCAAAGCAAAATGTCTCACATGCAACCCAGCATTGAAACTAAACCCTGCTGTATCGTCAAGTCTCAATCATATGAACTTTTAAAGTTTTTCAATGGAGGATAAACAAATAAGCATCATTGATATCTCTGTCTGTGACACTCATGCAGCTGTTTGTGCCGACACAGGTGCAACACATTCAGTAGCTGGAGAAAAGCTATTTGAGCTTCTTAAGAAGAACGGCTTGAAATTCAAAAGCCAAGTTATAGATATGACACTAGCTGATGGCCAAATTCAGAAAACGGAAATACTCACTACAACTGTAGACATTACGGTTAAAGGTAAAAGTATTCCGACAGAACTCATTGTATTAAAAAACGCTCGAGGAAACAGAACTCTTCTAGGTGTTGACTTTTTGAGTAAAGCAGGAATCATCCTGGATCTCTGCAACAGTCATTGGTATTTCTCAGAATCTCCGCGAATCAAATATGATTTTATTAAAACACCACCTGACATAAACGCTCTGTTGGCAGTTCCTGCTACTCCAAATCCCTGTGATCTTCTTGAAAATGAAGGAACAAATCTTTCGTATGAACAAAAACGTCGCCTCAACTCCCTTCTCGTAGAATACGAGACATGCTTTCAACCAGGGGGAGAGCCTACACCTTTCATCGAATACAAAATTGATACTGGAGATAAGCTTCTTGTTGCAGTACCTCCTTACAGGTTGTCTCCTGCCAGACAAGAGATTTTGAAGAAGGAAATCGATTCACTTCTCGCCTCTGGAGTAATCGAAGAATGCGATTCTCCCTATGCCGCTCCAGTAGTGCTAGTTCCAAAACCCAACGGTGATTTTCGTCTTTGCGTGGATTACCGGAAGCTCAATGCGATTACAAAGCCTGATCCCTATCCTCTTTCTCGGATGGATGACCTATTGCAAACCGCAAAACAAACAGCTTACATGTCTACCATTGATTTAAAAAATGGATGCCATCAAGTTCAAATGTATCCTCCTGACAAAGACAAAATTGCATTTGTTTGTCAATTTGGAATTTACAGATTTACAAGGATGCCGTTTGGATTAAAAACAGCACCCGCGACTTTCCAAAGACACATGGACATTTTCCGAAATGGCATTAAAGTCAAGACTTTAGCATATTTAGATGATTTGATTGTTATATCTTCTACATTTGAAGAACATCTTGAAGATTTACGTCAAGTATTTGATCGCCTGAAATACTTTAAATTGCATGCTAATAGAAACAAATGTAATTTCGCTTGCCCCAAAGTAAAATATTTAGGTCACTATATCACCAAGGCTGGTATTGAAGTTGATCCTGCAAAAGTTGAAGCAATAGTAAAAATTCCTCCTCCCAAAAACACAAAACAAGTCCAAAGTTTTTTGCAAACCTGCACTTAGTATCGTCGTTTTATACATCAGTTTGCAGAAATTTCTCGCCCATTAAGCAATCTTACTAAGAAGAAAACCACATGGAAATGGGGCGAAGAAGAGCAGTGTGCATTCGATGCATTAAAAGAAAAACTAATTTCGCCACCGGTTCTAAAACAAGTCGATGACACTAAACCATTTGTTATCCGAACAGATGCCTCAAATTATGCTCTAGGAGCCATCCTTATTCAAGGAAAAGGCGAAGAAGAACATCCCATAGAGTATGCGAGTCGTTTACTTACTTCCTCTGAAAGAAATTATTCTACAACCGAGAGAGAAGCATTAGCAGTCGTATGGGCTCTCGAAAAGTTCCGAGGTTACATAGAAGGTGCCCAAATTACAGTTGTGACTGACCATCAACCCTTAAAATGGCTGTTGAGTCTGAAATCACCAACAGGCCGATTGGCAAGATGGGCTTTACAGTTGCAATCATTTGACCTGACAATAGAATACATTCCTGGTAAAGCTATGTTATAGCTGATATGCTCTCGCGACCTGTATGTGTTCACAACAATTCTAATTGTGAATTATGCACTATATCTATCGATTTGCCATTAAGAAAGGCAAGTGATATGCGTGAAGAACAGTTAAAAGATGACGATTTGAAGAAAATAATAGACTATTTCGAAAACAATGATAAAGATGAAAATTTTGCTAACTGGTTAAACCGAGGTTACCTTATGAGTAATGGTTTACTCTATCGCTACTCTCCAGATTCTGAATCTGAAGAAGCACAATTAGTTGTCCCAAAGCAAGAAAGGGAAAGAGTTCTTAGAGAACACCATGATGCCCCTACAGCTGGACATTACGGCACTGAAGATACTTATAATAAAATAGCCTCACGATACTATTTTCCTGGAATGAAATCCTACATTTCAGAATGGATAAAGCATTGTCCAGAATGCAACCGTTACAAGGCTAACAACCAAAAGCCTGCTGGATTGTTAAGAACTCAAGTATAATCTCAAAGATTCGTGATAATTTCGATTGACTTGTTTGGTCCTCTACCCCGGACGGCTTCAGGAAAACAGTGGATTTTTATTGTGGCAGACTGTGCTACAAGATTGGTTGAATTATTCCCTCTTGCTCATGCCACCGCGCATGAATGTGCTACAACATTAATAGAAGAGGTGTTTATGCGGTATGGCATACCTAGAAGAATCATCAGTGATAACAGATCACAATTCATTAGTTACGTACTTCAACAAATCTGTTGTACTCTCAATATAGACCAATGATTAATTCCAGTCTATTTTCCCCAAGCAAACCCTGTCGAAAGGAAAAACAGAGACCTAAACCTCGTCTAGCAATACTTGTGGGAGATGAACATGATACCTGGCATTCGAAACTCCCTGTAATTCGATTTGCCATGAATACAACTATTTGTGATACTACAGGACATACTCCTGCCTTCCTACAATTTGGAAGAGAACTGCGCACTGTTGACGATGTTGTGCAAAATTTCAAAGCCGTGGTTGAAAATGATAACTTTGTTCCAGAGATAACCCCATATCTCAAAAGATTTGCACATATCACTAATGATATACGAGACCGAATAGAAAAGAAGCAAGATCAACGGAAGAAATACTATGATAAAAATCGAAGAACTGTTTATTTTTCTACTGGTGATAAAGTTTTGGTAAATTTGCATCCTATTAGCAAAACCAAAAACAAGAAGACTTCAAAGTTTATGCCCAAACGTGATGGTCCATACCTTATACTAATTCAGAAGTCGCCAACATCATATGTTATTTCTAGTCTTGACAAGCCGTCAGAAACTATTGCAACCTATCATGTTTCTGCACTTTCGCCTTTTAAAGATGTGGTTTCAAAGCTAATTGCTCCACTCAGAAAGCGAGGTCGACCACCAAATATCACTGTGGCACCCCATGCCACAAATCAAGACGCTTCATCTGCACCAAAAATCACTGTGGCACCCCATGCCACAAATCAAGACGCTTCATCTGCACCAAAAGTCACTGTGCCACCCCATGCCACAAATCACGACGCTTCATCTGAACCAAAAATTACTGTGACACCCCATGCCACAAATCAAGGAACTTTGTTTGTGCCAAAATCTTCTCGGCTTTAACCCTTTACCCAGATAAACCAAAGGCCAACAACAAGAACAGACTGCAACAAGAGCTCCTACTTCTAGTGCTGGCTACTTGCCGGGACGTCGGCGCAGCCAGAGGGGGAGACTATAGCACTCTCTTTTTCTGCCTACACTATGATTCACTCATTACACGCCGCCCTCTGGCGAGTGCTTAGAGAGACAGTCAGTTAAGCCTCTGTTATCGTTATGTGTTGACGTGTTTTTTTGTCCACTCTCTGTTTGTGTCTGTGTGTAACGTAACCTTATATGTTTTAATAATAAATTATTGTTACACAAGAAGGCTTATCTTAATTAGAACCCACCAACCACCGGTCACAGTCCCTATTTTTCATAAATTTATAAACAGTCTTTTAATTGTATTGCGTTTGTAGACTATCTGTAGGTTTTTACTGCGGAACTTATAGCATTTTCTTCGGAAAATTGCTTTTCCTAATAGGCGTCAATTTATTTATTCCCAGATCTATATTGCATTATTTATAGATTACATTATTTTGGATCTAAATTACATTATATTAATTTTATACACAGATCTTTATTACATTATTTATAAATTACATTATTTTAGATCTATATTACAATATTTATAGATTACATTATTTTAGATCTATATTATATTATTTATAGATTGCATTATTTTAGATCTATATTACATTATATTTATTTTATACGCAGATTGGGATAATATCTCCAAAGCATATACTTCCGATTTACTTTGCAGATATTATCCCATCCTGGTAAATGGATGCATCCTGTGACAATAGATATTTTATGTTGCTTACAAACACTACAGACCAAAGGTTTATTTAGTTTCATTCTGCTGGGTTCCTAGTCACGTTAGAAATTTAGGCAATGAAGGCTCTGACTAGGCTACCAAAGCAGCTTCTGGTTTACGGCAGATATCAATTCCATATCGGGATTTAAAACTTAGAATTGCCTATTACATGCATTCCCTTTGGTAGGAGTCTTGGGATCTGGCGACTCATAATAAGCTTCATTTCATTAAACCGCGTATTGATTCATGGTCCATAGTTTCTATAAAAACGACTGACGGGAAATTGACTCGACTTCGCATCGGTTCATACCCGTTTCACTCACAAATATCTATAATTCGGAGAGAGAGCGCTCCTGCAATTCTGATTTTACTGTCGCACATATCCTAGCTGAGTGCCCAAACTTTAATTCTCATCGCATGATATATTTTAAATCAACTTCACTTAACATTTGAGAATTAATGGGAGAATCTCCCCAACAGAATACATTTAACTTAACTGACAAACAAAAGCTTCAAAGCTGAAACCAATAGGGAAAAAAAAGAGAAAAAAAAATACCCCTAAGATTTTTGAGAAAACAATCAATTTCTATTCCTTTTTACTACATTAATGATAACGTATTTTTAATACAATTTATTTCTAAAATTTTTGCACTTTCATTTAACATGACTTGTTTGATGACTTTCATTTAATTTAAAATTTTGCACAATTAGGAAATATTGCCGACAGTACAGCATTGCAATATTTTCGTATTTTAATAATCAATTATTATCACTGTTTAGTTTAGTTATACTAATTTCCTGTTTTATAGCTACTCTAGGTTTTTTATTGTCAAATTTGTAATTTTTAGTCGTGGTCAGATGATGAGGACGACGCCTGAGCGATCCCACGCTCCACACCACTCCAGCGGAAGAACGTTTCTCTCGGAGGGATTTAACGTGCTCTATACTCAATTACAAGACGATTCTTCGGTGGAATCGCGTCACGAAACCCTCCAATTCTGAAGCTGAGACCTTGCCACCAGGCCACCGCGATTCCTAATTAATGCCCCTGAATTATGATTCTATACAAATGATGTCATCTGGTACTTATTTTGGACAAGTTACAGAAAAAATATTTTTATTCAATTCCTACTTAGGTCAACAAAGAACAATTTTATTTTAGTTACTTTTTAACAAATAATTAAGTATCAAAAAATGATTGAAATTCGCAGGAATTGAGCTCGCATTCTTCACCTTCTCACGCAAAAAATACTGAAATTTTAGCATTTTACCAATTGAGCTACTGCCTGTTGATTTGAATTTTCATTACAAACTGCTAAAACTCTATTTAAATATTAAAAATGAATTTAATTCAATGAATGAATTAATATTTGGAAAAGAAAACTATATCAACATCAACAATCAACCACTACAAGTTTTAAAAACCTGTATTTGAACTCGAGTGGAGGAATAAAAAGTATTTTATCAACGATTGACAATTTGAACAAAATATCTAAATAAATATATACGGGGAGAGTGTGAATTAATAATAGGAAGCAAAAAAAGGGATTTATTTCGATATTCCATTATAATTGCAATGATGAAATATACATGAAAAGTTGGGAAGTAGAAAATAATGAAATTAAAAATGATCTCCTTTTTAGTACTTTATTAAAAGAGTATTTTCAGAGTTCTAATAATAATATATTAATTATAATATAGACTACTGCCAGAAGATTTTGTAACTTCTGTTAAAAGAGAAATAAAGAAGCTTTATGTCTTCTTACCTTTTGAAAGAATCGACGATTTCAACATTGGCTTCTACAATAACCTTTCATTGTAACATTTTATTCGACTTTGATTGAAAGTTTCTATAAAGACATAGGAAGCCATTTTAAAAATAAGTTGTCAAGCAATGAAATGTGTCCTTTCAGTTGTAGGTCTTTAAGAATTGTAATGTTACATTTCCACGCTTTTTGGTTTTTATTTTTAAGAAACCCAGACAATGAAAAAAAAATTATTAGAAAATCTCCAGTTTATCAATCAAGATTCTTGTATGAAAACAGACGTTATCAGAAAGAGGAAATTTGATGCTTAATAAATTGAGTTTTACGAGGACGAACAGTTTAGAATAGTTTATGCGAATTCTGTTTCCTTAGATAAAAATCAAAAAGAGAAGTTTAATAAAGTCGAATGTTAACGTTGATTCAAGAATGTTTTAAATGACATACACTGCAATCTTAAATTTCCGATTATATGAAGTAAGAATAAATTTAACATTAATACTGTTACAAACTTCCAATTTAAATTGTTCTTATTATAGAATGTAAATCATCAAACGACAAATATTCCTACGAAATGTTTTATTTTCTTTCTTAAATGTTTTCACTGCATTTGAACGTTTTTTAATACAAAAATGCAGACGATTTTTTTTTTCTCCTTTTAAATATATATTTGATTTAGAGCTTATTCTTTACATTCGTTAAGAATTATTCAAATCCAATAATATTTTTAAGTAATTATGCGATTCACTAAATAAGGATGTTTATAAAAGTTATTTGTTTGTCTAACATTGTTCCCTACCATTACATTCTTTATAACAACTTTACTAACAAAGTTCGAGGATTTTTTATTTATTTATTTGAACTTAAGCGATAGCGACATTATTAAAGCAGTATTTATACCCTTGAATGTCGCTGTCATTGTTTTAAGAGAATGTAATCGTAATTTTTCTACTTTAAAAAGTTATTTTTATGTGTTTGGCTTCTCAAAGGCTATTGATGAACTAAGTCCATATATTTTATGCAGTATTTATCAAAAGATAATGATTGATAGAATTAAGGTATTGTTAAATTTGGAATGAATATTTTAAGTCTTTTGCATTACATTTATATATTACATTTATTATTCATAAATAAAACATATCGGCAGCAGAACACAATTTTTGGAAAGCAAGAAAAAAAATCCTTTAAATTACACATTTCATACTTAATGATGAAATATTTTGAATTTATCAATAGATACCGAAAACAACTTAATTCAATTATTTATTACCTCCTATTCACCTTGTGTTTTGATCTGTATATATTTTGAAAAACAAATTCTTTCAGATTTTAACAAAATAAGCAATGTTAAACTGCAACATTAATTCATTGAATAAGGACTGTTTTTTCAATATTTGTACATTAATATCATATTCTATTTTAAATCTATCTTTTTATCAAACCGCTCTCTTACAACTGGTCATATTGCAAATAGAAAAAAAAAAATCCTCGCATCTCCCTATAACCTTGCGAAAACAAACGGAACTTAATTAATTAAAATTATAAGCTGAAAGATCTAACTGTTTTTAATTTAAATACGATGGTAAAACAGAAATAAAAGACGATTGTTGAAATAATATTAGAAAATTCTTTAAATATTAATATTTTGAGCAAAGCTATTTATATTTTTGGCATCTTTTACTTAGTAGACGATTTATTCCACAACGGTAAATTTTTTTCAACGATAAGAATTTTATTCAAATTTTTTGTTCTTGCATTTAGTAACATAATGTCATATAAAGAAAATGCATTAATATATTTCATGCTTTGGAATTTTTTCTCTTTTGTATTTAAGTCGTCAAAATGAGCAAATGTTTTTCAGATGTCAATTAAATATATTCAAAATTTTAATATATTATTATTTTTAACGCCATCTATTTTTTTTTATTTACTCACTTTTTATAACATTCATCAACTGATTCAATAATTAATTTTTTTTCACAAATTATCCTTTAAGGTCAGAAATTCCGCTTTTGTAAAGCTTATCAAATAAATAATTGAGAAATGCATCAAAAAAATTTTAAATTTTATGTAACTAAACTTTATTTTTAAGTTATATGACAATGAAAGTTATTTTTTATGATGACAGAATATCTTTATATATTAACGTATCATCTGAAATTACTTGTATTTTCTTGTAGTGAAAAATTTTAAAAGTTTTTCGAAGTGTGTTCGTGTTAAAGGCAAAGACGATTACAAGGTAATGAAGCAAATAGAGCATTTATTATGTTACAATCCCAAAAATCGACTCTTCATTCTCCAAAATTTTATTTGTCATGCTCGCAAAATTAAAGATTCATAAAGTGATTCTGAGTTACTTTTCGATCAACCATCGTACTTAATTACAAATACTAGCAGACATAGTACGAGTCACAAGAGTTTGAAGATGATTTAAAAATACATCTTTACGATATCGAATGGCAACAGAAATGAATGATTGTTTTGAAAGGTTTAGAATTTATAAATGTTAAAGAAAATTTCTACGTTATTATATCAGTTTTGTAATTATTTGTGGAACTACTTTGATATACACCTCCAAATTGGAAATTTGGCGACTTTTTTTCTCACCAAGCAAAATATTTGTTTTTGGCGGCTTTTTTTCTTGCCAAGATAATACAAATTATACATAAAAAATTAATAAATAATACAATGAATACATAAAAAATACAAATAAATGTCACTGAATAACAGATTATACACAATTTAAAAAACCGGAAAGCTGAAAAAACCTAAATTGGCAACACCAAAATAAGAAACAGCAACCCTAAATAGTCCGAAGGGAGTGCCAGATTTGGAGTGTAATTTTTTGGGGTGTATGTCAAAGTTGTACTTTATTTGTGATTATAGAATTCTAGCTTAACCCCTTCCAGTAAAATGACGAGCATTGCTCGTCATTGTTTTTTTATGCCATATAGCACAATGACGTGCTATACTCGTCATGCGACTTAAGTTACTGTTGAATATGATAATAAGTTCCGTTTAAAATTTCTACTGCACTGTATTTGGCAGCCCTTTTGTCACTTATGCTGATATCATAGATCTCTATAATATCATTTACTGTTAGTTTGTCTTGGTACAAGTTACGACGAAATTGCTGCTAGTTAGTGTATTTCATTCTTATAAGCAGTTAGCGTTAACATCTTTTTTACTAGAGAAAAATTATGCTGCGAAATAAACACAGTAACTAATAAGAATTGTGCACATCATGAAGATCAAAATCATTGGAATGAGCCAGAAGGAAGCATCTGGAAATCTGAAGAAATACACATACATATACCTGAAACTGATAATGAAATGAATAATAGGGAAATATTACCAAGAAATCGCATACATATTGAAATACTAATATGTGATTGCGATAAATGCTATGGAATCGTATACACATCATCGGAATGGATTTGATAATGCACTTGAGGTAAAGATAATTTACGAGAGTAAAAGATAGAAGCTGATTTAAAAGATAAAACTATTGGAAAATCTGAAAACATTAGAGATTTTTCAAGAGGTGTTTTAATATGAATTTACGAATTACAATTATATCCATGTCAATAGCATAATTTTAATTAACAATATGTAAGAATTATGAAAAAAAAGTTTTTTAAATAAAAAATAAATGGCAATTTTGCTCACGATGTTACATTATTAAATCTTACTGGAAAGGGTTAAGAAAGACTCCTTAGCGGTCGCATAATTTTGAAGAAAATGGCCATAAATGTGGCTATTTTTTATTTAAGAAAATTATACAAAACTGAGTGTATGTACAATATTTGCATTCAGTTTTAATTTTTTAATTCATTTTGAACTTGAAATAAAAAAAAAATATCAGAAAAGTCAACATTCAGTGTTATTTTGACTGAATGTTAGTTTCCCAACAAAGAGAGAAAAAAAAATATGTGTTTTAAGCATTCAAACATAATTTTATTGCATTTACACATAATGTAAATAAATACTAGTCATTTTTTCTTGTGTGATAAATTTTAAAGCATGAGACGCATAGGCCAACATCACAATCAGGACAATAGTACCGAGTTTCCTTTCTGCTGACATCTATTTAAAACTAGCCGCCTTTGGCGACCAGCTGGTTCGCCATGAGTAATTCGTTCTAAAATTTTCAATTAAATCACATATTCATTAGCCTTGAAGTAATTCCGGACATGTATTGGCCTGAAATAAATATTTTCTTTAAGATGATGGACGGAAAGTTCTAAAAGTACACCTTTTCCTAATAATATTCTTTAATTTTATAAATCAGTCAGTTTGAACCATCGGTTATGCTTCCAAAATATTAAAAAAAAATTCGATGATGTTGCCAAAATATTAAATATGTTTTTTTAAAGAAAGCGAGAAAGGGAAAAAAATATTAAATTAATGATACAGATATTGCAAACGATAGCATAAATATGCCATTAAGTCGGGATTTCAATGCATATCCTGTCAAAATTCAATCAAGTTTACCGTATATGAAGAAGATTTATTGAGTTAATGGTATACGTATTGCAAACAATTGTAGAAACCTTTGCTTTGCATTTATTTTTCAAAGAAAATATCACATTTTATATTTATTTTATTTTATCGAGTCACGTGCTGAAAGTTGCATTTCTTTAGATTTATTTTGCGATGATAGTTTTTTTTTTATTTGAACTTCCGGCATTCTTTTATTTTATCCAGTCACGTGATAAAAACATGTTTAAAATATTTCTTTAAAAATTCTTTAAAAATAGAAGCTTACGTTATAAATTAAAAACACTAATACCGTTAGAAAGCTAATTTCTTTATCTTTAAATTGATATAAAAATCATACTTGTGCAATAATATTTTCGGAAGTTACAGCGGAAAAACGTCGAAATTTCGCTTAAATTTTAATTAATTCAAATTCTAATTAAAAATTCGAAAAAAGGGCTCCGAGGTGCACATTCCGGACCTCCAAGGTATACATGTACCAAATTTGGTAGCTGTAGGTCCAACGGTCTGGCCTGTAGAGCGCCAACACACACACACACACACGCACACATACACACACACACATTGAGCTTTATTATAAGTATAGATAAATGAACTTTCTCTAAAAACATTACAAATAGTCTAGGGCAGCCATCTGACGTATATATTGAGAAATAAACATGATTCTGGGCTTGATTTTTTAAATATTTTTGGCGTATTACTTTTGAATACGCCAGCCTGGAAATATCACGGGCTCGAGAAATATTGGTAGAAATTTCACCCCGTCATTTAAAAGGGAGCGAGAAGGAAGGGGTTAAACTGTTATTTTAATCTAACCCAAAATGCGAATTAAATGGAATAACTACGCAGTATTTCCAGAACCACCTATTTCAGTCATACAATCCAATAATTCATTTTCTCACCACTCATCGCATATGAAGCCACGGAAGAAGAAAAAAAAAAAAAAAAAAAAAAAAAAAAAAACTCGCTATGGCATTCCGGAAATTATTATTTACTTGACACACAGACCTACAGACCTCTTTCCGATCCTTTCTTCACCCCTTCCCTACCCCCCCCCCAAAAAAAAGTGAGAAAAAAATAACTACAAAAAATTCACTCTCTTCTGCTATTTTTGAAACCCTCTTCTTTCGTTGCCAGAAACAAAATAATAATAACGAATAGAAAGTTAAAAAAAAAAATCTTCACGAAGAGTTGAAGTGTTTTAAATCCAAACTAACAAAAAATTGCTCTCGCCGAAATCCAAATCCGTCTTCTTCACTTAAGACTGTCACTTTTAGACGCGATTCTTGTTTGTTCCTGGCTTTCGGGGTGATTTATTCTGTCGCTCTGTCAAAAAGCCGCGCGGAGCAAAACAACCGCGAGGAATCAGTGTCAGGTACTTACGTTTTCGCATAGATGCGGACTGATAAAAAGATGCATTTGGGCGGCTCTGAAAAACAGTTACTTATGTCCCCCTTCCCCCATCTAATAAATATATTGGTGTTTATAGGAGTTAGTACTAATTGCCCAGGATTCTGTCGAGGTTTCGTGTTTATAAGGTTTCTTTGAGAATGCCGAATGAATGTGAGACAAATTGCGATCCTGTAAAGGCTCGTGTTTTTTTTTTTTTTTTTTTTTTTTTTTTTAAATGTAATATATAAAAAGGAAATATTGTAATTTTTTGAAAATTCAACTTCGAAATTTTGACCAATTTTCTCGTTTTATTCCTTTCAGAGTCATGTCTGCCTGTAAAAATGAAATGATTACTAATTATTATTAAAAAAATTATGAAATTATGTCTGTCTGTGAAAATGCTAGCTTAAAAACGCTTTGATTTAGATGTATAAAATCTGGTATGGGATATCTGTAAGATTTTAATTTTTGTGGGTCTAATTTTGAACGAAATCCATTCAGATGGCATCTATGTAATAGATGAAATCAGTTGAATTCGCTAATTGCTTAAAGCAGAGGTGTCCAAACTACGGCCCGCGGGCCAAACCCGGCCCGACAAGTGATTTTATCCGACCCGCGGAGGGTTTTAAAACATAATGATGTTTTCGCCCAAACCTTTTCATTTTCATAAAGGTATATCGAAAAACTACGTGGCCAACAAAACGGAGTTGTTGTACTTGACCAAACACAAATGTCTATCGCGCTGTTAAGTTATAAGACTAAATAAAAAAATATATTTCGGTAACTCAAACATAAAAGAAATTTTATACGCATGTGAATTTTGACGATAAGCAGAAAGCGGGTGCGAACAAACTTTTTCTCGAATGAAGTATCTCAAATAAAAATACAGAGCAAATTTATCTGCTGATCATTTGCAGTCATTGCTTATGATTGGTGTAACAAATTTTGATCCCAACTATAAAGACATTCTTAAACAAACAAAAGAAAACAGTTTCATCATTCGCATTAGAAGTTGCATGAAAATATTTCAATTTATATAAAATAATTATATAATTATACTTTGTTTGTTTAATATTTTGTATTTTCAAGTTACAATAAAATAGTATTAATTAATAGTATTTAATGCTAGTTTACTCATAATTATATTTTTCAATTTGTATATACATGTGGCCCGTATAACATGGATCTAATTTTGATCCGGCCCGTGCCACGAAAAGTTTGGACACCTCTGGCTTAAAGCAAAGAGCTAGAAGTATGAAATTTGAGACTAAGTTTTGACATCTGTTGTTTCCAATGGTAGTTGTCATTGGCAATCCGCTGTTAACGATTTTAAACCTTTAACTTGGATTAAGCATTTCCACAGAATCTATTGTCCCATCGGCGAGTTATTTGGCGATTAATCCCTGGTAAATAGATGCGTTTGCGATTTTTTAAAAAATATTAGATATTATTATTACCAATGGCACTTTACAAGCCCACCGATCAACAGTCACCGATATCAGCCTAATTTAGTGTCCCTTGTTTTTCAGTAGCGCCAACTAGGGCCTAGAGTACGCCTTAGCCACTTCATGCTTCTTGCACAACCCCTTTTTACAGGGGGGAGCACATTCACAGATATAACACAATAACAACCATGCCCGAACCGGAACTCGAGCCCTGGACTCTCAGAACACCAGAAAGACAAGCTACCCTTAAGCCAGGAGTTTTTATATCTAAAGTATAGATGTCATACTTTGAATCAAATTTCAGTAGGTTGATCATTTGTCAGAATGTACATTCTCAGGGATGTAAACGCTATAATTCAAAAATAAGACGACGTAGATAAATGAACTTTGGTATGAATTCATATGACTACAATCTTAGTTTTAAGTCAAATCTTGTTTGTAATCAGTCGCAAAGAAGGTCTTAAAAATACAAATTCAATTTTATGATACTTGTGTATCAACTGCATGCCAGCGATTGAGATAAAATTCCCAAATATTCTAGATACAGTAAGAACTCTATATTCACGCTAAAGATTGAGCTTTCGCAAGCATGGCTAGCTAGTGAAATGCAATCAATACACAAGCACAGATTTTCTTTATTATATTACAAATCATATAACTCTCATGGCGAAGGCGGGGGTGGAGATAGAAATTTAAACACTTGTGGCCAGATTCGGCCTTCTCTATGAAGCGGCCCGGGAGCAAGAAATCATTTGGGGCCTTAAATTTTTAGTTAAAAAAAAGATCGTTTCCATATTTATTTAATAATGCGTGAATTTGTTTTTGCTATTAATTAATCGAGGAAAACTAAAAATTTTCCAGTTTCTTTTTTGGTACTTAATGGCCCCCAGATGGTTGGCCCTGTTTGTCTTGTCGAAGGCTCACGATTTTATCCGGAGGAAGATTATAACACCTTATTAAATAGCATGCGAGACTATTATTGCTGATTTGGTAAAAAAATGCAATAGTAGCAGGGGAGCCATTAAAATACTTACATACATCAATCATTCGCTATCTTTGCTAATTTGTAATGGGAAATTACTACATTTCTTTAACTTTAAATTAATTAAAAATCTAATTTAGAATCTTAATGAGCATCTGCTCACACATAATTTTAACAATGGTTTCATTTTTTTAGGAGAACTATAATGTAGGGATTCATCAAAATCTGGAAAAAACGTTTTAATAATTATTTGTTTCCTTTTTTTTTTTTCTATTTTTTTATAGAGAGAATAAAAACAGTATTAGAATAATTATATTCATCGAACAATGAAAAATGTTATCATAATAAAAATATTGTTTATCATTTTAAACTAATTTTAATAAAGTTTCCATTAGTTTAAATTAACTATTCAAATTAGTTTTTATAATTTATTTAACTAATAAATAACCACAGAACGTTTATTTTTCAAATACGTCGTGCTGCCATCTGCAGGCATATAAAGAGAGTAATAACTAATGTTTTATAATGGAAATATAATTCATATAAATGATAAATATTCTCAAACTATTGCAAAATCTTTTAAACTTAAAATTCAGAGCAATAAATTAAAAAAATTAATTAGGGCTTCATTTATTTAAGTAATACTTAATCGCCATAAAAAGAAAGAAACAGAGCAATTAAATTTGTTTATTCGCAATTTTTAAATAGTTTTAGTCGAAATAGTTAAGACTGTACAGAGTTCTATAATTCATACAAATTTTTAAAATATATTGTACATCTTTGGATTGAGTAATAGCTTCATATTACTTTCATTTTTATTAAGAACTAGCCGCTTTTGGCTCGTTTAAAATTATCAGTTAAATACTTTCACTGATAACGTCATCGTCATTAACGAATTTTGTACGTCATTGTTAATTAAATGCTTTATGTCAGTTGTTATTGTCAAATAAATACTTTATGTGATTTAACTTTTATCAGGTACTTCATCAAAATATTTTTAAAGTTCAAATTTTTATAGTTATATAATTTACTTATGCAGTAATAAAGGCCTTTAGCCGTAATGTATTATATGCCTCTCTAATTATCAGTCAGCTCTCGTAAAATTTCATCGTTAAATTAAAGTGGAAATGATTAAATTGCAAATTGATATAAAAACATTTTTTTACGAAACCAAGCATTTTTTTAAAAACTTAAGTAAAAGAGAATCATTATGTGTACTACAGAATAATTACAATAATGTATGTAATATTTTAAGAATTATTCAACAAAAAATATATAGATTTCTTATAAAATTCAAGTTTTAGTGTTACTTTCAAAAAGATTTAAATGATGCGAATAGTAATATTTTATTACATTTTGGTTTATAAATATAATGAAAAAAATATTGTCTAAATTTTATACATATTTTAGTTATAAGGATTCATATTCTACGAAATATTTTTGTCACTTCAATTTTTAAATAAATAAATGAAGGTTTCTATCTTTTACTATGAAATTTGATAGACATATGGTGTTTTGAATAGAAATGTTTGGATCATTCAACATTTGCATTCTTAGGCCAGTCAGTCTTGAGAAATCCTGGAAGTTGATAGGAGTAACATCTTTGGAATGGTCGATGAAGTGCTTTAAAACTACGACGAAGTTTTTAATGAATAGTAATCTTCATATATTCATAAATCAGTCAATTTTAGAGACTGAGTTGATTGAATATCTCTTTCGGATTGGAAATGCGATCATTTTTTTTTTTTAATGTGATAAGATTGTAAGGTGAATACACACTGACAGCTTTCTTTTAACTTCATATTTTTTTAAATGCAGTCCACTATGAACTTCATTTCATACTAAAGAAACCTTGATATTATATATTTTAAATTGTAATTAAACCAACAGGAATAGTCTCAAAAAAGTTCTCGCATTCTCTCTGGTAAACTTGTATATTCGGTGAAAGCCTTGTGTGATATTGGCGTATAATAGGCGTAATATCCTTCGGTGAGAATTCAGCCTTCTTACTGAGTATATCGTAATTATCCCTGGCATGTGGGTATTGGTTTGGTTTGGTTTAGTTATATTAACGTCCCGTTTAAAGCAACACGAGGGCTATTTTGGGACGGACCTCGTCATTTTGAACCACGGTCAGATGACGAGGACGACACCTGAACTAGCACCCCCCTCTCCACACCAGCGGGAGGACATTTGACCTGACAGATTTAACGTGCAACAGACCCCCTCACACGGCGGTTCTTCGATGGAATCGAGTCTCGAACCTGAAACCCTCCGGTTCCGAAGCCGAGACTTTACCACCGGGCCACCGCGGCCCAGCATGCGGGTAATAGTATTCGAAAATCGAATTTTTGCTTTACCCAGGCTTTTCTAAAGTGATTCAAACAAAAATTTGCCACAAAATTGCACTCCAAATTTGATATATTGGCTCAAAGAGGGGTTCAAAGCGGGTCAATCCCTTGTTGGATTTGATTGAAATTTGGTTATTGTATTACATTACATTTTTCTGTGTATCGAATTTTGCCTATGTCGCTTTCTTCCTTTTGTAACTGTAACTTATATTCGAACATCTGGCCACACGGATTTAATAGGAACAGATTTTACTACAAACAGATTTGACAAAAGTATGCAAATTTGGTATAAAGACCTTATGTCAAATTTCAATTGCTTATCTGCAAACGCTTTTGAGTTATCTTTGTCGCATATAAACAGACGGACATTTAGAAAAAAAGTGTTTTTCGAACTCAGGGAGATAAGAAACGTATCGATTCATCAAAATCTTGAGCTAAAATTTTTTGTTGATTACTATGGTTTATATTACGTGTACAGAAAAAAAGTAAATATGGTAAATTAGCATTTAATTTTTTTTAGTTAACTCGGTAAATACTATTTGCAACCAATCTGAAGTAAAACTTCTGTAAACTAGAATATTCTATGGCCAATTCAATGTATAGTTAAGCATCAGATAATGAATATTTCCCCATAAGATTTTTTTTATCATACTAGTTATGACTATTTATACACTTGTTTTTATCGGAACCTGATTAGAGTCTTGAAACATCACAACCAGAGTTATTTTGTTGTTGTTGCTGAATTTAACTCTCATGACACCAGAACAATAGATTGTTGGACGAAACCCAAGATTAATGTCGGAAGAATATTCCGGATAAACAAATAATATAAATAACTTTTTTTTTTCAAAAAAAAAAAAATTCGAGCCCTACCGAATAGACTATTTGTCTGAGACCCGTATATATTCTCTAAGCGAACAAAGCGAATATACCATTTGTCTCTTTCAGAAACTATGTAAATATCTATTTATAGTAAAGGGAAAATGTAACTTTGTATTCCAATGTTTTCTCTAAAAGTAGACACACATTCATATAGCTTAAAGTTGATTAAATCTTTGTTGTAAATCTGTAGAAAAAGAGATAGTATTAAATATGTTTCAAAGATGTGTACTTCGTTCCGATATCCTTTATTAATATTGCGGATAATTTACAATGTGCTATAATTTTAAAAGATGAAGGCTATGTTGAACCGAATGCATATTAATGTGACTTAAAAATTTGATAACAAAAATTATCCTGCAATTTCGTGTTACAATAAAAATGAAAGCAATCACATTAACTCCCACAAGTTTGATAATGATATTTTAATGTTTAAACCTAAAGTTTTTAGTATTCTATTCAAAATTAATATTTAAACATGGATTTTTTAAAATCATAACGTTAAACTGGTAAAAGCCGGCCAAAAAATTTGATGATGCAGTACAAAAAATTGTTTTAATTTCGTTATTAATATAAAAAAAGTATTCTTGAGAATTTATATATATATATATATATATATTAACGGAAAATAAAATTAACGGAAACACACATACACACACACACACACACACACACACACACACACACA